>JACSYO010002062.1:4445000-4880000 GCA_016806645.1 Ophiodon elongatus | reverse complement strand
AGTGAGAGTGTGTTCGTCTGCAGGCGACCAGCAGAGTTCCACTTCGGGGGCATTTAGTGAGAAGGCTAATTGAAATACTGCTAGCATACTGTAGTTTTAAAATGTTTTTGTATATGTTGTCATGTATTAAAAGACAAAAAACAAACACTGTTAGAGGACAACTTGATTACTACAGGAAAATCATTTAAACAGCATTTGTATAGGAATGATTCTGTGCTTGATCGCTGTGACTGTGAACACTAGAAGCGTTTCCCGCTGCAACATCATTGTGGAATACTGTTGTTAGCCCGCTAGCTATACCGGCTACCAACCCACAGGATTCCCTGCCTTGACTTTGGCTTTTAGCCATGCAAGCCAAGTATGTAAATACATAGAAAGTAAGTTGTAAGTACCCAATTTATCTGCTGGGGATCAATAAAAGGTTTATCTTTATCTTAAATATCTGACTGCAGATCAAAATCTGACTGCAGATCAAACATACTGTGGATCAGCTGGGAACCTACGAGATACAGATCCCATCCACCAATCCATCTCTGAAACTCTCAACTAAAAACAAAACATCTATAGAGAATAATTACAAATATTGGCATGGCAATAAAGGATGGATTTGTAAGGTATTAAATGTAAATTACACTGTTAAATTCTAATTGAGCTAAAATCTTCTGTTTGGGTTTAAAAACACAGCACCTTCAGGATTTCTTTGACTCCCCGTCGACATTGATATTAACTTGTTGAAAACACTTTGACGCCATCTTGAAGGCTGGACGTCTCATCTGTTTCACCCCGTAGAATCTCCTCTCTGCATTGCAAACCAAGTAAGCTGCAGAGAGTGAATGGAAGGAACATTACAGCTCCCCTTTGTTGTGCTATGTATTTGTTCACTCGCAGCCTTGAGAAATGTTGGACGAACAAGCATCCGCAAAAGACGGAGAGATTTCAAACTGGTGTAAAAAGACACGTATACTGTTTGTTTGCTTTCAATACTTCTTCTGTGCTGATGGATTATCCTTTTTTATTTTATTTACAAAGTGTTTTTTTTTTTATTGCTCAAAAGCTGAGGACTGAAGAAGACAAATTACTGCAAGTGAAAATCATTGTTGCATTTAGTGCAGAGCCCCATCGTGAAAACAAATTCCCAACAGTTTTATGCTCTAATGGAATCATCAATTCCAAGAGTTTGAGGAATAACAAACCCTATATTTTCCTCAAGATATTTAGGGAAACATATCTACTGTCACAGCTTTGCTGTGACTTTCTATGACAAATAAAACATGGAAAACAAGGGAACAGAAACAAGTGAGACGTGTGTTGGCCAAATTTCTTCCCCATATGGCAGAAAAACTTTGATTTGTAACTGACACCTAGGCTAGCAGTGTTGCAATTGACTTTGAAAAAAAAATATATATAAAACCATTTTTGTTGTAAATATGTTAATTTCTGTTGTAAAGATGTAAAGAACCAGCCGCTAGTGGCCTATTGAGGAACTGCAGTTTTTGATTTTTTTGCACTCTTGCACCGGCTTCATTTTTCATCACCTGACTGATTAGGAGGGCTGTCCATTGGAGATAGTGCTGCATTAATAATGGCGTGGTACATTATGAAGGAAGGGGCCTGCAAAAATGTCCACAGCCCCGTGGCCTTTAAAATAATATTATGGCCCTCCTGGCTATATTTTAGCCGATCCTTTAGCTACAGTTGTTTTTCTTGCCTTGCCAGCCTTTGAAATGCTTGCGATAATTTAAGTTTTATGGTGTTTTATCAGTAACATGAATCAATATATTTTTCCCGTTCTCAGTTGCTCGCCGTGTGGGAACCTAGACGTGAGCTTCTGTGGCCTGTGAGCTGGTGATTCCTGTGAGTGCTGTGGAATAGAGTCCTGCCAGTGTACGAGAATGGTCATGAGATATGTGTTTTAGTTTGGGGATTTAAGGATTCAAGGATCATTTATTATTATTATACGACACGGGGATGCGCAACGGAATGTAGTTGTAGGCCGTTTGTAACACGACGACCACATGACAGACAAAACGAAACAAAAAAAAGTAGTAGGTTCCTGTCTGGATTTCTTTTTCTTTTCATAAGGAATGTAAACAGCAGCAACAAAAAAGATAAATATAATATGGCCGACATCTTCACAGGAAAAAACATTGTGCATCAACTTTGACTGTGTTTGAGCACCATGACGTAAACACGGAGTCCTGCGCTCTGTCCTGCCGTCCGCCCGTCAAGTGCAGCTCGATCCGGGACGAACGACGGATGCTAACGGTGCTAAAGCGCTTGTGTGTGTGTGTGTGTGTACGGAGATCTGTTTAGTGCGGATGTAGGAACAAAGAACTTTGTAAAGTGGTAATTCTCAGGGAGGGTTCATCAGCACATTTGTTTTCACACTGTCACTTGGTAAATTGTTATTGCAAAAATATTGACTGGAGCAGCTCTACGTTTCAGCTACACATTGATTTCATGCCGTTTCAGGGAATGTCATCATGTGCTTCAGATATGCATGTCTTTTGTTTTTTAAGGCTCTCTTGTGTCACACAGGCCAAGCGGCAGGTGAGGAGTCCGTACTCTCTGGAGAAGAAATACTGGGCGAGCTTACACAAGTCAATGAGAACTTTTCAACTCCCCCGGTGGAGGCTTTGAAGTGATAATAGCCAGTGTCCAAAGTCTCTCTCCCTGCGACAGCCCCTGCTACAGGTATATGGGCTCTGTGGCAGGTCATTTGTTATCAGAATTGCTCTCACATCCCCCTCTTGACTTCTCCTCTTCCTCTCCTTTTGGCTCCTCTCCCTTCTAACATGGTCTCTTCCCCTCTCATGCTGTCTCCCACTGTCCTGCCCCTCTAAGCTTCCTCCTCTCCCTGTCTTTGTTGTTAGTCACAGAGGGATATGGCTTTGTGTCAGGTCATGTGTTATCGACCGCACACACACACACACACACACACACACACACACACACACACGTTTACCAGAAATCTAATGCAGGAGTGTGACTGCAGAAAAGTCCAGCTCACTCTTCTAGCTAAGTTTAAGTCGTGACCTCTCAGTATCTCTGTCTCTCTTTGAACCTGAGTTAATGTACAGCCTTCGAATCCAATGCTTTTTTTAAGTTACAGCCGGCCCTTCACTGCAGAATATCTGGATAGTAATCTGTTTCGTCTCCACAGCCCCGACTTTTGGATCGTCGGATATCTTTAACTCGTGTCTAGAATCAGAACTTTTGCTCATAATGTGCAGCCCCTCTCATATGATTGGTGATCCAGCTGGCCCTTTGGTTTAAAGGTCATCTCTCGTGCGTCCACTTCTGCTTTAATGAAATAGCAAATTTCAATAATTCTACATGACGCATCCTCTTGAAAGCTTTTACATTTTTTCCCGCTGGTTTTTGCAGTAAAAGGGACAAATAGTAAAAAAGAGACTCTAATGCTTCATGAATGAACGGAAATACAGACTTGGATGATAAAAGTGAAAATATACATAATATAACTACACATAATAGAACATAAAAAAAGATGAATATTTCAATTTCAAACAGTAACTTTTCCTTTTCAATAACTGATGCAGACATTTCTGATATACTGTTATCTTCAATCCTATTCCTGATTGATTTGCGTTCCTTGTCAGTAATATTTATTTCATTCATGCTTCATATTTTGTCTTTTAACATTAATCCTTCAATGAGCCTATGATGCTGCAAAAACTGCCCGTAGATTCACTGTGGATGCTATCGCTGCTGGGGCCGAGGATCAGATCTCTCCCTAAACCTCCATCTCTTCTATCCCACTATACCTATCCTTTCTGGATCAATGCTTCCTCCATCTCAACACACACACACACACACACACACACACATACACACACAGACACACACACACACAGACACACACAGACACAGTGAAAGCAGAGGCATGCTGAGGGTCTTTGAAGTGTGTCTCCTGTGGTCTGAGCCATCAAAGTTTTCCATTTATTGGTTCCTCTGTGACAGACTTCTTACTCTCACACACATCTTATACACACACAGAAATACATGAGTGTGTGTGTGTGTGTAGCCATGTGAATTACAGTAGAACTGAGAGGCAGAGCCACTTTGACCTTCAACACTTGCAACCCTCAACTCAGGACAAAGTTGTGACGGGGATGATGTCGAACAGAAAAAATTTTGGGACACACTCATTGATGTTTTCTTGTTGCATATTCGTAAGCAGTGGCAGCTGACTAAAAACAGGATGCATTTTTATATCTTATCAATGGGAACTGGTTCACCCAAATCACAAAGAAACACCTTTCACCACTGGTTTCTAGTCATCGTCTTCATTAAACTACTTCCTGTTGACATGTTTGTGTTTTGAGTGAACTGACCCTTTAATAAGAAGTGATAGATTTTACATGAATAACTATTTGTCATAGTTTGAGATGCAAAAGTTTTAGCTATTTGACACAATTGACCTTTCCTTGGTACCGCCCCTTTTCACCTCTGTTCTCCAATAACTGCTGAGCAAGCTTGGAACCCGGCAAAACCTCAACGTCAACTTCCTGTTTGACTACAAACGTCTGTTCAAATGTAACATGTTAGTCATATCACATTGGACAAGTTACATTGTATATGTAGTCACGTCCTAAAATAGCTAATGTTAGCAAAATACTGGCTTACTAGCTTACGTGTAGCTAATGGTACATCAAGAGTAGTTAGCCCAATGCCGTATCACCAATGTTAGCTCGGTTTGTTTTCTCCTTATTTTGTCTGGTAACATTAACGGGATTTGGGAAAGGGCAGACCGATTGGTCACTGACATGTTTGTTAAGATGACAATGATTATCGTATTCATGAATTATCTCTACGTCACACCCTGGTGTTATTTATTTTTTATAAACACAATGTTGAGCATTCCCAAAGGAAAAAGGTTACCTTAGTGAAAAAAAGTTATTGTCGTGAACATATTCTTCCATCGCATACTGTGGTGAAACTGTATTACCTGTCGCCCGAAAACTATAAAGCAAATTGTCGTCTCAGCTAAACCGAACCAGTGTCGCCATGTTTATTTTTCTCAAGTTTGTCCGACCTAGTGCCAGTAACTAAGGGTGCAGGATTTAGGAAGGGTCATTTGATAGGCTTTTGTCCATTTCATGGACTTTTGTTTCATCAATTCACTAATACTTAAACTGGCCTCCAGGACAGTGAGAATTCAATCTGGATACCATCCAACTCTGATAATCCCAACATGCTTCCTTGAGAACTGTATGAAGAAAAAGAAAAATCCAAACAAACAAAACAGTTTTCAAGGTTGTTAAATATTTCTCTTGTTTTCTGTTTTTCAATGTCATAATCGCAGCAGTTCACTGTGCTCCCATTCTCTCGCAGCCAAAACCTGTGACAACACGCGGGTAACAACACTGTTTTGTTTCCGGGAGCCAAAAACCTAATGTTGTTTTCTTGAATCTGCTCCATGAACGAATTCTCTCTCTTGAATAACGAGCTACAGAGAGCGCATTTGTTTCCAAAAGGCTCCGAGACACAAAGGTGGCATGGGAGAATAGCACTCGAGCTCTTGGTCGGCGCCGCTTAATTAGCGGGCCGGTGTTGGCTCGGAGGGATCTGTGTTTCTGGTCTCATTTTGTGCCGCGGAGGAGACACTCACAGATGTCTAGAATTCATGGAAAGCTAATTGTCTTTCGCACTTTGTTGGCTTGTTAGGCCTTTTATTCTCTCTCCCACTTTGTGCCTTTCTTTGTGGTGCTTTGCTTCATATCCTCCTTCCTTCCTCTCCCCTTCCTCCCCACCCAGTCTCTCTCATTTCTCTCCTTCTCTCCCTCTCTCTCTCTCTCTCTCTCTCTCTGTGATATCAGAGAACAAATCAGCATCACTGTCATTGTTTTTCAGGACCTATTTAATAGCTGTTGACTTGACAGCACACGTAATGATTTTCTTCCTTATTTAACAGCCGTATAGCTGTTATCATTTCTGTTCTCCGAAAAGAAAAAGTGGTCGACTTGCTGCAGATGTAATCAGAGACTTAATGATGTGCGAGGTTGTCTGCCAACTGGCTGGTTCATTTTTAGAACAATCGGGATGTGCTTTAATTAATAGACTGAAAGAAGAGTCTGACAGAGCTTGAATGCAAATCCTGTTGTCACTCTCTCTCTCTCTCTCTCTCTCTCTCTCTCTCTCTCTCTCTCTCTCTCTCTTTGTCTCCACGACTTTTCTTGGATTCTTTCTTCGCATCCAACTGTCATATTCTTCGTTGTTTCCCATTACCTCTTTCTATGTTTCGTCTCGGCTTCATCCCTGATCAGTGTCTCTCTTCTGCTTTTTTTTACTCACCCACCTCTCAGTTCTCCAGCTCTTCTATATCCTCTCTTTCCTCCATCTTTTTTTCGTCTACTCACTCTCTTCCCTTTCCTCCTCTCACGTCCCCTCCCTTAACCTCTCCTCCCTGTGTTTACCTTTTAATTTCAGTTGTGAACAGATCATTAGTCTCTGTCTCTGACAAATGGCACCGCACTTAACATTATGAATTAAAGGCAATATCTTTGTTATTAAAATGCGTTCTATTCCTCCAGCCCACCTGCGTCTCTCTGAGTGGAGGCAAAGAGCAATTTAAAAGTTTGTCAATGTGACAGAATGAATATATATTCATTACTTTTCTTTTACTTTTATCCAGCCGTGCATGGTAGCTAATTTCCTGCTTTGCTATCAACCCCGGGGATCTAAAACAACGTCATACTAGGGCTAAGTAATATATCGAAATTAGATAATTATCTTGATAAGAGACTAGATATAGTCCTCGATTTTTGGATATCGTTATATCGTAATGTGGCATAAGTGTTGTCTTTTTCTGGTATTAAAAGCTGCATGACAGATAAGTGATGCAATTTTTCAGATCTTACGGTATAAAAGCCAAACTCAAGGTTTCAAAACATCAGTCCACAAACCAATGGGTGACTTCACGGTGAACTGTTTATATACAGTCAATGTGACAGACAGTCAGGTGACTGTCTTAGGGTGCCTCTACTGTAAAAGCTGAAAATTAGGTAACTATGCAGACCTTAATAGTTCAAATAATAATAATAACTTTATTCATATAGGACCTTTAAATAAAGAGTTTAGAAATACCTTCAATGTCTCCAAGTTCAAGTAAGGCTGGCAACCTCTTTTTCTCATCAATTCCTCTCATCCTGCCACATAAAATGTCTCAAACTTGTTTTAACAAAAGCTGCATACTGTACCATACTTTATGAATAAATAAATATTTTAAATAAATTATTATTATAAATTAATATTTTTGTATATATTTTTAAGGACGCTGTGGCACATTCTTGCAATAACAAAAACATAATATCGCAATTAACAAATACAGTTTATCAAAAATGTTCTCAGCATAAAACTGTCTGATGATAATGTTAATCCACTGAACCTGCACATCACTGTACAGTTGATTAACAGCACTTTGTTTGTTTGAAATAAGCCAGAGTGAAAGACTAAATGGTCTGAAAAGACAAAAGAGTAATTACTGGTAGAAATAGATCCTCAGTATTTTGGTCCATTCCTGTTGACAGTCATTTTCTGCTTCATTTAACATCATCGTCATTCACCATAGTTAGCTCATTTAAACACACGCAGACACACACAAACAAATCTCTGTCAGTGAGCATAATTACACGGTCAACAATCATTTCATCTGGGTCAGGTGAGAGAATCAGCACAATTAACTTGTTTGAACATGAGTCTCATTGTCTAGTTGGATCAGTCATGGCTCTCAGGGGGATGTGACACACACACACACACACACACACACACACACACACACACACACACACACACACACATATACACACACACACACACAAGAACAAATGCAAACAATTTGTAAAGATGCCTTAAAAAGATGCACATTTGTGACGTGTAACCAGACATCAGTAAGTAACAGCTGTGTAACATTTCAGCAAAACATTGACCCACGTAATTTTTTCCTCGCAGTGAATTATACATAGAGAGCTCTCGCACTCAAACCACTTCCAATTCCATAGGGTCACAAGTGAAATTTCACACACGGGCAGCTATTTGGCTCTGGGGCTTAGTTGAGGTATTTAGACATCAGGCGCTTTCGGACCAAACAGTTCTGGAGACTCCCTGAGAGGAGCTGCCCACTGGGGAACTCCCCCGAGAACTACATGCCTTTAAGGGCTTTTCTTTCTGTTTGCAGTTGCGTCTCCAACACAAACGCTGAAGTGACGTAAGTCAGCCGACGCAGCTCGCACGAGTTCGCTACAGCAGCAACCTCTCTTCTGGCCAGCAGGAGGCGACTTCTCTGGTTACAAAAACAAGTCAGACTGTATAGAAGTCTCTGAGAAAATGACCCTACTTCTCTCTTGATTTATTATCTCAGTAAACATTGTAAACATGAGTTTATGGTCTCAATTGTTAGTTTCACGTCCACTTCATGATGTTCATTTAGTAAATTATTGTCCCATTTAGAGTTAAATATAATACCATTAAGCAGGGTATGCTTTAGAGCATGAGTACCTTGTGATTGACGGGTCGGAACCAGAGCCGTATTCAGTGTCTCTACCACGGCGTCACGCCAACGCAGTCCAATATGGTCACTTCCTTTCCATGGTTGTAAAAAACCAAGATGGCGATGGCCAAAATGTGGAACTGGAGGCTTCAAAACGTCAGTCCACAAACCAAATAGGTGACGTCACAACAACTACGTCCACTTTTTATATACAGTCTACGGTTTGCTATATTTACGACCAACTCACTTGGCTTTTATTAGTAATATAAGAATAAATAAACAACTCAATTACATACCGCAATCATGTAAAAACAATCAGAATAGCCATCCCAAAAGTACCTGTTGCGACTTCTGTTCAAGTTAGCAAAAGGTTCTTAATAATGGTGGTTTGTCCAATCACAGTATTCTTACAAAGGAAGGAGCTAAAACGTTCCCTTGAAAAGGCAGCCTAAGGACTGTTATCGTTCAGGGTTCGTGTAGTGCCGACACAACAAAAATTGGAGTAGAACTATGTTCTTAGAACAAAGAAAAAGTTAATCTGCCTTTTGACAAAGCTAACAGATTTAACCAAAATTTCTGATATGAGCTGATGTCCATGAACACCCATGAACACCCATGAACACAAACACAAACACAAACACAAACACACACACACACACACACCCACACACACACCCCTAGAGACTTCCAGGAAAGCTCCGGGTCAACCGCTGCCTACATCCTCAGCAGAGCATGCTGGGAGACACGCAAAGCTGGCAGGGGAATAAAAAGGGCAGCGCATGGTGCCGGCAAATCTGTCAACATCGGGCGAACGCGTTGCTAGAGCGAGGCAAGCTTGATGCAGAACTTCCCCCCCAGGAGAGAGCCCATCATTCCTACACTGTCTTCGGAAAAAAAAAGTCTACTACATCCAAAGTTTAGCCTCAACAACTGTATAGAAAGGGAAATATTCCGTTCTGAATTTTCTTTTTGTGATGAAGCCAACAATCTGACAAGTATAGAGCAGTATTTTTTTTTGTGTCTAAAGTATCTGTATCCAACAGTTAAGGCCTCCTCCAGCAGCATCCATATATGATGGCAGAAATTTAATCAGGCGCAGGTGTCCCTCATTAACCGGCCACAGCACCGCTGCCTCCGTCCTTCCCGACGCTCCATCACCTCTTGTGCTGCGAGCCACGAAAATGAGGAAGGCTTCTCGCTGCCATTCAAACACTCCGCAAGTTAATTCAAATGCTATCTCTTTAGCGAACAGGGCAATTATTGGCCTGCCAGGTTGAAATCTGTCACGAAGTTCGGAGACATTTAAAAAAAAGAAAAATGCACAAACTCATGCAGACACGCGGCGGTGGTCTCAAATTAAAACACTCGATTCGATAACCCAGAACTTAGCTCCGGTTTAAATGTTCTGTCCGACAGTCGAGAGAAATATTCATGAGTTATTCATCAGAAAAAGAAAATTCTCCACTTTGACGACTCTCATCTTTTTTAATATTCTTTCTCCAAATATTATTCTTTTCAATAATGTAAGACCTCTATATCAGTCGACAGGTTTAATTGACTCAACAGTTTTCCAATTACTTTTAATTTGATGAGTTACCGATAATATATAAAAAAACGACATAACATCATATACCCAATGAAGACATTGATCTGCTACAGACAGGCTGATTTCTTTCTTTTACATATATCGTGTACAATTCAATAACTTCCTACGCATTAACTCCTTGCCACCCACCACTGTTTTGGGGGGTAGTCTTCCTAAATTAATACAACACATTTACTATTTTATGATTTTTAGATGCGTTCAATGTTCAATGTATTTACAATGATGTATACAACCGGTTCATTTTTGTGTATATTCATAGTACTTTCAGTCTGTGAAAGCTTTTTGTAGTTTTCGTACCGATTGTATCCCACGGGCAGAACAGTGGGTGGTAAAAGGTCAACTCACCTTTGTTTATGTTTTGTCAAAACAAAATTAAACTTTCTTTTTCTAACAGCGAGTGATACACACTTCCAGAACTTGGATCTTATACTGTGTCTGAAAACCTTCCCTTACCTACACATTACTGAGTCTTACTCCAGGCTCTCATGAGCTCAGGAGCAGTTCAAACCTTTAGAACACACCTGGAAGACATTGACCTCACAACAAGGAAAACACTTTCCAACTCTCACTTTAACAACCCACCTGCATATAGTATTGACCGAATATATAACTTTAACTATGTTATCTGACTAATATCATCAATAAACACAGATCAACTTCTTGAAAGTGATACCCCACAGTATTTTAGGATAAACCCAAAGTATAAAAAGAAAAAGAAAAAAAGAGCAGATTTGAACATGAATTTTTTGCCAAACATCTTTTCAGTGAAATCTTTTCTCTCTCAAACTTCATGTTTGCCGTTTGGGTTGCCTTGTTTGGTTGTATGACGGTTGCCTTTTTGTTTCCACCACTGAAGTTTTCACTCTTTAGAGAGAATAGCTGTGAGAAAAGCTAAAGGGTCAGAACAGAATTTAATAAGTAAACAGGGTCTTTGATTTGTGGTGCATCTGAAAACCAACGCCAGATTAATATGAAACCAACAAAGTGCTCGTCTGTTTCCAACTTCCCTACTTTGCCCGTCGATCTCAGCACGAAGCCCATTTGGAAGACGCAAATCTTTAACATTCAAGTCACAAATGTATAATTTCACTTATAGCTGAACTCTATGGCACAGACGAAAAATATATGGTTTTGACCTTTTTGTGGCATTTTTGGAAAAATAAAGAAAAGGGAATCATGGATCACAAGCTAAAAGGAGAAGGCAAATAAATAAAGAGAGGTTAATCAAAAATACAATTTAATTTTCACGTTGGTCATATACGGTTTCATGGTTTTCTATATTTCTTTATTTTAATCCCACTCCTGAATGTGCTATCCATTTTTCAAATCGCAGATCTTCGCGCACGACTCTGTAACATCAAGTACCAAAATTTAACATGAACACATGTACGCTGACATCTGCGAGTTCCCCATGCAGATATTTACCAAACAGAGGTGTGGGTGCACGGTCTGAGGTTGTACACAAACAAGTAATTACATTCAGAAAAACTCACTCACACGTGCCCCGTAACTTCAATTTAAAGATAATAAGATATGCTTTTTTTTGGGGGAGAAAGGTCAACACAGCTGGTGCTCGGATTCTAGAGCCTGTGAAGCTGACATATACGGAACCAGATAAATATGCATCAAAACCTGAGATCTGTGGTGCCGACAAGATATAGGTCCGCTTGTCAAGCAGTCAGATATGCCCTAGAGGAGATGAAGCTTCCATATGTGGGTCAACATCAGTCAAACTGACAGAAAACATACAGGTCGTAATAATATACTAGTGGTACTACGAAAACATAACAATACGGATTCATATCATGGCAGCGAAGTGATTAGATTTTGTCTTTTCGATTCATTTTGATGTATTAATCACATGATCTCCAGAGTAGTTATCATGCAGATAGGAACATCGTTCGTTCGAGGATTCTCCACATGCAGCAGCTCTGCAAAGCTGTTGGACATATGGCATTGAATCCTCGTTTTTCACGGTTTTAACTTGGCCAAAGAACCAACCCCAGTGGTAATGTTTGATACCTCTCCCAATGCACACCATTACTAGTGGGATTAACAGGATTTCAGCTCAACACACACACACACACACACACAGAGAGAGAGCGTGAGAGAGGCAATGTGAGACAAGAGGCTCTGGCAGTAGAAGACAAGCCCGATGCCAGTGAGGCACTTTGAAATGAAACAGAAGAACTGGGGGGAAAAAAAAGAAAAGAAAAAGGATGACACCGTGGGGGGAACAGAGACAAAGAGAAAAGGAAATTGGGAATAACAAGGTCGAGACAAGTTGGATGATGAACGGCAAAATCTGGAGTCGAACCCACAACATCTTGAGTACATGGTATGTCGTAGCCTGCTGCCACACGGAGCATCCCAGTGTGTCTAACACGCTTTGCGCTCAGTCCATATGGAAACAAATTCAAAGTGCACAGACTCAGGCGTCCCAGTTGTAAAAGGAGTGTGTGTGTGTGTGTGTGTGTGTGTGTGTGTGTGTGTGTGTGTGTGTGTGTGTGTGTGTGTGTCTGTGTTTTTAAGGATCTGCTCAGTTATAATGGGTGAACTTCTCCACATATGATGTTGTGTTTTTTTTTGTTTTTTTTTGTTGGTGACCTTTTCGGTAACCAAGATAATATAATGTGACCCGAAACGTTTGAAGGAGATAGCGCAGCAGAACCCAGATCCGAACGCCCACTCCATCGGACAGCACGTCATTCAAACCACCTGAGCCGATATCGGATTTGTTCATTAGGAGCCGCTACGTGCACCTGTTACCCAGCGCAGACGCTGTCGTCACGCTAGATTCTTTAATTGCTGTTTGGAAACACGTGGCAATTATGTGGCTCTGCTCCTCAGCCTCGACAATAAAGCATCTATAAGTCTGTCACGAAATTATTCATATTCACTCGCATCACAAAACCTCTTCAGATTGAGGATCCCGTGAATTTAAAGTAGTTTTTGTGCCTAAATTTGATCATACCGCAACCACAGAAGTGGCAGATCAGAAACATATGAATATTTTTTTGTCGGGGGTCACAATTAGATTAATTGGCAATAATTGGCGAATTATATCTCACTGTTAGGGACAACAGATCAGAAAATGCTAATATGGGTCGTACTCTGAGGCAATAACAAATGACATATTTTGTTGTTCACTCCTGAGGACTTCTAAAGACGTTAACACACACAGTTCATGAGTCAATATATTTTTTCCAACTGTTGTTTTTGTCACAAGTACTTTCACACACATTTTTACGCATTGAAAAGGTGATGTCATTCTCTTTTTTTTGGAACAAGGGCGATTTTTCTGGGCTTTTGCTCTGCGAATAAAGGCATCGACCCATCGCATTGTGACAAGACAAAGACGGTGCAGACCATATCCTTCCTTTCTTACCTTTCACAATAAAAGCCCAAGACGTATACACTGTTTAACTGTTCAAATTCACTCAGAGTATTTTGTTAAAAAAAATCAGCTTAGCCTACACAACAGTTTTCCTCAGATAGACTGCCCAATGCTGCTTTGGGTCTGTCGGATCCTGGAAGGATCTGCATGTGCAAATATATTACAACCTTTTATTGAAAAATCACTAGAACTTTGCATCACTGCTGGTATGAATAATTTTGATGATTTTTGCATTTTTTGACATGTGATTGGTTGTAAAACTTGATTTAATAGTCTCTAAACTAAAGTTGCATTCAGGTTGAGGATATATATATATATATATATATATATATCTTTTTTTTTTCTATATATATGTAGGACAAAATCACAAGTATTTGATTGTTGGACGGAGTCTTTTTCCTAGTATAGTGGACACCCGGCCCGTTTCATGATTTCTCTTGCCTCCTTAAAGGGCAACTCCACCGATTTCACTCAAAGTTATTTGGGGTATTGGGAAGTGACACTGCATACGTGAAAGAAAAAAAAAAGTTGTATAAAGCCTTCTTGGCTTCAGGGAGAGCTGTGTGAAGTTTAATAAACTGCCTCAGGTGTTGTCACTGGAGACTACAAGTTTGAAAATGAAAATAATGTGGGGGTGTGGAGTAAGAAAGAAGTAAGTTCACCAGACCCCTGTAGCCTGCTCCTCATCTCTACTGCAGGCTAGAGGCTCCAGGCTACATTGTGCCTCCACTAGGATAACACACCGGAATGTGTACTGTCGAGTCGAGCTGCATTGTGGGTAATGACGGCACCATGGTTTGACAAGATGAAGAAGAAGAAGAAAACTGTCCTTTGTGAGTCTGATAATGTTATAATTGGGCATGACAAATTGGTTTCGTACTCTTTAAATCTAGAAATGGTTCATGTCATTTAAAACAAAAACAAAACGAGCGAAATAATTCTGTCATGCGAGTCAGTGAGGGATGGAGTTTAAATCCAGATGCTCAAAAATGTAGCCAAAGGCTTTGGCACCCTTGAGTTGTCTACTTTGCATTCGTCTCTGTTTCACTCTTCATCCAATTCTCACTTTCCTTCTCACTTTCTCAACGTAGAGTGATCCAGAAGCTGGGACAATCTGTGAGAGAACGAGGTGAGAAAAAGTCCTCCATTTGCAGATTGTTTGGGAAAGGGGGAGAAAAAGAGGGAGAAGAAAGGGAGGAGAGAATACAGCAGCTCCAACGGCCCGTATCCAACCTTTCAACAGGAAGCACCTACGACGTCTTCAGATGGACACTTCAGGAGAATTAATAAAGAAGCTCCTCTCATATTTTTTGTTAAAATGAGTCCCACTGCGGTGTTACCCTGGTCAGTCCAATCATCCAAACTCTGACTTCAGACAACTAGCAGAGACGCTTCACTCACACACACACACACACACACACACACACACACACAGAGGCGAGCCTCTTCTCATTTTAATATTGATGGACGCAGAAACACTTTGTGCGAGTGAAAGTGCATATGTTGCAAAAGTGTCTCAACAGCAAAGCATAAAATCCTACAACTAATTGGTTCTCTGTGGGCCTCCCCTGACAGGCCCAAACATTAGGGTCATACAGCGGAGAGCGAGAGGGGAGGAGACGCAGAACGAGAGCGAGACGGGAGGAGACAGAGATCACGCGAAAAAGTGACTGCAATGAGCGGGAAAGAATAAAAAAAGAGGAAGCGTCGTCAGACTGAGGATGCCAAAGGAGGGTCACTTGAGTGTGTGTAGCCAGAAGAGAGACGGGGTGAAGAAAGAGAGTCAATGGGAATATGTGATGGTCAAAAAAAAAAAGAAATGGTTGACGGCTTCATGAAGAGGCACAGAAAGAAAAATAAAGACAGATTTCAGAAGCTGTATGGGGTTTTATAAGCCCCTCGAGACCTCTTTTCTTCTCTGACCTTTTCATATCTAAGTGCAATTTCACCAACTTTAAAGCGGGACAAAGAAGACAAATTGACAGCTTGTGTCTCGCGCGGTCTCGTGTTCATGCGTGTTTGCGGTTTGCGCGTGTCAGCTGATGTCATTTCGCAGCACTGTGTTAACATGGAGCGTTAACGTCGCACATGGTACCAGACGAGTGATCCTGATTGTAATTCAGTGTGTTAGTGCCAGCGCAGCACATTCCTCGGCCTCATCCTCAAATTCAGCTCCTCGCTCATCTCAACACACCGGAGCTGTCGGTTTACCTGCTGGAAATAGAAACCAACACACGCGAGACACGGCATGCCAATGCATGTGCACTGTGGCTTCATGGTGTGTGTGTGTGTCTGTGTGTGTGTGTGTGTGTGTATGGGGAGGTCAATGGATTTAAACACAAGAAGAACTCAGTATGTAAAAAAAAAAAGAAGATATTAATTTGAATTTAAAGCTACTACGGGGAACTTTAATCGTGTGTTGATTTGGGCACTCCCTGTGGACGAAAGCGGAAGTGTTTCCGAGTGTTTCCCTTTAGAAATCCTCTCATTGTCCTGCAGCACGGTCGGACAGTCTGCCCCGCTTTGTCCTGGTTCTGGTTCTCCCGTGCCCCCCTCCCCTCCAGCAGGCCCAGCAATACGTCCCGGGCCTCCAGCAGCGTGGTGTCGGTGTCGGCTCCCGGCGTGGACCGGTGGAGCGTAGAGGAGGAGCTCGGCTCCTGGCCGGAACAGGAGGACCAGCTGCTGCTGGATCTGGGTCTGTCCGCGGTGGGCTGGAGTCTGAGCTGAAGGAGTTTCTGGTGAGGCTGCAGGATTTAGTTTGATTTTGCTGGAACCGGTGGCACCGATGACAATCAGTAATAATAACTGTATAGAAATATCTTTGCTGATGGTCTTGTTTACTTGTGTAGGTCATATAGAGGCATCAGTATCATAACCAGCTTTCTCACAGTGACTTAGTATTTTCATTTTATAAAAATAATAATTTATGCGCTAATTTTGGTCAATTTTGTATTTGTTTGTATAAACATTGACTCAAGTAATAATTAGCGGCCCATTTATGTTTTCTTGTGTATCACATGAATATTTTTTGACTGAACGTTAAAAAAAAAGAACCTAAACTACAGTGCTCAGCATTCAAATATGCAGCTACATCCATTTTTTGAATCTAAAGAGTTTCTCATAAAAAACATCTTCCGTCCTTCTGACAGTGCGGCTTTTCCCCTGGACTAATGGTTTAATAATAAGTGTGAAATGGGAAAATATTTATATAATAATATATCTTCACTGTTGTTTTCATCACCTCACTGTTCATCACAAAGTGGTCGTTGGACAACAACAGCTTTGTGTGTCTTTATCTCCGAAATACATACATTATTTTGTCCTTTAAAGCACAAACCAAACAATTGATAATCATTGGAAGGATGAGTGCGGACAAATTAACATTTTGTGTTTTTTGTGCCTTCTGGCTCGTGTCCTTTTGGTGTTACAGGTTTGAAAGAAAAAAAAAAAAGTCTACGACACAACTGACACATGTTTAATGCACACAGACATTTTCACACCCACTCTCACATGCTGGTCTTCTTATAAGAACACTAAAGGACTAAAGGTGTTGTGCTTGTCATCTTCAAGCCATGAAAATATATATATATATATATATATATATACATATATATATATATATATATATATACACGCAGGTTGAGGGAGGCTCTGTTGTAAGGCCGCAGCGTGGACGGGTCGGAGAAAGAGCCTAAGGGGGACAAATCACACTCAACCCTTAATAACATCTGCCATGTATAATTAGCTGACGGGGCCGTGGTGCGTGTTCAGCCTCTTCATCAGCTCCACGTGGCATTGTAGGGTGTGATCATGCTCATGTGCTGATGTGATGATTGGTGATCA
This sequence comes from Ophiodon elongatus, assembly GCA_016806645.1. Lineage (NCBI taxonomy): Eukaryota > Metazoa > Chordata > Actinopteri > Perciformes > Hexagrammidae > Ophiodon > Ophiodon elongatus. The sequence continues at coordinate 4,862,645 of JACSYO010002062.1, read as the reverse complement.
TGCTCATGTGATGATTGTCCACAAAACGTATGGACAATTGGACTCCACAGCCGGGATGAACATGATCTTTGCTGTATTTGACTTCTTCTGGCAAGTCTATGCATGAAGAACACAGGAAGTAGGTAAATAGGACCATCAGTTGTGGCTGCAGCTTGATCTTTTTTTTTTTTTTTTTTTTTTTTTTTATGAATGAAGCAAGATAGTTCACCTCATCTTGACTCTGAGTTCGCCCCCCCCCTTCATTTGCTACGCGGAGCTCTCCAAGCCTGAATATCTGCAGGCGATGAAATGTTGACATCCTCCCCCAGAGTTTGAATACACGGCCGCAAACATTCCTGATGCGACTGTGCGCCCAGACAACCTTCAGTTCGGGCTGTCAGAAGCCCCATCGGTTCCTGCAACTCCAAAAAAGTAACCGGTCCTCAGCCAACCAGGTGGGTGCCGAAGCCGGAAGTGTGCACGATCTATACAAACTATCCTCGACTGCCTCTCACATGTCCATGTTCCAGAATAATTGCCTGCAGGTGCCATATGGATCAGTTTGTGTTATCGATCACTTTGTGTTTTTTGCACATTTTCTATACGCCTGACCTCATTCAATAAATAACAATAACAATAGTGATGATGCAGCGTACAGAGGACACTGCAAATGGAATTTGACATTGATATTTTCCCTTACTTCCCTTGCTGTAACACTATGAAGGTAGATTTGTGTCTTTATTACGCAAACAAAAAAAATAAATTTTGAGAGCAAATTTCTCGTTTGTAAGTAAAAAAATATAAACTGAGAGTTAGTTTTGCTTATGAAACTAGAATTTTTGGCTGCAAATCCCAAACTTTTGCTCTCAGAAAAAAACCCTTTGCTCTCAAAAAAAAAAAACCTTCGCTCTCAAAAAAAACCCCTTCACTCTCAAAAAAAAACCTTCGCTCTCAAAAAAAAAAACCTCGCTCTCAAAACGAAAAGCTACGAGTTGAGTTTGGACGTAGTGGGCGGGGCATACGCTGCTGAATGAGCCAGGAGTTTCTATTGGTGGGTTTGACTTGCTCTTGGCACCTAACGGGAGGTTACGGTGAGGAGGACAGTTGACATTATATTGCTCTGTTTTAAACCTAACAATAGAAAGTGGGGCTTCATGTCAACACAGCAGCCCTCCATGTCGTTCTTTAAAAAAAGAGACTCCACGACACTAACGTCAAAGTAAAGTGCTCATTTTATTTTGAGAGCAAAACTCAACTCGTAGCTTTTCGTTTTGAGAGTGAAGGTTTTTTTTTGAGAGTGAAGGTTGTTTTTTTTTGAGAGCAAAGGTTTTTTTTCAGAGAGCAAAAGTTTTTGATTTGCAGCCAAAAATTCTAGTTTCATAAGCAAAACTAACTCTCAGTTTATATATTTTTACTTACAAACGAGAAATTTGCTCTCAAAACATTTTTTTTTGTTTGCTTAATAAAGACAACAAATCTACCTTCATATAACACCAGCTATCTGAACTTAGTTCCTCCTTTAGTATAGTTATATACATGTTCTTTCATGTTCTTTCTGTGTTCTTTGATGAACATAAATGAATACTAATATTGTATTAGTTGCAGGAAATTCATGAAGAAAAAAAACGTCGACAATACACTGGGGCATGTGTCTTCTATTTTCAGCCCAGCTCACACTAAAACCAACCGTTGAGGAGTTTCTCCAAATGTGGGATAAGCAGATGGGATGGATGGATGATAGACAGACGGACTGATGTCCTACAATATCATATATTCTCCCCTCGGCGGCTCACACGACCACAGTGTTTACCGCTAGCGTCTGTGGTGTGATGAGGTTACTCCAACCTTGCAAAGTGAAGCAATGTGGTTCCTTAACCAAAAATATCCCCCCTGTTTTAGATTACAATTTTTCCTTGTAAATTTATGTTTTTTCTTGTACATGTGCCTCTTCAATCTCAGATTCAATCTCATAAATCTACAAGTTTAATCTCTGTAATTATTATTATAATTATTTTTTTTTTACCTACAATGGCCCTAAAATGCCGTCCTACTCTACGGAGCACGTTCTACTGTGGCAATACTCAGCTGTATGTTTACTATTTGCTTTATTCACTTTTCTTGCTGTATTCTGTTACTTATTGCTGCTGAAACGATCCAATTAATGCTACCTACGTGCCCCCCGTCCCCTTCTCTATCTCTCTGCTTCCTTTTCTCGGTGTCTTGCTATCTCTGCTGCTCTTGTACTCAGCATGGCAGCTTACTGTTTGCTAACTTAGCACAGCAGTCTCTTTCCCTCTGACACTCTGTTGTCTCTGTCTCTGTCCTTTTTTATTCTTTTTGTTTTACTTTGCTGCCCCTCCATCCTGACTCCTGTTTCTTCATCGCTGAACCTCCTGCCCTCAGCAAAGAGCCCCCTCCAAATGTCACCCCTCGGTGGAAGGGGAGGCAAAACAAAGTAGACACGATTGTTCTCTCTCTGTGTGTGTGTGTGTGTCGCCCGCGCGTGAGACCGCCTGCCTGCGACTGTGTGTGTGTGTGTGTGTGTGTGTGTGTGTCACTGTCTGCCTCTGTTTGTGTCTTTGTGCGTCTGTTTGTGTGGGGTAGTAAATGTGTGCATGCATGTCTCTGTTCAGACAGAACGGTGTGTGTGTGTGTGTGTGTGTGTGAGATGAGTTTGTGAGTTTGTGTGACTTCTTGTGTGTGCGTGTGTGTGTGTGTAAGCATGGCTTCTCAATTGGTTTTGTAAGATGTTTGTATGTGTTCATATGTGTGTTGAATGTGTGTCTGCATCTTTAAATGTCAGGCACGTATTACACATTACACATATTTCAGAACAAAAAGTGAAATACCAATATGTGTCATAGCTGTAAGCTGTTAGCATCGTAGCACTTATATTTTACTAGATTCACTGTCGGGCTGCACAGCAAGAGGGGTCCGGGTTCTTCTGTGTGGAGTTTCCATGTTCTCCCCGTGTCAGTGTGGGTTTCCTCTCCCACAGTCCAAAGACATGCAGCTTAGGTTAATTGATGACTAAATTTCAACTTCAATTTAATTATTTAACTATAGTTCTGTGAGGGTTACATGTTAAGTTATTAAGCATTAAATAGAGGTATGTAAAATCAGGCAGAAAAAACACCACAGTACTGCTAAGGGGTTCATTTCTGGGGCCTTTGCTTTGCACTGGTTTATGGGAGTATATTTGTTTGTGTACATGTGTGCATTTGTGTGTATCCCTGCAAAACGTGGCTTCATGTCTGCGATTGACTGTCTTCAGAAAGTTTTGGTGTGCAGGGACTGGTTCTGTGGATGTATCTTTATGAGTGTTTTTTTTTTTTTTACATTTGTGTTTATATGTTTTTGTGTGCATTCCTCTGTGTCTGTGTGTGAGAGCGTGTGTGTCAGTGGATGGTTGGGTGGTTTGTGTGTATTCAGAGTGGAAGTGGAAGTCACGACTCAAGCAGCTGCTGTCAAATTACCCTGCGAAATCACAAAATCAAGCCTTTGTAAAACGCCTCTGCACACATGCCAGACAAGCTGTGTGTGTTTGTGTGTGTAGGTGTGTGTGTGTGTGTGTGTGTGTGTGAAGCAGCTTCACCTGTGAAGTGAGTGCCAATGTTTGCTCACTCGCTGGCAGCCTAAAAAACAGAAATCCTAAAATACTGCTTGATTTCACACTAAAAAGATCACATTGGCTCATTTTGCATCCATTTCAGATACTGTTAAGGTGGATTGTTCCTTGCCTGCCATTCTGACAGCCTAGGTATTGTAAAAATACCCAATTAACACACATACATACATGCATAACTGCTCATTTAGACAATAATACAGTTGCTGAAAATCCCATCACAGGGAAGTATTTTTGATATTAATATTAAATGAGTCATCCGCAGTGTTGATCCCACTGAGAATCAAACTCTGCAGCACAATGCAGCGTTTAGCCTCTTTTTGCTCATTGTTTGTTCTCCGGCCACACGTTTACAATATTGGTTGAGTCCCCTGGCACTCCTCAGCCTCCATATATGAAACCAGCTGTTTCTAGCAGCTGTCCTGCATGAAACGCGTGAGGGGTGATGTAAATGATCGGCTGGTGAAGTAGCTCGAAGATCAAGCAGCTAAATGCCCACTTTTCTTAAGAGGAAGTGGAAACCAACACTGAACTCATGTTGGTACGTGTTAACTATTCAATTTCTATGATAAACACTGTTACAATGAATTATTAATACTTCAAATGCAGTTAATGTCCAATATTTGCCTCGCGTGAATTTGTGATGTGATATGGTGATAAACATGCAAAATACATTTTATTTAAAAAGATCTCAAAGAAAACCCATTTGTTTGAATCTGTCCACTTAGTCTCTTGGTTGCCATTCAATACTGGGTTTATAATAAACACATTAAAGCCTTTATCTGACTTCAGGGCATTATATTCCTAAATTGGTATTTTTTCCCTGAGGCTGTTCTCATTCAATGTGTGTACTTATAACTGCGGAAAGTAATGCACTATTTTTCTTTTATAACCCACGTAATTGTAAGCCAGGAAGTGCACGGCTGCCCGCTACGGCTGCCCGCTAAGGAAGTCAGGTGACGTAGCATGGGCAAGGGCAGCAACGGTCTGTGTAGGGAGGAGTTCTGGGTGGATGGACGAGTCAAACAAACACAGGAATTTGACCCAAAAGTCAACGTCGACCTCTTTCTACCTTAAGTTTGTTGCGTAACTTCCGTCGTTAACCAATGCCAGCTTCGTAAGTTACGTAACAAACTTTGTTATTCTAACCTAAACCGAACCGCATCGTCTGTTCTGCCTAAGCAACAGGTTCAGCACTGCAGGGGCTCGCATAGGCTCGACATCCGTAGCATAACGCGCAGAAAATGTGATGCTGAATTCAACGGAATCAGGCAGGTGGACAACACCTCATGGACGGCACGGAACAAAAAACAACCAAACTGTCCGACAGAAAGGCAGGACGGTAAAACAAAGCACACGGGACGATATGTTTTGTGCCTACAATTTTATTGTAATTACTCTACTGATGCATGTGGTTATACACTGGTGCTCTTGATATTATATTCTAATCCTGAAACAACTTCCCCCGTGTTGTGAGGGAGCAAAAAGTTGAAATAGCTTTGGACCCCAGTGCCGTCTACGGTAATGTACCGTCTTGCTCTCTTGTCCCTCCTGCACCAACACGATGTCCGGTGTGCTGTCTACCATCTGTCTGATTTCATGTGAATGCAGCACACGCCTACTATTGACAAGGTGCTGGTTGTTCTAGGCCCAGCTGTGAATTAGAATGTTTCATTATGTAATTACTACGGTTCGCAATTACAGAATGTGGGACATCCCGGTTATTAATGGCATGCTTGAAGTAATGTTCATTATAATTCATCTCGGAGTTAACTTCTTGTGTATGTAAACTGGAGTAACAGCACAAACCCTGCAGAGAGGAAGAGGGAAATTTGTTTATTCAATTTGAACAGAAGGAGGAACGCAAAGTTTTAAGGGCTCTTTTTGACTGCACGGATTTCCATATATTGAATTTGCGTGAAGCCAAAAGCACTCATATAAATAAAATGATTACTGTCACCATGTCCCTAATCACTCAGTTTGAACAGATACCTTTCTTGTATGTCGAACAAGCGGAGGTTCTTTGTTTTCTGAGGCTTTAATCAATGCGTTAAAAGAGAAAAAAATGGCGAAGACGAAGAAAGGAAGCTTTGGATAAAATAATTAAAGAAGACGTATTCCGACACAGACAGAAGCGTTCGTAGAGGCTGTGAGCAGATCACAGTGAGAGAACGTCCTCCCGGTCTGTTACATTTCAGTGCTGCTCAAGGTTTACCACAGCAGACGACCGTTTTCGTTTTCCTTATTACTAAAACCATCCCACTGTTTGTCCTTTGTCTCTCCCATCAGTGTCCGACATAATGTTGAGACAAACTGTCAGAAAGGTCCGCTCCTCCCATCAAAACTGGCTGAACGCCAAGGGATCAAGGTTTTTGGAACTGTCAGGAAGCATCCATTGTCATCATCACCATTATTATTATTCATTTTCTATACAACTGTGTGGTAAGCATTTTTTTTTTTTTCTCTTCAGTTCTTCTTCTGGCATCAAGAGTGAAAGTAAAAAAAAGGGGGAGTAGAAGGTAATTTACCTATTTCAATTACAAAACATGCCTGGAGGCTTGCTTTTATAATTCTCTCTGTGGAATAATTTACAGCTGAGACACGTTCATCACCAACAATATCTACACTCGCAGGACATAATAGTGAATATTACAGCATGTTTTCATTCAGTTGCAGTCTTATTGGACAGAGGTCGGCCCAGAACAGACGACTCCGTGTCACAGAAGATGATGAATCCTGTTGTGTTTGAGTTGGAATCAAAGCACAAGCAGTGTGCGTAATGCTGAGTGTGTGCGTCATGAAACTGCGATTCAACACTTCCAGAAAGGGGTGGGGTTTTTGATCAATTCTACAAAAAGTAAACCAAGAAGCCAAAACTGCAACAGAAATGTGGCATCATTGAAGAGGTAGTAGTCTGTGAAATAGTTTTTTCTTTTTTTTTTTTTTTTTTTATGTGAAAAGGTAAAAAGAAATATTGATGCTGAAGTGTTCATTGTTTTACAGTTAGTGGGCACACTGTCATTAGCATGAGTAGCCAACCCTCTGCATGCTTTTGACTCATGTAACCCTCATATTAGGAGGTCAAAAAAGTACAAATATTGCCACTGAATACATTTTTTTCTGGAATCATAAGAGCAGGTTACATACAATTTAATGACATTTGCTATATTTGAATGCATAATAAAATCCTCTTAACCAGCTCCAAACAACAAGGCTACCTGACATTGATGAAGACATCTGTTAATCAACTACTCTCAATTATTATCAGAATAAAAATGTGTCCCCCTTTGAGAAATATCGATAGTAATGTACTAAAGGTCCATGCTTTTTTTCTTCTGCTGCACTCTGGCCACACCGCTATTATGTTCCATTGCTTGAATCAATAACGATGAGAGAAATTCATTAGATATGAAGTGATTGTGTTTCAAGAAATCCGTACATGTTGCTATGGTAACGCTCGCTCATTGTGAGTTAAAAAGCTCAATGCTTAAATAAATGCATGAAGTTGATTATAAAAAAGAAAGAATAATAAAAGTCACATCCATTTTATCAATCCGACTTCAACAGCAGGAGCGGTGCTTTGCTGCTGGATATGAACTTGTTATGATTAATACAAAAACTGTGTCATTTGATGTGTGTGATATCACAGCGCAACACTGTGAGATAGGTTCAGTTTCTGGTTTATGTTTTGTGGGTTTTCTGATCCCAAATGATGGTTTCCAACAGTGAGAGTTTAATCTGATCACACTTTCATGTGAAGGCGTCTCTTCCTCCGTCTTCTTTCGTTCTCGTTCCTCCCAGAGATTACTGACTCTGTATGTCCTCTTCAATTTTCACAGTTTTCTTTGTGCTCGTCTTCAATCATCTTCATCAGGCCCTTCTTAATCTCTCTAAATATCCCCTCTTTCAACTCTCTACCTTCTTCTTTTCCCCTCTTGCTTTACAGTATGAGACTGTCCATCGACTGTCAAAGAAGTGAACGTAGTGACGTCAACCATTAGTTTGTTGACTAGTTTTGAACTCTCGAGTTCAGCATTTCGGCTGACGCCATCTTGGTTTTTGGCTATTGCTGTCTTGTTTTTCTCTAACCAGAAGTGAGACGAGAAGGTGGAGTTAAGTACAACTGTATGGTGAATAAGACATTTTTATTAGACCAAAATGTGACAATTAACTTTCATGAACAGAAAACACACTCTTAAAGGGTTAAACTTGTCGGACAAAAACAGGGAAGACTCCCAGACTGGACAAAGCCATCGTAGCGATCTGTCAATTACAAGGTAGCCCCGCCCTAAAGCATAACCTGCTTTATGGTCTATTTGACTCTAAAGGGACCATCATTCACTAAATGAACATCATGCTGTATTGAAGAAGACTTGAAACTAGCGTTTGAGACCATTAACTCATCTTTACAATGTTTACTGAGGTAATAAATCAAGGGCGAAGTAGAATCATTTTCTCATAGACATCTATGCAAAATTATTTTGCAACCAGAGGAGTCGCCCCCTGATGGCTGTTGTAGAGAATATAGATTTAAGGCACTTTAGCATTGGCTTCAGGTTGCCGCCTGGTTCTAACAACATTATTAGAACTTGTATCTTAGTAACAGTAACAGTAACTTCACACCTTAGTTAAGTGGTTTAACTTCTCTCCTTGCTGACGTGATGTACAGGTGTATTCCAGGACACCATGACATCACTATTGGGCGTGGCCATAGGTGAAACAGGCTTCAAAATTTCAACCAGAGAGGTCAGCAAGACACTGCTTGTGAACCTGCTGCTAAATTACTCTTTGAACACTCAAAACGACCGATGTTCAAGTTTCCTGACACACAACATCTTGTGTGTGAATAATGTCTGTGAGAAGATAAAATGTTGCATGGCATTTTTTCAGTGTTTCAACGTTTGGGTGTATGGTTGGGGTAAACCATGCACCTGCTATTGACATGGGAGACTGCTTTTAATTTCACATCTTCCACCAACAGTCAACCACCTCTAACATTGATCAATTATTGTTAGTTGCCTAAACATAACCAAACCAGCACTGTTACTGCCTTTGTTTCTGGTACGGGTGGTACTGCATAACTGTTGCTACCCTGACAAAATCTGCACAGGTTTGTTTTCAGGGAGAAAATAATGATGGTCTTTAAAATTCCTTTTCTTATATGTTTTGCAGCAGAGGTGGTAATGGACTGTGCTGGGCCTCCTCTGCTGTGTGTACATAAAACATACGCTGCTGTATAGAGGGAGAACAAGTAGTACTTAAGGAGGAAATAATAATATAAAACCAGTTTTATTTCATGCTAAAAATGTGTTAAATTATCCACTGACACATTTTCAACAGATATTTGATTCGTTTTCATATTCTTGATCCCCTGAAGTGAAAAAAATGTTGGGCTTGCCCTGCACTACACAAAGGTCTGCCGCTCTGGTAGGAGTAAAGTGCCTTGCACAAAGACACTTCACAGGGCCTCTGATTGAAGGACGATCCAGTAATCAAAACCAAATTAAACTACTGACACACTTTGCAGAGAAACTGCAGGAGCTGACTCTTTCTCCCTCGAAAGTCATAAGATATGATTTTACTCTTATTTCCCTTGTTAACCACACTGAAACACTTTTTGAATAAATAAGTCATGGTTGGGGCATACGTCTGAGAACACGAGTGGCTGAATGGAGTCTGAATGTAGACCAATATTATCCATTTAAAAAAATATATTTTAATCTACTCTAATATTTTCATTATTTTAATAGAGTAAAATAACTATGTTTTTAGTCCTCCATACATACATTTTTTGTCTCTTATCTGGGCCTGTCTGGAAACCAAGCAGAGCTCAGATGTCCATCTCCACATCCACATCCTTTCGCTCATCCTCTGGGATCCTGAGTTGTTCCCAGGCAAGATTAGATCCATAATCGCCCCGAGCAGTTTCTTGATCTGCCCTTGGCTTTCCCCCAAGTTGAACGTGCCTGGACCTCAACAGGCAGAAGTCCTGATCTGATGCCTGGACTACCTGAACCCGCTCCAATTAACATGATTTGTTGAACATGGTTTGACTTGAAGCTTGTCTTGGATATACACCATTCTATTTGTAGAGATGAGTACAGACATACACTAAAATGAACTCACTTTTGGCTGGTTTTATTGCTTTTTTGTGGTCACAACCCAAAATTTGAACAAGGAAAAGTCTGGTTATTTCATGGTCACGCTGCTCCATAAATCTTTAAGTTCATGCCATGGCCAGCAAAAAGAAATGAAGGCCGGGTAAAAACAACATTGACGGGGTTGGAATTACCAATAATGTGCCTTTCCAGAGCAACACATCAGAATCAGACACAGGTTTATTGCCAGTCTGCCCTTTTCCTTGGCAGTGGCAGCAGCGTACCAGATGGTGATTGAGAAGGTGAGGAGGTGGCCTCAATGATGACAGTATAGTGTCTTTGTCAAGTTGAACTTCTTTAACTGCTGACGTTCCGTTCCCATTTGAGGTCCTGGGTGATGATGGCGCCCAGGAAACCAAAGGACTCATCATCACAGGGTGATGGGGATGCGTTCTTCCAAAAGAAAATCCACAACCTTAAGTTAAAAGATGCCGCAGAAGCGACTTCTTAACTGATGCCCCTATTGGCAGGATGACAACATTGTTGAAAAAATATATATTTGTGTTATGATCAAGCGGCAAATCTCTTGTGCTGAAACGTTGAGTCAACACATAAGTGTCAAAAACTGCAGTTCCTCGAATGGTCCAAAAAAATGTTTATCCCCATAGACCCCGATGTTAAAATGCCCAACTTTACAGCAGAAATAAACATCTTCACAGCCTGTGGTTTTGGTCTCTATATCTAATATGAGTTCATGACAACTGTAGGGAGTGGTGAATTGTTACACAACTCACTCGTTTTAACTGTATTAAGGCTTAATACTATGCATAATAAAGGGCGTTGCCACTTTGAGTGACAGGTGGGTGACTTGTCAGATTGCTCGCCACCGGTGGTCTCCTTTGCTGCGTCACCAAAGCCATGTCTCCGCACGACCCGTTCCACCACTGAACCACAGTTGAGCTTCAGAACGGCTATTCAGAAACCTTTGGGTGACGTCACAGAGACTACGACCATGTTTAATACCGTCTATGGTTTTGATGTGAGAACTCTTATGGTTAAGGTTTAGGCAAACATTGTGGTTAGGGTAGCTCCAACCTAATGTAAAATCTCAATCAAGTTCACTACATTGCATTTATAATATGACATGAATTTATGTCCGAATGAAAATATGAATTAAAGGGCGTTGGATCCAGACATCTTTGAATTCAGCCCAGGCACTGAGATGTATGATGTGTGTGCACTCATGCACCTCTCTCCACCTGCTGTATTTCAGAGGAAAGGTGCACCGGCTGTTAACCACCCATGAATACAGATGAGCTTGCTGTGATGTGGCTAGGGGGTCGTGACGAGGCTCAACAAAGAACTAACTCACCACATAATGAGTGATCCTTATCGGCCCGGCGAGAGCCACACAAGTTAAAATGAAAGGCCAACACACACGGGCGCGCGCACACACATCCCTCTCTCTCTCTTTCACTCACTCACTCACTCACTCACTCACTCACTCACTCACACACACACACACACAGGGAATCTCACTGAAACAAAATTACGTCTAGCTGTGAAGGTTCATCTAAATCACCCATATGGTAATATGGTAATAGGGGAAGTTGAAATCTGCACCATGTTCAGCTGGAGGCATCGGGAAATGAGGAGAAACTGCAACACAATCTTTACATTTTTAACTCTGTTAATCAATGTGTCGCCACATATTGGCTTCCTAATGATACATTAATAGCTGCTTGTCATCTGTGTAACATGCAGTGACAGGTGATTCAAATCAATTACTGTAACTGACAGGGCAATCAACATGAACACGGGGATGTAAAAATAGAGTAGCAAGGTCTTTCATAGGCTCGAGAAGTTTCAATCACCAATATGTTCTTATTTTTAAGAGCAGAAAAATTGGAACGCAAAGAGAAGTAAATAATGATTGTTTGCATTGCGGTAATATGAATACAAATTTACAATCTCAGTCACACACACAATATGTCAAGTTGATGTTGCTGCTTAAGGAGCAGTGTGTAGGAGACCTGTCAGAAACGCAATATATTATTAATAACAACATTTTTTATTAGTGTATGATCAGATGAAACTAAGAATCATGTTTTTTGTTCAAATGAGCTTTTCATATCTGCATAGAGAGCAAGTCCTCCTCTTCCATGTTGCACTGCCATGTTTCTACAGTAGCCCAGAACGGACAAACCAAACATTGGCTTAAGAGGGGGCCTTTCACGTTTTTCGCAGCTAGCTCATGAAAATGCTACATCAATGTATCAAAAAGCAACAATAATATGGTATCTTACATGTAAGCTATGACCTGTAGTTTTACACAGTTAATAACCAAATACAATATAAAGGAACTTCTTCACTTGACATATTCTGGCTACTCAATGAGGTCGTAGACGGTACCATCATTTTGGAAGTAGCTACTGGCACTTGCTCGGAAATGGTGTGTGTAGGATTCATTTGGTTGCAATCATGTAATCATACATACATTTTTCTCAAAAAAAAAAAAAAATCTAAAATATTTCAGTCATACTTACTATTGAAGGATTTGAACTACCCAATTTGAAGAACTCCATGTCAGCTGTGTGCCAGATTGTGTGTATTATTTGATTTGTCAACACCTAATACATCCTTAACAATGGTTTCTTTCACCAACAAGGACAATAATATAACTGATCCTATTAATAATCTGCCAGAAACTAAATGAGCTGTAATAATCAAGTATATACAGTAGCCTAATATATTTAACCGTTCAATTTAAGTGGAAATTTGGAGGATCAACTTCTGTCAAGAATGAAGTGAAATTGAATTTTTAAACAAATGGATTTTTTTTTTTACCTTGAGGCCTCAGTAGACTTAAGCACTTCATAAGTTCTGATTAATGCATTTCAAAAATGTCATCTTCTAGTTATTGGAATCGCGAACTGGAACGTGTCTAAATTTCATCAAGCCGAGGATGTTCCTGCACCACTGCACATGTGTGGTTCTAGGTCACCAAATATTTTAGCTATGAATATCACATGCCAACTACTTGACTGTAAAATTAGATTTGATATTACCGTACATGGCATTTTCTGCAATTCCTGCAGTCTGAGGCCCAAACAGAGCAAATTTAGTTTCACACTGGGACTGAGGCTCATTCAAATGTTCTCTTACTTGCATCATGGGGTGATCCAAACTGAATAAACTCAATTTTCCTCCTTGGAAGCCAGCTTTATTGAAATGCACTCGTTTTCTTGTCATGTGGGGAGCCAAACTGAGTAAATGTAGTCTGTCCCCCGTGGGAGCCATGCTTTTTCAACCGGACTAGCAACTCTTGTCACATGGGGATCTAATCTGAGTAAATATGGTGAAATGAAGTGTAAGTGACCTACCTAGACCTCATGGATAACTTGCGGTTTGAATCGAGTAGCATGGCCTGAGGAACATGAGACAGATAAAAGTTGTCAGACCTTTTTGCATGTTTTCTTATCTGCAGTTCACCAGTTCTTCAGACGGTTTCTCTGCTTCTCAGTTCATAGTATTTGCCTGAAGAAGTATTCCAGCCCATGCAACCGTTGGAAATACAGAACTTAATGGACAAAAGAACAACAGAAATATCAATATTATTGTTGTTATTCACTTACTTCACTCGATTTAAGCTTTGCTTCTGATTGAAAGGTCACGCCGGTAAAGCTTCCATTGAATTGAAAAAGCAGAGAAACAAACTGAGCGTAACTTGCATTAAAATATGTGTTTTAATCGTATTGTATTTCATTAATATGTTTGAGTACTTTAGTTAAACACTGTGAAAAGGGGCTAAATTGGCTCAAGATGGAATAAGAGAGGAAACAGACAGTTTAGAGAATCTTCATCCCTGCTCCATATTTTTGAGGATTAATGCTTTTGTAGCTGGACAGCTCCCATAATCCCTGGACAAGATTTTAAAACATTAAAATTCAAATCACCAGCAGCATGTATTCAAAAGGATACACTCTGCAGCCAGGAAGCATTAAGACAGCAAGACATGGCTGATTAGAAAATCACTACACATTCCTCTCCCTGACGTCAGAACTGATGAATGGTGAGACACCCTCAACTCTGCAACATCAAATCCAAATGATTAGGCATGGAGACAATGATTATTATCCTTATGGATTACTCTGTCGGTTATTGTTCTGATTAACTGATAAATCTTTTGTCAATATCATGTCAGAAAATGGAGAACAAAGGTCCAATAACACATTCCCAGAGTGCCAGTTTTGCCTTATTGACAGACCAAATCAATTGGAAACTCAATTTACAATGATAGGAAACATAGACAAATAAATGAATACATATCAGCCATTCCTAGTTTATGTCACTGATGTCAAATCCTGAATCAGCATCCTCTGACCTGTCGGTGTTCATCCTGTCTAATCTGACTCTGACTTCCAGTAGCTGTAGAGAAGCAGCAGTCATGTGGCTCCTGATATGGAGCTGGTGCAATAATCCACACTCTGAATATTATTACTAATTTTTGTGGAGTACCTCTTCTACTATGCCACCCCTTGCCCCTTTATCTTAATCCTTAACACAAGTGGGAAAGGATAAGTATTAAATATGGAAGAGGTACTCTCATTCTACCCTTAAAGCTACACAATCCACTCCGGTCCTCACAGAGGGGCCTCATCAGTTTATCTCGGAGTTCCTCGCAGGTTGTGGTAAGTCAAGCTTTTTCCAGGATTTTTAACGAAGGCTTAGGCAGTAACGTGGCCTGGTTTGCACAGAGGGACACGAGTGATGCATGAGGTCGGGAACTCATGGAATAATGTTTTCTTTAGAGAAGAAAAAAAAAAAAACATGGAGCCAATAGGAGTTTCACGAAGTCTTCCTGTTGCAGAGCCAGAATCCAAGCAAGAATTAGATTCAACTCAGCGGAGACGTTGTTGAGAGTCAACTTACAGAAACGAGAAATTCTGAAAGCAACATATTTCTTTGACCGATTGTTTATTGCCAATAGAACATAATTGCAAGTGGCCAAATATTTAGTGGCCATATACAGTATGTATGTATATATATATATATACACATACATGTATTTGGTGGAGAAACCAGCAATACATTACAGGCATACAAGTCACAAATGCGTTATCTGTGGTCATGTTCACAGCGTCAAATACCATGACACATAGACTCTGGGGTTTGACTTCATTGAGTTTTAAAATGTCCGCGACAAACACATGCATTGTTGATCAATGATAACCAGACAAAGTCACCAGTGCTGTTTGGTAGCGGCAACTGAAACTGCATTTTTTTGCTCCAGTACAATAAAACACAAATATGTATATCTTTACCAGTCTGCTCAGTGGCCAAACAAAACACAACTGTGGATGTACTTTACTTTGAACCTCCCGGACTTTCCCAGAATGTCACACATCGTATATTACCAGTTGCTGTAGATGCAGATGTATCTGATTTCAGTGTGAGATTCACTCTCAATCACTTTTGGCATTTGTGAGTTAGGTAAATGTTAAATGTTGATCGGAATGACAGAATGAGAATAATTCTCTCCTTGAAAAAACACTTTTCTTTTCACAGTATCTTAAATAAATATATAAAAAAGGTCAAGAAGGTCATGTTTGTCAGTCTGTCTTCCCCAAAAGAAAATAAACACTTCAAAAGACGACAGTTTGCTTTCTATAATCCTTGAAATCGTATTTATGGCAAAGAAGGTGCTGTTGGTGCTTTGGTCTTGGAGTTGATGCTCTGATGTTGTATTTAAAATAAAGTCGCTCTGTACACACACTGTAAATCACAGCAAGAGTGAGAAATTTGTGATATTACCATGGAAATATGATTTAAACTGGGTTCATTCAAGGGATACAACATATTGCAAATCGTCACACAATTTTTCTCTTATATTCACAATGTTATGAACACTGAACATCATTGTTTGCTCTTTTCTTTAATAAAAAATCACCAATGACAAAAATGAACTCTACCAAAGGATGAAGAATGTGATTCATTGTGTCAGAGCAGGGCAAACAAATATGATGAGTGGGAGGGAGGTGAGTTCAATGACAACAGTGGCACTTTTCAATTAGCTGGGCAAATGCGCGCGCACACACACACACACACACACACACACACACACACACACACACACACACACATGAACGCACTAAATATGTAGATATGAGTGTTTTCCTGTATATCCAAACCCTAAAAAAAGAGGAGATATAACAGAAATGTACAGTGTACAGTACAGTGACCTTGGCATGATCATTCACGCTTTTCTTGATCCTCACATTTGCAGTCACATTTTTTCTTTCTCCAGTTCTGAAGTATTTTGCAACAAAGAATTGACTTTAAAATCCTGCTGTTAGTTTATAAACACTGAATGGTTTAGGGCCTAAATACATCTCTGATCTGCTGCTACTTTATGAACCGTCCCGACCCCTGAGGTCGTCTGGGACTGGTCTACTTTCTGTTCCAAGAGTCAGAACTAAACATGAAGAAGCAGCGTTCAGTTTTTCTGCTCCACATATCTGGAACAAAGTCCCTGAAAGCTGCAGGTCTGCGGAGACCCTCAGAGACCCTTAGAGACCCTCAGCTCCTTTAAATCCAGATTGGAGACGTTTCTGTTTGCTGTTGCCTTTAATTGAACCTGATTCAAGGATCTTAATCAATTTCTGCATTTCACTACTGTGTTTTATTTCTTAAACTGCACTGCAATATTTATTCTATTTTTAGCTTTTTAATGTTTTACTGACTGTTTTTGACTGTTTAAATTAATTTTCTTAATTGTTTTTAAATCTTCTTTTCTTTTGCAATATGATTTGATACTTTTAATGGTTTTATGTGAAGCACTTTGAATTGCCTTGTTGTTGAAATGTGCTATACAAATACACTTGCCTTGCCTTTCATTGAATCCAAGTCCAAGCACCGTGGGACACACTGGGACGTAGGAAGAAGCTAATCACTTTAAGTGCCATCGAACTTTTAATAAAAGTTTTACACCCGCAATTAGTGTGTTGCAGTGTATATTACTCATTTAGAGCTGTTAGACGTTTCATTTTAAATGGAGCTCATGATGACAAAAGGCACCATTTACTTTGGAAAAATGAGAATGTGCTCTCTTTAGCTGAAAGACAGACCGTCAATGCGAATTACAAAGCCTTAAAATTCCGCACTAATGAGCTCCACGTTGACGACCTCTTTGTAACGGCTAGTGACCCAAAACCTCTGTTTGGGAGGATACTCCATTTTTGTTTCATTGTGTGTATTCGGAAACATATTGTAGAAAGATTTCACACTTAGAATTATAGTGCAGGATAACCACCGCTTCACCCGGCTTTATCTTAAATAAGGTGCTGGAAGTACCAACTCTGCTAGAATAGATATCTGCAGAGAACAATTATTTAGCTTTTCGTCTCAAGGACCTTCATCGGACAATTAGAATTCAAGGAAAATGAGAGATAATGGATGAAGTGCCTTTCGGACACAGCTTTGAAAGATGAAGACAATAAAGGGAACAAAATGCGTAACTTTTAGCTGCCTTCAGTTTCAATCGGAGTGAATGAGATTTTGACTTGTCTCTCAATGTCAATTAAGGGTTAACAACCTTAATCTCACACCTGGGGTTGAGATTTTTGCATTTTGATAGAGATGAGTCTTGTTTTTAACATAATATTCATTCAGTCTCAGAACATTTGGCTTTGCTTTTTTCTCTAATGACGTCCTTCACTCTAGCCTTACCATTGACTTGCATTGACCCAAAAATAATAGGGGAAAAAATGAAAAATAACATCTCATCAATCCCCCCAAAACTCCTAAGATGAATAGAAGAAGACATTTTCTCCAGAACACTTTAAGCTTAGAAAGTAGGTGAAAGTACGTGGAAGTAGTTGGGTCCACAAAGAAATGTGAAAGAAAACAAGACTGTGTTTCACCGAATTAAACACACTTATTATAGAAAATTGCATTCACTTTTTTTTTTTTTTTATCAAGAAATGAATGTCAGACTGAATTAAGCAGACTGAGGACACCAAAACAACATTTAAGGACTTCTTCATGCATCAAATGTTTCATCATTTTGAAGAATAACAGTGTGAACAGAGCCGGTGTTGTCACTGTGGAGCATCATGTTGCTACTGTCAATTTAGCCTTTAACGTTTTTAATGCTTTGTGGTCAATGTCAAGAGGTGGTCGTGAATACAGTGTATGCACTGGACTGTATGTGCTGCCAAATATTTTCAAATGTAAGTTTATCATCGTAGCAGCCTCTGTGTATTTATTATTTGTTTGTCAGTTTCCTACGAATGTATCTAAGAGCAGCTCTTGTATAATTCATGTCCAAAGGGAAGGAACAGCATTTCTCTTGATGATTAACCTCTCTGCCCTCTTTCTCCCTCTTTAATCTCTCTCTCTCTCTCTCTCTCTCTCTCTCTCTCTCTCTCTCTCTCTCTCTCGCTGACGATCTGTTATATTAAGCTAATGCATCCATGTGTTCATGTGGCAGTCTGAGTGTGTATTTGTGTCTCGTGAGTATTATGATAAAGGTGCCTCTTCCTCATCCGGGCGTACTGATGTGTTCTGGGCAATGTCTCAAGCTTGAGAAAAATGAGAACTTGTAGATGCTTCAAAGCAGGTTAAACAGAAATACAAGAAGCACACTATGACATCCTGCTCGATACAGGAATATGAGCCACAACCAGCAGGCCAGTTTAATCTTTTACTTTGATATTTCTGATCTTACCAATGCATATTCCTCTGAACAAATAGGTTGTAAAATATATCATTTTAAAAAGTGGGTCATTATAGACTTGAAATTGCCAACCAGCCAAGATGACGCAGCTTCTCCACAGCTGCGCTAACATACATGTATAAATGGATGAGAGGGCAAGACAGGGCTGGAGAGAGAAAATGGAGGAGGGGGAGGGGGGGCAATGGAATAAAGTGGATGAGAGGCACAACAGGGGAGAAATGGAAGAGGGGAAGAGCAAATCCAAGCTTTGCTCAAACAACATTTGTGTAACACATTTCAAAGCACACACACACACACACACACACACACAGAGGTCGTGTCTTTAGTATTTCATTGTTGAGGTCATGTTTATTTTAATATCTGATGATGGTCAGGGGGTTAATGTGGAAGAACACACGTTTTGAGCTCACAACCCCTCACTATGTTTCCTCGGGAATTCTCTTTTCGACAATAAACTCAGTTTGGATCAACACATCGCTTTCCATCCATTAAATGACCCCGGCAAAGACTCGTGACATCATATCGTCATGTGACACAAACGGTGACACAAATTCTGCGCTCGGTCAACTTTTTACATTACAGAAGATTATGTGCGTAGGTTTGTGTTTGCCCACGTGTATATTACCCTATTATTATTATTACTCGGTTGTGCTCGCGGTACGCCGCGGTCACACCCGTGGCTTTGTGTGGACCGAGTGTGACCGCGTTCTGTCCAATGACAACGAGACGGAAAGAGAATGAACCAGAGATCTGGGGAATTGCGTGGTGTGACTTTGTGTCGTCCAGACAGCGTCCAGAGAATCCGTCTCCAACGCAACAACGAGATGAGTTGTGTTTCATGCGTGATTGTGTTCATGGACGTCTGTGATTGAATGCTGGCATGAGGGACCAGCGGTGAAAAGAAGCCCCAACAGACACGCTGTGTATTTTGCGTGTAAGACGTCGCCCCAAACTCATTTACTTAGCTGCTTAATGTGAAAGTGTTCCTGAGAATTTGTGTGCGTGTGTGTGCGTGTGTGTGTGTGCGTGTGTGTGCGTGTGTGTTCAACAGCTCATTTGTTCTGCAGCCTCTGTTGTTTGTATTCTCAACTGAAAAAAATAGGCATGCACATTATTTGTGTGTCTGTACGCACTATTGTGTGCCCTCGTCAACATATGTGTGTACGTTTTTGTGTGTGTGTGTGTGTGTGTGTGCACATTTGCCCAGCTAATTGAAAAGTGCCACAGTTGTAAACAAGCTGAGAAAAGGGCGAACATTTTTCATGTGGAACTGGGGCTCTACGCAGCGGGGAAGCGGGCGTGTGTTTGTGTGTTTGTGTGTCTGTGTGTGCGTTGGGGGCTTGTCAACCTCAGATGGCAGTCACTTATCTCGGGTACTTGCATCATTACGTCTCCGCTCTCGTCCCCCTCCTCTCCCCGGTCATCTTTTCCTCCGCTCGTCACGTCTCATCTTCTCCACTCCTCTTTTCTGCCTCTCATTTCATCGTCTCTCCTTCCTTTCCCTGCCTGATTTCTCTTTTATCGTAACATCCTTTTGGCTACGGTTAACGCTGACACCGTAACCCATAATTCTGGATTAACGTTTTAGTTTCATAAAGCTGTTTACGTAAACTAGTAACTGAATGTCCTTGTTTCAATGAATAAACCAGTATTCCCTCTTTCTAGACAAGAGAGAACCTCAATTATCTATAGATAATAGATAACTACATTGGAAATATATTTAGATTTTTACTGGGAAATACCTTTGTATTTGTATATATTTTTTATTAAGATTTTTCCAACTCATCCACTGAAAATGCAGACTGAAAACTTGAAGAAGCAAACTTAAGTCTAGTTAAGCCGTGCATGGTACGGCTATGCTCGACTGATCGTCATAGCAACAGCGCGTGAAACTGCCGTCATCATTTCAACAGCAGCCAAAAACAGATGAACGTCTTCACTTCGCCAACTGTACGACGTAGTGGAAGATGTCGTCTTAGCGGGCTGCCATTTTTTCAAAATCTGGTGGTTAAAAGTTTTTGTCGCTATTGACGGCAGCTTGGCTATTTCAAAAAACCTAATCTCCTGTTACGGCTCTCTCTGACCAATCAGTGGTCTGCAGTTACACCTACAAGTGTCAGCTCAGCTCGGTCCGCCTTAGAACCGCGACCGGAGGCGGTACCATGAACGGAGTGGTGCTGTTGGTGCCATCCACAACTTTTGCTCATGAAAAATACGAAAAGAACCGTTCCAATGTGAAACGAGCTGAAGTGAAGTGGACCGCTAGGTTGAAATGCAGCTTTAGGGAAAAAAAAAGAAGCCGAACGCAAGTGTTTTCATAATAAACATCTTTCTAAATATCTCAGTTACAAAAAAAAATCTAAAAATAAAAAACACAAAAAATAAAAAGTTTCTTTTTATTGACGAACCCAGAGATTCTGTACTCGTTAAATTCCACAACAGTGTGAAATCAATATAAATACATTGTTAAAAAGATGTGTGTGTGTGTGTGTGTGTGTGTGTGTGTGTGTGTGTGTGTGTGTGGACAAAAAGCTCCACAGTGTAGTCTGTCTTCAACAAGTGTCTCCATCCGCACCAGCAGCTCTGTCAGCCTATATCACAGCACAGTGGTTAGCTAAATGCTAACGTCACAATGCTAACATGCTGATGTTTAGCAGGATAATTTAATGTTGTCAATGGTCACCATCTTAGTTCAGCATGTTCGATTACCACTGTTTTCTAATGAACCTGAATATTTGGGCAGATTATTATTCCATAGCAAATTGAACTAACACTAAAATACATTACGAACAAATGCGTTATAGTCTGCTTATAGTATCATTATAGTTATAGGCGCGTCATAGAAAGTGTGGAAGAAATACCGCACACAACTAAAATATATCAACCTAATGATACCGCAACATAGAAGTAAGGTCACCAAAGTCATGACGATTCATCCTCTGAGGACCACGATTGTCTTCAAAAATTCATCTTAACCCGAAACACAGTTCAACTATTCTTCAGAAAAACTCTCAGATATTTAAAAAAACCCACTGCCCTCTGATATTATAAATACTGTAACTGAGAGTTAATTAAATCTTCAACTAAATGATGTTAGGCTGGACACTTTGTTACTGCTCTGACAACTGATAACTCAATTAAAATATTTCCGATGAAACACGGAAAATGAGCACATCTCACTGCGGGGGAATGACAGTAATGATGGCAGAAAAAAAAAATTGTAGGTCAGTCTATTTCATTAATATTGGCAAATTCTACTTTTGAAGTGTTTATATTATAGCATCACAGCATCTTTCCCCTTAATAACGAAGGTCAGAGTAAAATTAAAGAACGGGGAAATTTGCCATCACTTTCAGGTGAAATGTGCATTTCATCGAACTTCACACGATAATTAACATGTTAATGAGCAGTGTGTCTGTAAGATGAACACAGTGTGTGTGTGTGTGTGCGTGTGTGACTGTGTGTGTGTGTGTGTGTGTGTGTGTGACTGTATACCGTATATTGTTTCTGTTAGGGTCTGACAAGTTGTGGAATTTGTTACAGGTTTTATAGCTATGATGCAGGAAAAATGAAAAATGCCTTAAGCCAGTCTGTGTTGTTCGGTGTGATGTGTGTGTGTGTTTGTGTTTGTGTTTGTGTGTGTGTGTGTGTGTGTGTGTGTGTGTGTGTGTGTGAGAGTATTGAATTCTACTTTGAGACACGTCCCAGAGGAATAGCTTCAATTTGCATGACATTATTCTCGACATAACACAACATTCAGCTAACGCTCTACTTATGTGTGTGTGTGTGTGTGTGTGTGTGTGTGTGTGTGTGTGTGTGTGTGTGTGCGTGTGTTTGTGGGATTTTTGTGAATTAACATATTTGTTACACTTAACATCTTTATGAGAGGTTAAAAAAAAAGTTTGTTTAATAAGCACATTACTTTACATTATTGGTTTTAAAACACTGTAAAAATAACAATGAAAGAAAAAAAAAACACGAACATTGCAAAATAGACCTAATACAGTGGGATGAAAAACGAGCGTCACGGATTCACTGAATGTCAACATTGAATATTATGTTAAACTGTCATCTTTTGTGTGTTAATGATGTCATTTTTTGTGTTTCTGGCAACTCTGCCAATTAGAGGCAGCTGCGTGTGCGTATGTTTCTCCATTTACTGAAGTCTCTGCTGCATATTTGTACTGAGATTAAACCTGCCTGCCCTGCTGGGCCTCTGTTTCTGTAATGAGACCCTCTTCAATCCTATTCATGTTGCCACAACTGTTGACCTTGAAATACAGTTAATACATTTGAACTAATGCCAATAGGTACTCAATATGGATTTCAGAGCATATCTGTTGCCTGCACACTCCATCTCAACATGTCGACGGCTGGCGAGGCCGGTTCTGAGAATGCGTCGATTCAACATTAATGAAAATGCTTTTTTACTTATATCTTTTGAAGGTCATGTAACCACTGTTCCTACGGTAGCTACTTCACATACATTATTCAACTATAACTAATATGATAGTCTCCGATGAATCCGCAGCCTCTGATAAGTGCTGCGGCAGAGCACAGCGGCGTTGAGCAAGGCCGTCCAACGTTGTTCACCTTCATTAAATCACCTGAATACGACACCAGCTGCTTCAGTATAAAAATACAGACCTCCACACATATTATTCTGGTCGGTTGTAGAGCTTTTATTATTTTTCATGAAGGACGCATCATAGCCTCTTTTCTCTTCTTTCTTTTTCGCAAAAGCAGCAGCACATGTTTTAGCCTTGAAACAGATTGCCGTGTTGCGTGAGCATGATTACCAAACATTGGGAGAATGTACGAGGTGAGATACAAAATAATTATTGGCGTATCATGAATCAAGTTCTTTATTTCTCCATAACTGCCTGATGGAGAAACAATCGGCCCTTTTGGTTTGGAGCCGCGCATTCAGGTGGAAACTGTCGATATAATGCCCATAAAACAGATTAATTTGAAAGAAAAATCAAAGAATTCAACTTACAACTGAAGACGGACACTATTAAAGATACAGCATGAATATGTGTATGAGAAAAACTCAAAGTAAAAAAATGCGACTGTAGATCCAGATTTCCTCGAAACACACAACAGGTGTTTCGGTTTCTCACAGAGGAGCAGAGCAAGCATACACGTGCACGTGCACGTGCACGTGCACAGTGTACTGGCGCAACGGTGCACGTGTCGATGAAAGGAGGCAAGAAATGGATTCTGTCCCTTCTGTGTGTATGTCAGCCTGTCCGCTTGCGCATGTGCACGTGTGTTTGCCCGTGTGTGTGTGTGTGTGTGTGTGTGTGTGTGTGTGTGTCAGTGCATGCATGTTTGTGTGTCCTCCCCTGTTGCCACAGAAAGCAATTTAAATGGAGATGGTTACTTCCCCCTATTTAGAGACACAGAACAAAAGATCTGACTACAAAATGAATGCAATCACAATTACCTCCCTCCCTCCCTCCCCCTCAAATCCCCCTTATTTGTACTATTTTCTATCTCTCTTTTTTCTCCCTGCAGTCTTAAATTTAGATATATGACTCTGCAGACATCCATACTCATATGAATACGAGCCAGAAAGACGTATGAGCTACTCTAAAGTTTTTTCCTCGAGTACAATGAAGACATTTCATTGGGGAGCTTGCTCTGTGCAGCAAGTGTGTGTGTGTGCGTGTGTGTGTGTGTGTGTGTGTGTGTGTGTGTGTGTCTAGGTGTGTGCGCGTGCGTTCGTGTAGAAGTTGGGTAAATAGAGTGACATCATAAGAGAGAGGGAAAAAGATTTAAGAGAAAAGAGAAGTTTCGCCCTCGCTTGCAGGATGAACAGAGCTGCATTTCTTTCTTTATTGCATCGTGTGTGTGTGTGTGTGTGTGTGTGTGTGTGTGTGTGTGTGTGTGTGTGTGTGTGTGTGTGTGTGCGTGCGTGTAGGAGTGTGAGTGTTTGCATGCGCACGCACACTAGTATTGCAGTGCACTACACACTCAGACAAAGTGATTCAGGCAGAACCGCAGTAATCTGTTAAAACCTCTACATTTCTGTTTCTCTGTGACGACAGTTGTGTTTTATAATGCAGCTCGTAATCTAACTGCGATTGGAAACACACCCTCACACACACACACACACACACACCCTCACACACACACACACACACACACACACACACACACACACGTGCGCGGACAGATGATTCTCTCCTGTCGCTGTCAGCTAACATTGCTATGAATGGTCGCCTTGCACAGGCTGCCAGAGACATTTGGGGGAAGTGGGAGAGTTCATTCTTTTACATTCGGAGCACTCTGGTGTGCGCGGCGCTGCCTTTTTTCTTTTCCACGCCATACGTCACTTTTCTCAGACTCAGGCTCTGGATCATACCACCGCGAGAGGCTCTGTGATTACGCCTCTGCGGTGCGAGGCATCGCTCAGGGCAGTCAGTGAGGGGGAGTGCAGCAGCAGCCTGATGAAGAACCATCTGCAGCTCGGGATAAAAACTAAGCAGGACGACGACACGGCGACTCGCGCGCGCGCGTGTGTGTGTGTGTGTGTGTGTGTGTGTGCGCGCGTCCTTTTAGCGAGCAGATTGAAATATGGAAACACGGGAAGCACAGCAAAAACAAGCTGCTGGAGGATTCCTCCTCACGGGGTCAAGTTATTCAGGCAGTCTGTTTTTTACCAGACACCCACGAGGCTGCAGAACAGAGACAGTGTCTGATCATTCATGCGGGAAATACACAGAGACGGGGGGGCTCTTCTACGTGAAACGTAGAAATGTAGTGTTTAACGTCCATCTTGTGTCGATCTCCCAGAACACAGAGACACAAATGTGTTGAAATGAATGCATTGAAGTCGGACTATGACGCTCTAAGAAAAAAAAAAAAAAAAACAAGAAATGTTGCTGTGCCGCTGGATTTGAATCCATTCGGACTGCGAGCGTCGTCATGCTTCAGAGAACAAACTGACCTGCCCGTCTGCAACCTCTGAAGCTCATCAAAGGGAATTCTTCCAAGTCATTCAGAGTTCTTTTTTCCTTTTTTTTTTTTTTGAGGCCCGAGCCTCATTTCCTTTATACAGACTTGATACATTTGTGTAGCTCATTGGCATGCGCCAGGCGGGTGGAGCTGACGAGGTTTATTAAAGGGATCTGGAGCCTGATGCTGTCTCCCCTCATTAACCTCAATAGCACCTCAGACAGGTTATCTGGCACACATACAGACACGCGCGCCGGCAAACGAGACTTGAATGAGAGATGTGAAAAGACGAGCTACGGGAAGAAAAACAGAGGCGGAAGGTAAATTTAGGAAGCAAAAAAAAAAAAAAGGAGAGGAGAGGCAGAGAGAGGAGGAGAGGAAGGCATATATTGAGAGAATGGATGGAAACATTCAGATGGGATTCAGATAATACAAACTGTATCTTATTATTTTTGTTCATCGGGGTTTCAGAGAAATGAGTCAGCATTTTTATACTTCCGGTTCCCTCGTCCTAAAGTCGATGGGTATTTCAAATGGGTTTTAGATGTCTCAAATAAGGTCTGTGGTGAACACGAGCTTAAGAGATTTTAACGTTTTGCTCTACGACATAAAATCAGTAATTATTCAGAATTTTCAAGCTTTAAAGTGTCTTCTAAAGTGTTCAAAAAGACTGCAACCTGTACGTGTTCTATTATTCACAGAATAATAATTTGTGTTTTTTGCAGCTATGTTTTGGTCGTCTGAACATCTACTGTGCCAGTTAGCTGCCACATCGCTCTTAGTCCCGATTCATCTGATACGGACGCTTGATCAGTGGCCCCCAGTGTCTGATACCGACACACACAGGCATCTGTTAGCATCTGTTAGCATCTGTATGACACGCCCTAGGCCGTGTAGGAAGGAGGTCGTGGTGGATGGTTGGGTCAAACAATCACGGACATTACTCCAAGAAGAGAGCGCTGTTTGTGTCCCGTGAACCAAAGAAACGTTATTTTACATCACTTTATATATGTAACTTATGTAGTTCAGTGACACCGCGAACGTAAAATGTACGTGACTGTACGTTACAGAAGTTTATTTTGAAAAGACACTATGCATGTATGGAGAGGAAACTGACACGTCCGAAAACGAGGCTCGAGGGGTGCCTAGACTTTCATTCGTCGGAAAGTCACCGCTTAACACGGTCACTCGTCAAACTGATACACCTCTGTAAGGGCCGTGATCCTGTCTGAATCCCGTTAAGCTTGAGTCCATTGTTGGATTATCGATTCCGACGACTGAAAATGCAACAAACAAACATTTTGATGCTGATGATGATTTAAAGCTCGCTAACTCGCCTGGATGACTGGCGGCAAAACGTTCCGTTGCCGACATTGCGCACGCATATTTTTGGCGACACCGGCTGTAAAAATGGGTCTATCTATAGTAATGTTTTTTAGCACTAGTTGTCAAATGCAAGAATATCCCATTTATGAGAGAGAAAGAAGAAGACAGAGTGGGACAGGCAGAAAACAGACAGAGAGCACACCGAGACATGGATGGAGGTTGGATGTATAGAAATGTAAGGTGACACTGCTGATTAGAGGGTTCTGCAACCTTACGTTTGTGTCTTTATTGCTTAGCCAGGTTAACGCTCACACACACGTGCACACACACACACACGCGCGCGCGCGTGCGCACATGTACACACACACACACAAAGAGAGGTCGTGTCTTGTTAGCTTCATTAGCCAACTTAACTCTGTCTCTTTTTCTTTCTCTCATACTGACACACACACACACACACACACACACACACACACACACACACACACACACACACACACACACACCCACGAACACACACTGTATGTCTCTACTGTTAAATCAGGTCACCTGACGCTTATTGCATCTCGGCTTGTTAGCCTCTCAGCCCGTCGACACACACAAAGAGACACACATGCACACCTGTCCGTCTACATTTAAAACACACTTTGCTGTACACCTTCACACACACACACACACACACACGCACACACACACACACAAAACATCAGACACACACAATCCCTGCATGTGCCTTGCTGAGACACACACACACGCACACACACACACACACACACACCGCCTGTGTCTCTACGTCTCATCTTGTTAGCTGGGATAATTGACAGTTCGTTACCAGGTTGTTCTCTTCACACCGAGAGCCACTGACAACTCCAAGCCTTTTTTTATCAAGCTACACGTTGCATTTTCAAACAGCGTATTTTACTTCTAGTTGGCTTTTATAAGAAAGAAAAAAAAAACTGTGCTGTTGGAACCCTGAACCAGAGCTTTTCTGCTATCGTGCCAGGGGAAGGTTTGTGGAAAACATATGATTACTTTTAGTAATTTTTTCATTACTTCACACATTGACACAATCTGTATGGGTGCAAACACATATTTGTTTTAAGTTTAGTTTATTATATTTGCACAATTTAAAAAAATACACAAAGATAACAGAGATGAATAATATCACAGAGCAGGAAGAGGCAGGAAAAACCCACTGGGCTTATTTGAAGCCTCCACCTATATAATATAAAAAAATCACAACATTATAGAAAACACAAAATGAATATACACAAGATATTACTACGTTATATTGTTGACAAAGTATTTTTACAAGTGATATATAATGACAACAATAAGAAAAAAAAAAAGAAAGAAAATGTGATTGTGTCGAGATGTGCGTGAGTGTGTGTGTGTGTGTGTGTGTGTGTGTGTGTGAGAGAGAGTAAGTGTGGGCTTGTATTTGTTCAGAAGGATTTTGGTTCATACACCTGCATTAGCTCCTAAACAATAGTAAGTCTCTCTGAGTGAAACAACTTTACACATATAATATAAAACCTGATACAAGGATTACATGGACAATAAGACATAAGGAATGCAATTACAAAACAGCAATTCAATTGTCTTTTAAATATCTATTGAAACATTTTATAGAGGAAAACTATTTTGTCAGGTGGGAAAAGCCACTCCATAATTTGGTACTCCTAAATCTTATCGGAAATTGACCTCTGCAAGTAAGTAATTTAGGAGGATGAAGATGTGAAGATTGACTAGTTGAATAAGAATGAACCTGTGAATTTGCTTTACAATAGGTTTTGAAATGTTCCAAAATATTCATTTGACACGAGTACAAACTGCCATGAAACAGGAGACATAGCCATACGCTCTGCTAAACCCTTTATATATTTCAATAAACTAATGGTGGTGGAAGAAGGACTCTAGTATTTATGTAAAAGTAACAATACCACAGTGTAGAAATGCTCTGTAACAAGTGAAAAGTCCTTCAATGAAAATATTACAAGGTAAAAAAGTATTAGTATCAAAATATAGTCTAGGCAAAAGTAAAAGTACTCATTATGCTGAATTTCCCATTTAAGAATAATATTAATTATACTATTGGATTATAATAATGAATGCATTAATGTGCTCATCACGTTAATGTTGCAGCTGATAAAGGTCGAAATCATTTGAATGACTTCATACATGGCTGGGTAGTTTCATCTTTAATAATAGATCATAGTTCATGATTGAGACATGTACCTTGCATGTGAATGAGGTGCCAGGGAGCATGAAAAGCATAAAAATAGCTTGTTGATTAAAAAAAAAAATCCTGGGGGAAACTACAAAACCCCCCACATAACTACTCCCAATTTAACACTGAGTTCAACCAAAGTAACACGATTACACTTTCACACACTCTGTACACCTGCTATCCTCTCTGTAATCAAGCAGCGTTCGTAGCCAAACATACACAAAATTGAATCTGTGTGTAATTCATACACATCCCTTGAAATCAATTGGTATGTAATCCATGTCATCATGAACCAGGAAGTATAACGACCACAAATAAACCCCACATGGGACAGGACGGAGGTGAGGTGGATGGGTCAAACAAAAACCAGCCAGGGCACCTTGTTCGTGCTCTGTGTCAAACGAAAGGTCGTTGTTGATTAGTTTGTCATTATCTTATATAAGTAACGGCAATTCCGGAGTTTTTTCAACCCAAACCACGATCTTTTCTGAGACCTAACCAAGTAGTTTTGATTCCTACACCTAAAGCATAAACACTGATTGAGAAAAGACCCTCTATCCTCACGGTGGACCCTCTGATTCACCACCTCTTTAACAGTTGCCCTCAACGATCTTCCCTTGTCTGTCACATCAGTCCCTCATGCCTACATCAAGTCACACCCCTCCCACACTGTACATGCACCACTCTCCCATTCCCATTCGCTGGTTTGGCAATGTTGCTTTGCTGCCATTGCATTCCCGGCCGCTCCTGTCGGCCCGTTCCCTCGTCCTGTAATCTGCCACCTGCGTTCAGAGATGCTGCCTGTCTCTGACCTGCCTTCCTGCCAAGAACTGTTTTTTTTTTCGTCTTTGCTTGTTCTGACTTACTTCTTGTTGCTGACTGTGAGCCTTTTTTTGACCCCCTGTCTCCTGTAAAAAGCTTTCGATTCAACCTGGGGATAGTTTCACAATGATACACTTTGACTATTGCTTAGATCAAACGAACAGTCAGACGTCAGATAGACCTCTAGATTCATCCGTTGAACTTTGCTTGTTTGACCCGTCCATCCTCTACTCCCACCCACCCTTTACACCACCCTGTAAATGAGATGTCAGCTATGTTCAGGATTTATAGCGCATGACGTCACAGTCTCACTCACACCAAACATGTTAAAACTTAAATACCAACACATTTTCCATCCTTAGCGGTGAATTTATCCTCTGTTTTTCAAGGATCACATCACTCACCAGATGGTTGAAAAGGAGTGTGAATAAGTCTGTGAAAAAGCAGATTCCCAATCAACTCCAAACTGCACAGGTGTCAGATTGGTGAATCGTTGTTAAGATCTTACAGGCAGCATGACACTGATGGGCAAACAACTTATGTTTACCGAAAAGCTGCAATTAATAGCCCAGGTTTTAATTTGCTGCAATCACTGAACTCAAATTGCCTACATTTGGGAAAGACACATGGGACAAGCCTTTAATTACTTTCACACACAACTCTTGCTCAGCAAAGACGAGAAATATTATCGAATTGTTTATTCAAACCAATTTGAATATTACTTAGTACTTAGTAAGGCTATTGAATAAAATATCTATTACAAATCATTCATGTGATCTTGCTCATTTTGCAACACCCCTGGATTTACTGACCCTGGCATACCGACACAACACCTGTCTCGGTCCTCTTAAGACCCGCCTGCCTGTCAGCAGCGAGCCTATTTGGCAAATCCGAAAATGAAAAGGGGTGAAAACCGAAAAAAGAAAGGTGGGCACACTTTTATTTTGTAGCCAGCCAGGTTAAGAAAACAAGACGATGCGGGAGGAGGAGAAAATATTGTTTATATCAATTAAATTGCAGTCTTGGTTTGATAAATTATTGAGAAATGGACATGTGTGCTTAATAAGGACAGTTTATCTTTTGTCTCTCTTGTTCAACATGCCTCTAAATCTCAATAACTTAGACGTAGGTTCTCACGGTTTCCGTAAAATGAACAGATTGGTTTGATTGGCCACAATTCAATTGATATAAGGATGTCTAGCAGACCATATGGACAAAAGTTACCCAACATCTAAGTGAGACCTCTGTTTATTTGTCAAAACGTGGCGCCGCACGCGGCGAGTAAAGGGACTCATTTAATTGGGATTCAAGTTTTACGGTATTTATTTATTTATCGTTCCAAATACAGGTTTTATATCAACGATGTGAGACAATACACCAACTGACAATGCTTTGTCTTTTTTCATTGTTATTTTGTATGATATATGAGACTAGTCGTTTGTCTTAAAAGTTGAAAGATAAAATCAAACTCGATACCAATGTCTGGGAGCGTACCGCTTTTGAATTATTTCTCTGTCTGGAACCATTGAAGTCCCAAAATGTCTGCAATGCAAACTAATGTGGTCGTCTGTCAAGCATTTTATCATGCACACTTCAGAGCACTAGGATCAATTACTAATGAAATCTTCTTACTCAGAGAGCCTTCTGGGGAAATCTCCCTGTTAAGAGTTTATATCGTCCCTCGCCTCTTCATCATGTTCATTCCAGCTCACTTTTTTTTTACTTTCTCTTTGTTTTAATAATGTTCCCTTGTTTGTCCTTCCTGCTTCTTTACATGTGTACTTCTCTTCGGCTCTTCCTTCCTTGCTCTCTCACCACGTTCCTTCTCTGCAGACATGAAACCCATACAATTACTAATAGATGAGTCTAATTTGTTCAGGCACCGGCACAGCATACTAACCGCTTTACGCTCAACTAAGCTGTCAATCACCGGGCTATTAGGGTCTATTACGTACATGAATATAACACCAAGCAACAGTTGATGAATCCTCACACTTCTACATCTTTTATAAGTTTTAAATCAAACATAGTGAGTGTTAAGCGGTAACTCAAACCTCCACTGGACCACTGACGAATGAACAAGATGAGTAAATAAACTCTTGGTTTAAAATAATCCTCACTTTTAATTATCACTTAAAAAAGCTCTGCCTATGTAAACCTCTGCAGCAATATCCATCATGAATTTATCCTCCATCTTTGATCACATTGTTCCTAAATGTTATACATAAGATATAAATGTACAGGAAATAATCTCAGCTTTATCATATAATAATCATCACCACCTCTCACCGGCATAAGCAAACTGAAAATAGACGCAAACATAAGTGCAATAAAACATTTATACAACCACTTAAAAAAAATGTAAATAAGTTTTGATGCTGATTATTTTTGTCAGAAACATGGATTACATATTCTACAATTAGTTACCACTGAAGTATGTTTGTAGGTTTTCCTCTTTCCTGGTCAATTAGTTAAATGTCTGTCTTTGGTCTTTATTTTTTGATCACTCAACAGCGTAACCTATGCCTATTATATTCCGATATATGTTCTTCTGACATTCAAACTGTGATCTAACTTTACAGCTGTAACAAGTGGTTTTCCTCTTATACAACTTCCATGGTAACTTTTATTTGTGTCTATTGCTTGTTGACATTCTTATTCTACAAGTAGAGGGAGAACATTTTTGACAAACGGTTTGAAGAATGGGATGGACTTGATTAAAGTGGCTAATTTTGAAATTTCGAGCATATCTATGAATGAGGGATTTTCTCAACCCGGCTCTCAACATGGCGAGAGCCGGAGGCTGGAATCTAACGGTGCTGACATTGCTAACAATGCAAACAACAGCAACAGTGCAGACAGAGCTAATACTGTTAACCTGAGGCGGAAGGGGAAGGTGGCCGTTACGCTTCTGCATTGATGGCATTAAATGCTTTGACCATGAGCAAACCTGTGGTGCACGCTCACATGCACTGTACCCTTGGAAATTTCAACCAGCGAGGGCAGCCAAACATTGCTGGTGTTGTAATGCCATAATCTTGCATTGCTTTTCAATTGCCTTTACATTGTTGCTATTGACGCTCTATTATTAATACTAAGTTAGAAAAAAAGACAACTAAACATGTTACCACATTTGTAAATTTAACATAATCGAGAATGAAGAATTTGTCAATGACGACACCTTCATCAGATTAATTGTGTTTTAAATCTCATCAGCCAACACACTTTTGTACTATGCGTTTCATCACTTTGCTATTTGCAGAAATATACTGCATGCTGACTTATTTATGGCTTGCTTAATGTTTGTAATAATACGCATAATAATTCAAAACATGTAGGAAATCAATTTACTGTTTATATTCAAACAGTAATAATGCAACATGGGGAGTGTATAATAAATGTACACAGTGACAATAGCTGCTTTGATTATTTTGTATCAAAGACTATTATGCTCCCTGCAGGTAAAGTACTTAAAGGCTTAGATATGGTTTTTATTATTATGTATTATATGATATATAATGCTTACAAAATGAAATATATTTCAAATGAATGAATGGTTCAATGTACCCTAACATAGTGGAAGGAAGACATGCATATGTCACACTGACACATGACACAACAGTGAAGCTATCCCACGCACGTGTCTTTACATACACTGAAAGGCATTGCAATAGAACACATATACAATCCACACACACACACACACACACACACACACACACAAACCTCAATTGGATAAAGCCAGTACGTCTTTGTCTACAAAGCAGTTTTGTTGTCAGACAAAGTAGCTGAGCTGATGTTGTTGCCGTTGTAATTACGCCTGGGCTCACAGGGAGCCGCTGGTTAAGCTCTTACAAGCCGAGAGTGGAAAGCTGAGGGGAAACACAGACATCAGAACAAGCAACTGTCACACCGCAACGTTGTCACACAGAGAAGCTGAGAGAGAGCGAGAGTGTTGGGGGAAATCACAGTCGTCGCAATGCAAAGTTATTAAAACAAGCCACAGAGAACGAGAGAGCAAGAGAGAGAGAGAGAGAGAGAGAGGGAGACAGAGAAAACCGCAAAAGAGGGAAAACAAAGCAGCACAGAATTGTCAGTGGGATAGCAGACAACACTTGTTGCTTTTTATGCAATGTCACAGCTATTTGGGAGCATTCTGCCGGAGCAATTTTGCAGAGCAGATGTTCATCTTGGTGTTAATAGAATTTGAATTGAAATTAGAAAGACCCAAAGTCTGCAGGATTTAGCAGATGGTCTCCACAAAAACACCAAATAGAACTTATCAGTGATTATTCATTACTCGTGTTTTTTTCATTTCCACACCCACATTTCTGACATTTTTCTTGATGGATTTTGAGCGTGAAATTATTTTTATTTTTTAATTTTTACTTTTTATTTCCAAGGGGGTGAGCAGGCTTTGCGTTCCACCTTTTAATTTAAAAGAATAAGAGCACCCGTGAACAGCAGAGAAGGATTCATTCCAAGTCGGGGCTCTAATGTCTGGTGCACAGTCACAGTATTGAAAATACACAAACATGCTAACACAAGATGGAGACATAAACACACACCCACACACATTAACTGGCTTCCTTTGGGCTGATCTGGGTTTATAAACTGATTACGCCTGGCTCTCACAAGAGGATGTTTAAAATCATGAGATAAAGAATGTGAGAATCGACTCATAATGACGGATAAGAACTGAGGAGATGAGATTTCGGTCTCTCACCTGTCAGATCACATACAAACACACACCAGATTCCGATCTATTCTATCTATTTTTATCTCTGCCTGGTGGGATCATGCGATCCCTCGTGGGTGTGCGTGCCGTACGTGCGTCCGTGAGTGAGTCTGCACCTACGTGTCTGTCCACAGCCAATCTTGCATTCCGCTCCATCAAATTGCAGAATATTTCAGGTGGACAGTTATGGCTGCATGCGTCAGGATTTCTCGTGGTTGTGATGAATCACACTCTCTCGAAACACCTTTAATTGTTTTTTTTTTCATATACTGCCATTTACTGTCTGCTGATGACGTAGTGATAACACAGCTGAGTGCATTGCTGACCCTCTAGCAGTGTGTGTACAGTAACTACCAGTACTCAAAATTATGTTGTAGGCTATTCCCAAAACACCTGAATAGTCCAATGAATTAATTGACAACTTTAACTATTTATTAAATTAGCGAACGTTACTGCTGTCAAGAGTAAACTAGTCGTGCTCTGCTTCAACAATAACTACTATGCAATAGATAAACTATTCATGCATCACATTACCGCTGTCTTTTTCCTGGGTAATGCTGTGGGCAACCCAGATAATATATAGTATTAATATATAATAGCATTAAAATAGTATGAGTGAAAAATAGTAAAAGCCCCTTGCATTGGCTTATACCGTTGATGCCAAGGCCGGCTCTGACATAAATGGTAGAGGTATATCCTTCACAACCCTACGTTGATAGCAAAAGAAACATCTGTCAACAGTCTTTAACATTAAACTGTATTTTTTATTGTAATATTGAGGCTGAAGGGTGTCAAAGACACTGACTGAAGTCATCTATAGCTTTTGCAAACTGCTTTTAGCTCATTGATTTGGTTCCAGACAGTCAGGACATATACTACATGGTATTAACATTAGGTAGACCTAGTGGCAGCTAATGTGACCATCGCCAGCGACATTTGTCATTTATTATTAGGTAATTTCCTTCATAAAATATCATCCTCTGGGGAAAACATCCTCAGCTTTTTATTCCTATTAGCTCTCTCAAAACACATTCTGCGGCTGCGGAAGAAAACATTTTTGGTCTCTCATTTGACTCTTCAAACTCCAACCAAGGTTGGAGTAAAGGCGTCAAAGCAGCTTTGAAGCACATAATAGCTCTATTGGTGCATGTTTGACCTTTTAAAACAAAAGGTGTACCTCAAAGCGTCCGCGTCAGACGCTTTCAGAGCATTTTGGCCGTCAGCCCTGCTCCACACTGCTGAGGAAACGTGGCCTCTGTCTTCTGATCTGTACTTGACTAGATACTTTATTGACTGTGTCACTTCTGCAAAGCAACTACATTTCAGTGTGACTGTCATTGCAGTGACCTTGTCAGTTAGAGTGGAGGGTGTACAGACGCAGCTGCTACTGTCAGCTAATCTATATCTGTAATTAAGGATCAGAGCCGGTGATTACCTGTCTGTGATCAATAACGCACCCAGTCATATCCCTTCAACCTCGGGCATCTGAGGCACACACATACAGAAACACACGTACCGTAGCTTTGACTTAAAAAAAGGCTTGTTTTTGAAATTCAGGTGTGAATCTCAGCCTCAACTGTTTACAGAACACTAAATGGATATATGGAGAAGTCCAGCTTTTATATATACACATAAGGTTATTACATCCTCAACAGTACATTGCATATGACGACAGACTTGCACTTATGTACAAGTTGGTATACCATGCATGACCTGCTTTTAAAACAAAAAAAGGAACCTATTATGGATGTGTGACCGAGCATTATAACCTTCATCATGTTCCATTTTATTTAATAAATGGATTGTTTATTTTCTCCCGAGGGCTGCTGGCTCAGACCAACACTCATTAGAACCTCTTCATGCAGGATGTCAATTATTAATTCTCTCATTTATGACCATCTATTAGAATGCATGGTTCATAACACACAGGAGAGACTGTGGCAGGATTTGTGAATACGTTTCAGAGAACAAACGGTTTTCAATAAAGGGGACTTTTGCCCTTTGAGAAAGCCATTCATACCGCTGCCCCTTGTTCCGTGCTGTTGAAAATTAAGATGGGATGTAAGATGGCTCATTTTATCATTGGTGGCGACCTATTGCAATGCAAAGGACTACAGCAACAGAGAGGCGTGTGTCTTAGTCACGGGGGGAATCACAGAACAACACATTTTGCCAGCAAAATGAGAATGGTTGGACTAGGCAGCTCCCTGATGTGTATTAATAAATACGTAGGAGGTAAGTAAGTGTTGTGGAAAAGGTGGATAGTACTAAAGTACCTTAGAAAGTAAACATACATACATTACATTACTATTTAAATGTAATCATGAACAAATATATATATATCTTTGTTTCATACCTCAGTACATAGATTTCCATTCTCATGTTCTAATATGTGAATATACTGGGCTGTTGGCTGCTTGAACTCCGGTTTGAGTTCATTGGTTGTTGAAGCTATTGTGACTCGGGCATTTATTGAAACTTGCGAGAATTGTGAGTTTGAATTAGTTGAGATGTAGGTTAGAGATTAACAATGTTAATAATGTACCACAGGTGTCTGCACTTGATCCACTACTATTTATAATACAAACACATCTGTATATCATCATTCTTCCTCGTCAGTATTTTGATGTCATGATCCCTGCATAATTTTTCCCAAATACACTGTGTACATGCTGCCCTGTCGTGAGTTTAGCTGTTAAACATTGTCTACCACAGTGCGTTTCTCTCCTAGTTGCAACTAGTTGTTGATATACTGGGAAAATATGAACGACTGCCCAGGTAATGAAATCTTGAATATAATATTATCTGAACTGATGAAGTTATACATGTTTGATGTTGTCATAAGACAGGTGTGAGCCAACAAACTTGATAAAAACTCTGAAAAGTGTGAAAAGTGTCTCCAGTCTGGTGCACTATAATCATAGAGATTGATATAAGAGCAAACTGTCTATAAAATTGATTAGAGATCCCAGACTTTAAAATATGGGTAGTGTTTTCTTTTTTCTGCAATGCAATTTCAGCTCATACATTGAGATAACTTGATATTAGTTTATAATGAAAAACAAATTGGATTAGTGTTGA
The DNA here is from genome assembly GCA_016806645.1 of Ophiodon elongatus. Taxonomy (NCBI): domain Eukaryota; kingdom Metazoa; phylum Chordata; class Actinopteri; order Perciformes; family Hexagrammidae; genus Ophiodon; species Ophiodon elongatus. The sequence goes on along the minus strand of JACSYO010002062.1, from coordinate 4,825,046 downwards.
TAGGAAGCATGTTCTAGTTGTATAGGCCATACATATATCTATATATGTAGTCTAGTGCCCCTATTGTAAAATTCTGATTATATTAAAGATGAAAGATTGGAAGATACACGCATCTATTAAAAGTCTCACCCAGAGGAGAGACTGTTGCAGGGTAGTCAAAGTCAAAGTATTTTAGTGAGAAAGCAGAGGAAGTCTTAGGCAGAAACGAATGCTTTAAAAAAAATAGGACAAGCAGGTGCTGTAGAGAATCCTGTAAGTTTTGAGCATGCATGAAGATGATTAGATCACTACACTTTTTAATGTTAAAGAAAAAGTTATTGAGTGAGGAATTGAGAGGCTCTCCAGACAAATGAACACTCGTCATTTCAATACCGCTCCAAGACTAAAGGGAGGGACAGACTGAGAGGGAGAAAAGAGAAAATTAACCTGAGTAATGAGGCTAACGAGACAAGACAGCGTCCATGAGAGACACATACAGAGCACTAGAGAGATTGCTTTAAATTGGTGGGGGATAGTGGGGTCTGGAGAAATCCAATTAGCACACCATCATTTCCAATGAAAGGATTCTTCAATAATGCAGACCAGGTCAAATAAACTGGCTCTCAATTCGCACCATCGATGGCAACATCTCACAATGAAGCATTCATCCTGAAACTATCTCAATCCATTCCCCAAATGACTATAAGTGCAAAGAGCAGCAGTTTACAGTACCCTGGCAAGAAAACGCATGGTTAACCTCCCTTCACTCTTTGCATCTTTGTCTTCACCTCGTTATCATTTTCATTTTCACCATTTTTTCTCTCTCTCTCTCTCTCTCTCTCTCTCTCTCTCTCTCTCTCTCTGTAATGGTAAAAGAGAGTGGGGAAGAGTAAACAGCCATTGTCATTAAAATATCCATTAAGAGCAAATGAGAGGCAAAACAATAAACTGCTCACTTCTGATGTATTCAGCTGGCACCTTGCACTTAGCTTTCCCAGAGAAAGCTAACAATTGGCCATTGTTGTCCATGTCTTAGTTTAATTTAAAAAGACAACACGTGATGTTTTTTTGTTTGTAATTGCTTCAGAATAAAATTATTTGTGTTTTTCTTCCACTTAATTAAAACCACAGGTATACCCTTCCCTTCAGAATTTAATTCCCAGTTTGCGTTTGTTATTTAGCATATCTCATCCATACACATCAATAATAAAGGTTTAAAATAGTGTTCGTACAATGCTGTGGTCCTGAGTTGTATCTTTATTGGTAGTTGTAGTAGCAGTAGTAGTTGAATTGGTGATCTAGAGATTGGTGTTTTAGATATTTTCTTTAAATTGACACATGTATCATGAATGCAAATATCTTCTGCGTGAGAGAACTATTATTACCCATGAAGTGAATTGAACAGATGAAGGACGTCGCCATTGACATTTTGTTTAAGAGTTGAGAAATGATGAGATATGCTGATGTTTTATAACATGTTGAAGCCCAGCAGTTATTTTTTATATTATTGTATTAATTTAATTGCTTTGAATGGTTCTTTATCATTTAAAGCATGACAGCTGAAATGCAGTTGCTAAATCTGTTACCATTTAAGAAAAAAAGACTCACACGCTCTTGTTCTCACATCTTAACCATTTGAAAATCAATCAAACCGATTCTAAATATGAATGCAGAATCTGTAGGCCATATAATTCGATTTCGCCTGTAGTCCGCTTAGTATTGACCAATCATGTTTGAGCGGGTAGAACGTACGTAAACCTGTGTCTGTTTGGAAAGCAATAGATGCAAAAAGCATTGGCCGAAATGTGATCTCGTGACCCAAAGAGGTGAGTGTGTGGATGTCATAGGGTAAATGAGCCGATCATTTCTATCATGCGTAATAACGACATGCGGAATGACCTTGAAATGCCGTGCTCTTTATACACCAACCCAAGAGATCAGGTTGGTTTCCAACTACAAATTGCTGACGTGGGTAGAAAGTGTTGAGTTAAGACAACATGAAGCAAGTTGACAAAAAGGCTCAGGTGTCCTCTCCTTCTTAGTAGCGTAGATCAGGTTTCTCCTGCAAACCTGATCCATGTTACTCCATCTCTACACAAAATAGTCCTATATTCAGCAATGAAACAAGGCGTACGCTCCCACCAACATGGTTACGATCAAGAATGTAATTCAGGCACGATATGGCCTGATCAAGTACGATACATGCTACTGCTGTGGTGCTATTAATGGGAAAGAAATTGGAGATGCACATCAAACTCTACACAGTCGGTATCTACTGTGTCACTCCTGTCAACCCCCAAAATTGGCTTTAAATCCAGCTTCTAGTTGTACAGAGTCTAAATGTAACAAGGACATGATATAGGGATGGAAATGCCTCAGGAAACATTCACATCACTTTCTCCCATGTGCTTACTACATTTAGACTCTTCCCTTGATTACAACTGTGTGTGTGTGCGACGGATTATTTGGAAGACAACCCATTCTGAGTTGGCAGAAGGTGTTGGTTGACACCCTCTACTCAGCGCTTGGATTTCCCTGCGGGCACACACAAACATGAACGTTCACACGTGCACAATTAATTATATGGGCTGAAAGAGGGTTAGAAGTGCTAATGTATTATAAACAATGTTTTCAAGCACACACACAAAGACACACAAAGACACACATATACATCCTGGACAGTTGGCTGGCTATGAAAGCAGCTCCGTTGGCATCATCTGTATCTGTTCACTAGTACTTGACTGATTGCGTCCATGTGTATTTTCTGTGAATGTATGTGTATGAGTGCACTCCGGTTACTGCTTTGTTTTTTGCCGACTCATTTAATTTGTTATGCACATTTTCTTTTTGTACGTGTGTGATCATGGCAACAGATTGGATGCATGTTTTAGATAAGCATGTGGGAATGCCTCTTGCTGATTAAATGCTTTTTTAGGTGTATGTCTGAACACTGATTGCATTGTTCTTTTCTTTTTAACACTGCTTGCAGTTTCCCTCAAGATTAAATTCAGATTTCCCATGTGATCTCATTTGAGGTGGATACACAATGCCAGATGTGAACTGAAATCCATTCCTCCCGGATCTTGACAGTGTCCGCATTGACTAATATAGAAATAAAGAGGAATAAAGGCCGAAGGTCAGAACAGAAGAAAAGGAAACACACAAAGATACTCATGGTACGTCAAGGCAGCGACAGAAACACAGACATACTAAGTCAATCCGTGGGTTCCTGTACTTTCAGAAAGTACTACCCCCCCGTCCCCTCCCAGGGCCTTTTTGGGGGGTAAAATGTCCCTGAAAAATGTTCCCATAACTAAATTTAGACTCTGGTTCCCACTGTCAAAACTGAGTTCCACAAGAGGTTCCTAGTCCCTGGGGAAAGTTCAAGCTGTCGAAAACAGGCGAAGTTAGTTTGTCCTTAAAAAATCGTAAACCACAGCAGAATGTGCTTTTCTAGCTGACAGAGGCTAGCAGTTGAATATGGCTTCAACCAGAGTGCATACAAATGTTTCACATTACATACCTAGCCTTTTGTGTCATTTATTCACATAATTTCTACTGAACAGTTTTAGTATTATTTTACCTTCTGTCATTCAGACTTTCAGATTTAAACCATATCAGGTTACGTCACTGGTTAATTTGCGACCAATATTTGCCAACATTTCAACGTTAGCGATAAGTGCTTCACTAATTAGCCGGCTAATGCGTTTTAGCTAACAGAGGCCAACAAACTAAACAGCTGCTGAGCGAACTCTCTCCCTCTTGCTCTCTCTCTCTCTTTGTTCATACGACTGTAATGTACCGCTAAAGGCTACAGATGCAAAACAGTTTACTGTGTCACACAACATTAGCCTCCATTTGCAAAGAAATCTACCTTGCCAGGCTATTTGCTTAAATTTAATGAACTGACAAACCCTCGTAACATTAGTGTCTTTTACACACACTGTGTACTGTGACTTACTAGCCGGCCTGTTAACATGTTTCACTGTTGGGTTCAGTCAGCACTCCAATGGTCCCCGATAATGGCGCCCGCCACAGCTGCTAAATTGTCAAGGCTCGACTGTTTACTGTCTCCCTTTCTCATATATGTGGGAATCTCTGTCTGGATCTTTGTTTTTTATTCTGACACTCCTTTTTGTTTTGTTTTTACTCTCTTTAAATATTTCTCTCTCCCCGTCTGGTGTGTTTTTTCATCTTGATATTTATCCCCATCTCTCCCTCTCTCTGTGTTTCTTCCATTTGTTTTCTGCAGCTTTACTTTCCGTCTCCATCCTTTCCACCATTGCAGTTTCTTTCTCTTTCTCTTTCCTTAAAGGGCATGTTGTGAAAATCTTCGATATGTCAAGTTCGGGCAATGTTCCTCAGCTGAAAACCTTCAAATCAGATATCGCTGCCATTATATTACAAACTTATTTGTATCTCCAAACAGCACTCTTATGGAGGAAATAAGCCTTATTAATTTTGCACTGGGCTTCTGCCCTCTCTGACTCGCCCTCAAGTTGTTGTTGATGGAGAGTTTTCTTGTTCCTCTGTAAGTCAACTTTGTTCTGAAGACAAACTTCTGTTTTTGTCACAAAGTGGTTCAGAGACCGAAATTGATTTTTTTCTTTTTTAAACCAAGCAAAAGAACTTTACATCTCAAGCTCTTCTTTTTATACTTTAATTGGATAGCTGGAGGCAATTTCCTGAGGAATCTAGTTTTTTACATTATTATTATATTATTTATTAATTTGGCTAAGCACACATTCTGTTTGAGAAGAGAGTCAAATTCATGAAAGAGATCACATATGAAATTTGTAATTAATATATGTAAAGTAAATTACTCATTAGCATAAATGCCCTTTTGTAATTGCTCCATAGCCAGCGAACTGTTCTGATACAAATGAGATTCTTAACTGCTTCTTAGAATCAATTATTCTACTATGTATACAAGAAGTCTTGGATTACAGGTTAATTTGCTGCAGTTTACTCTTTAAAGTAAATCGCCCACATACAGTAGTCTGTCCATGTACTCTGCAGATCAGTAAACTTATTAATTCATTTCTCACATCCAATCCAATTTGGAACGCCTGGGGCCACTAGTAATGTAATCGTTTGACTTGCAGTCATTGGCTATCATTTATTTTCAATTCAAAGAGCTCCAGTATCTGTATTTAACTTTGCAGAAGATTATAAAATAGTTATGAAACAATCCCGTGATATTAAATCCAATGATGAAACTCTCAGCAGTCTTCGTAAAGGTTTTCAGGAAGTAGAGGGTCAGATGGTAAATGGACTTGTACTTGTATAGCTTTTCTAGTCTTCCGACCACTCAAAGCGCTTTAACACTACATGTCAACTTTCACCCATTCGACTTTCTGATTGAAGGATAACCCTGCTCTACCACTGAGCCACAGTAGCCACCAGGTCATTGTTATAAAGCCACACAACTTTGTAAGGTAGATGGTTTGGGTAACAAGGTTTGCTGTTCATTTCTGGTTTCCTACCAATAGCCTTTTTTTTTTTCTTTCTTTCAAACATGATCGCAACTTCTCCCTAATTGTTCTTTCTTTATTCAAGATGATGATAATTTTCCAAAACCAAGAAACCTTTAACCACTGCGATGGGAAATTTAGGAAAACAGTTCAACAGTAAAATACATGAGACAAACTTTTGTCTGGGATGTTTCTTTTGGAAACACTGACAAATTATGTTTTTCGGCTGATCAAATCATAAAAACACTCTTTCAAAGGCCAGTAATTAGGCTTTAGGGGGGTCTATTGGTAGACAATCGAATATAATTTTCATAAGTATGTCTTCTTTACTCTATACCTTTACTCTATTACCTGAAACAAAGAATGGTTACGTTTTTGTTAGCTTAGAATGAGCCCTTCATATCTACAAAGGGAGTGGGACCTCTTCACGTAGAACCACCATGTTTCGACGCTACAGTAGCCCAGAACGTTCAAACCGAACAAAGAGCCTTTCTGATTTTTACATGACCTAAAGGCCACCATAGTTCTCTACACCCTTGGAAATAGAGGTGTGAGTGGAGGGGTATTGAGTTGGTGTAATCTGTATCCTCACTACTTGATGCCACTAAATCCTACACTCTGCTTCTTCAAACCATTGTCAAAGGGTCAAGGGTCAACAAAAACAGTATTTCAATTAGACTTATATTGGAATTAGTATTGGTATTTTGCCATGGAGGCATATTTGATTTTATTTCCCCAAGGTTTTGAGATACCTATTATTAATTGATGCTGCTGACACAAGACAATGAAGGGCAAGTTGTTTTTTTTGTGATCACTGAAATTATTAAATTGAATAAAACAATTGAACAGATTGATAATTACCAGAATGAATTGCAATGCCCATGTTACTCGGATTTAATAGTCTAGATTTCTAGTGTTTAAACATGTTTCCAGCTTGTTTTCAATATTTTCCACAACACAATTATAATTGTTTCTATAGTGCAGCAACTTGCCTTACTCTTTTTGAGTTACAAAGAATAATTATTTTTTTAAACAAATGTTTCACTTGTTTTAAGAAAATATTAAATGCGGGAAGAACGTATGTTACTTAATATTATTTAAATTGTTTGCATGTCATGTGTGCATGCATTGATTAGATCAAAGTGTATCTGTGCACAGGTGTGGGTGCAATCATATGATTGCGTGTGTGTGTGTGTGTGTGTGTGTGTGTGTGTGTGTGTGTGTGTGTGTGTGCGTGTGATACCTCCCATTAATGGTGTTTTTATTGATGAATCCTCCAGTCATGTGGAACTCAGTTTACCCACAGTGCAATTGGCTTCTGGGGCGCCATGGCAACACAGTAAGTAGGATGAATGGCATTACAGCTACGTGCCATCACACAGCTGGAGCGGGGGGAGAGAGGGAGAGAGACAGACAGACAGAGCAAATCATCAAGTGAACGAGATCATTTGGGTACAGGAGATAGAGAGAGCGAGAGAGACAGATGATAAAACAGGAGTGATGCTGTGCTATGGTGGAGGACAGAAGACGGATGAGAGAGCAGAGCGAGAAGGGAGAACAAGGGAGGTAAAGTGTAATGAAGATGTCGTGGGGGTGATGGATAAACATCTAGATGAAACTGTAATGAAATGAAAAAAACATTATATAATCATTTATATTGAACATGTCATTATGCTGGCTCCCTTTACACCTGCCATTAACATGCGTATTTGTATTCAGACTATTTAAATGACACGTAACATCAACCCTGGCTTCTATAAAACATGTTTATATTCTATTTATTAGTTTTTCATAATTGGTTTTGGAGGAACCATCAGTTCGGTCTGGATTACAATAACTGTCAGTTTGAGAAGTGTGATGTTTACATGTTGCTGAAGAGATGCAAGGACGAGGCTGCAGGTGTAGAAAGATTACAACTTCTTTTAAATGATGCTGCATCCGGCATTATATCTTAAAGTCAAATCACCAGATCAGTCTTCATACCCTGAGCTGAGACCACCATCTTTCCTGAACCTTAACCAAGTTAAATTTAGTGAAAGTTACCTTAATATGAATGCATAAATTATATACCCATTGATTTGTGGACTGCTGTTTTAAAGACTCAAGTTCGGCACTTTGGCCATCGCCATCTTCTTTTTTTTTGCAACCAGAAGTGACACAAGAGGGTGGAGCTAAGTACAACCAAACACTGACAATTTTTAGGCAAACAAAATGTTACAATTAACTTCCATGAACTAAAAACCACTGTGAAAGTTCTGAGACGAAAACACGGATAACTCCCAGACCGGAAAGCGCCATGGTAGCGAACTGTCAAATCACAGTAAGCCCACCCTCAAGCATACTACATTTACTACATTTAATTTAGCTGACGCTTTTATCCAAAGTGACTTACAATAAATGCATTCAACCATGAGAGTTCAAACCCAGAACAACAAGAATCAAGAAAGTACAAATTCCTCAAGAAAGCCAAACTACCAAGTGCTATAAGTAAGTACCATTTAAGTGCTACTAAAGTGCTACTTTTTTATTCCAGGTATAGTCAGAAGAGATGTGTTTTTAGATTTACTAACTGCATAGACTTTCTGCTGTCCTGATGTCATTGGGGAGCTCATTCCACCATTTAGGAGCCAGGACAGCAAACAGTCGTGATTTTGTTGAGTGTTTAGCTCGCAGTGACGGAGCTACAAGCCGATTGGCAGATGCAGAGTGGAGTGATCGGGCCGGGGTGGAATGTTTGACCATGTCCTGGATGTAGACACGCAAGTACCAATGTCTTGAAACGGATGCGAGCAGCCACCGGTAACCAGTGAAGAGAGCAGAGGAGCGGAGTAGTGTAGGTGACTTTAGGCCAGTTAAAGACCAGTCGAGCTGCTGCATTCTGGATGAGCTGCAGAGGTCGGATGGCACTAGCAGGTAGACCTGCCAAGAGGGAGCATACCCTGCTTTATGGTCTGTTTTACTCTAAATGGACCATAATTTACTAAATTAACATCATTCTGTATTGAAGAAGACTTGAAACTAGAGATTGAGACCATAAACTCATGTTTACAATGTTTACTGAGGGAATAAATCAAGAGAGAAGTAGAGTCATTTTCTCATAGACTTCTATACAATCTGACTTCTTTTAATCAATCAGAGGAGAATGATAGTCAGTAGAGAGAATGCAACTTTAAGGCCCTTCCACTCTAGCTTCACTTCTCAGAACCAGATCATCATCATGTCTAGCAGATGTGGTGTGTGTGTATATACTCGATGTCTGTATGAAGTAATTAAATTACTGTGTCATTTTTTGTATCTGTATGTACACTATTTCTGTGTAGGTACATTGAGACCAAATAAAAAAACAAACAGATTCAAATCCATTGTATGTGTACTTATTCTTTTTTTGTATATTTATATATTTACATCAAAGATGATGTGAAAATCTTGTGTTGGTGTTTTATGGTTATTGTGAACTTCTTCACTTTAAAGAAAACTGCGGAAATTATAATGGAGTGTTTACCCGCTGAGAGGCTGACTCAGCGGATTTCCACTCCACAGGGTGCCTTCAATGGATGCAGTTCTGATCGGGAAGAACTTGTTTGATTTGTATGAAGGAGATAGTAGCTGTTATACAGCACTACCTGGCTGAATCAACATGCAAAAGTATTTCCATTAATGTTCCACTTGTCATATGCCTGAATTATAAACATCAGCCTTTGGGGTTAACATAGCTGAATCTGGCCCTCATCCTCTGCTGGAGGGCGGCGTATAAATTACCTGATAACAGTCCGTCTTCTGTAGCTGTTCGGTCCATTTAAATATACCATTACATAGCTCAGAATAAAATCACTACAGTCAATAATAATCATCCAAGATGGTTGTCAATACAGGAAAGACGGGAGCAGAGTCAGTGGTATCGGATGACGTCACATTCGGTAGAAAAGGACCGAGCAGGAGGTATAATGGACTGCAGCTCGGCAGTCAGCAAACACTTTGATGTTAAGTAGATGTCAAAGGGACGGCCTGTACCAACACCCAGAGCCTCTGCAAATATAGTGTCAGAGTGAAAGCTGAGATGGCGACCGCAGTCGCTTATGTCTGCCAAATGGACTGCTTGGTGATATCAGCACCGCCGCATATCAGTTCAAAACAGTTCCCCAAAGCCGTTCTAATAGGATTCCTCTTTTATCCTCCCCGTAATATTATACGAGACATTAAGATTGATGTTGAAACTGCATGCGTCTGTCAGTCCGGTGTTTGCTGAGGGACTGCAGCTATCACTCTCCATAAATACAGAAACAACACTGGTTTTATTAAGTGCATTCAGGAAGCTGGTTGTGGTGCAATGAAACAAAACCGTCCGTCCCTCCGTCTGTCCGTCACTGACGCTGGTATGGTGAAAACGAATTGAGCCACAATGGCAAACAATTTGAACCCTTTTCACTGATTTGGAGGTTCAATACAACTGTACACTGTCTCATATTATTTCTTGAGTCTGGGTCTTAATCTCACGACACTGAGCCAACTCCATTACCCATCATTCCACTCTGCCTCCTGAGATGATTATCGGACGTCAGCATGCGGCTTTGCAAAAAGAATCCTTCACCTTGGCAGCCTCCTTACTGTGAACAGGTAATGGATACGCAGGCAGGTGAATGCACTGCAAGTCAGTTCATATTGCTTTCACACAACCACACACACACACGCACACACACACACACCTCAGAGTCTGTTAATGCTGCAGACAAAGGAGATGCCGATCGATCGCTGGCAAGGCCAGACATGAGAAAAGCACTATAGTCAGGAAATAATGCCACACACACACACACCTACACGCACACACACACACCGCTCGGCTGCTCGCAGGGTGAGTTAAACGCTGATTGAGGCAGCGGTATGAAGGTGAATGCTTTGTGATTAGAAAGCCCTGATGATAGAGGAAACGTTCAGAGACATTCTGCAGGCAGTTACCAGCTTGCAGGCCAGGAGGTTCATTTATCAAAGACTCTTACCAGGGTCTCTGTCAGTATTCTCAGGGTCTGCAATAAAACTTGATGTTACGCAGCCAAGTGGGGGGGTGCCAGGTTGGCAGAGTGCAAGTTTTTTAAGTCTGCCAACACAGACACTGACACCGGATCAAAAACACTGACAGGTCTGTTTGTTCTGGCTGTGAGCTGGCGAGAAGGGGCCAGCAGGTAGTAAAGTCTCAGCTGGGAGAGCGTCAGACTTTGAGGGCTGCTCTTATTTATTTCATTTTTGCCACGGTCTTGAACTTTAAAGTGGGGTTTGGGAGGTGGTGGAGTAGACATTAGTTGTATGCTGGAAAATGGGAACTTGCTACCCAGTCATCTTTCACTGTGGCTTTTATGGGGAGATGACTATGAGGGTGTGTGTAACACGACGAGTGTTATCCCATGCGTTCCCCCCCCAAGCACAGAAGACGCTTCACAGCTTTGGTCAGTGGCAACAACTTTATTCTGTTTGCTCTCCCAATTGCTCTCTGCTCCCTTCACTCCTCCCCTCCGTCCCTACTAGGGCTTATATAAAGGAGAAAGCACAATCAATCCGAACCCAGACCAACTGAGGCTAATTAAGCCTCCTCCGGCCCCGTTCCCTGAGCCACTACTCCGTCGTCCTCCTCTCCCACTCCGCAGCTGAGCGAAACCACGCCCCGCCACCACAGTGTGTTTCTATGCTGGGATCAGGTTTTCATTGACTGTCAAGATGTCATATTAGGTGACTGGAAATGCAATTTCATTTATACATGCGTTTCGTGTCTGTGGTCACAATGGTAAATGGACTTGTACTTGTATAGCCGCCTTTTGTAGTTTTCCCGACTACTCACCCATTAACACCCATTCGTCAATGATGACAGGTGGTTTGGTCCATCAGACCACAATCCCTCCTCAGTGCGTTTTGGGTGCCTTCACACCTGGACTTTCAAGCACTATTCAATTGCAATCCGATCACCTTTTAATGGTAAAGGCAAAATTGTAATTTTTCAGTGGGGACTTGACATGAATGTCCCATATCTCTTGGAGAGAAAGCCATCAAACCCTCACATGAAGGTGAGCAACTTTTGCTCATATTGAAACATTGGCTGGAAAAGTAATCAAATGTAATGAGTGTCATTACTTTGATGAAGTTATTCAGATTACCTATTATATTTTAAACAGGGGGACTAGTCATCTGTATCCTATTACTTTTCAAACGTAAACTTTTCAACACATCTGCTGATAAATCTCAAGGCACAGTGACAGACTGAAAAACTTGACAATTACAATTTCAGTTTTACTACAAATAGAAAAAAAAATGTTGTCCAATGGTGCATAAATTCACTTCATAGTTTGATTTAGAAATACATGTCGAATGGGGCAAACACACTCAATTTGAAAACCACTTTCAAAATGTGCTTTCTAAATCGGTTGACATTCAAACACTGTTCCTCCACTTAATATGACAATCATACAAATACAGTTAAGACAAAAAGGTCCATTGACACTTTAAACACCTTAATTTAACAACATTTCTGGCAATTCTTTTTCCGTCATTACACATTGCAGGATATGAAAAGACAAAGCGCGAAGGGAGAGAAGATGAAAGCGAGGAGATTTGCCACAACTCAGACATGCAGTGGTTCCTGTAAGCAGCCAACGTTTATCTGTTACCTACCACATTTACTTGGCTCCCGCTCTGCTGGACTGCGGACAACAACCTCTAGAGGGAGCTTTGTGAGAAGTTGGCCAATGGAATAAGAGCGTTTGAGAGATCACAGCTGGGCCCGAATCGCAGCGAAGGGGTGAAATTGTAAGCACTTATCCTATGCAGAGAGTGTTTGGATGAAAGCATCCATTAAGTGATCCATGTTGAGACTGGATGGAGAAGCTCAATTAGTCCATTTGAGAGAAAAGAACGGCAAGATGTGGCTTCTTGTATTTCACATGCATCCCGGGTTATGTTTACGTGCGAGGCAGACATCGTAGCCTGTTCATGTTTTACACGACTGTCAACACCATTTCACTAATGTAGCTAATTGGTGCTGCTTTCCTGTTATACTGTAGGTGAGAAGAGCTACTTAATGTCATTGGAAGTGGTTCAGCTTTCTGCTCTGAAAAAAAAAACTCCTGTGAAATCCAGGCTGTGCTGCAATACGAGTGTACGGTTTCGACATACATCATCAGGTGTTCTAAAGCGTTGTGTACATGTAAGAGAAGGTAAAACACTTTTGCATTACTTTTTATTGTCATCCTCCTGTTGTTGTTGTTGTTGTTGTTGTTATTGTTGTTGTTGTCATTCACTCTTTCTTCTGCAAAACATAATAATTCAACATCAATTTGATCCAAAATAGCTAAGTAGTTGAAATTAGCCCAATCTTTACCAGTTGCAACATGCGTGGTCCTTTCCCCTTGATGGATCACTAATTACAATCCAGTAATATCATGTATATGATTCTGAAATTGGCCATTAATTTAATACATAATGAATACTTTTACTTTTGGTACTCAAAAAGGCGCTGAATTTGAAATTCAGAGTATATCTATTGCCTCCCCATGACTCTCAACATGGCGACGGCTGAGCCGCCGTGAGCTAGCCGGTAGGTAAACAAAGCACAGAGAAGCTCTGATTACAAGACATCTCAGCACTTATCGTGGCTGAAATGATTCACAATCATTATATCATATTTTCCTTTGTTGTGAGTTTTGTTTCTTTGAATGACACTCCATTTGTGTGTGACTGACAGTAGGACTCAAAGTGAGAGCAGAAATATGGTAATATTAATAAATCAATAATATTTTTTTTCAAATATCATTATTACGATCAATATTGCGACACCCTTACTTCAACCAGAGTATTTTTCCATGGAGGTATTGCTCCTTTCACTTTAGTAAAAAATGTCAGTACTTCTTCCACGACTAATCTTTTCTATCTTTGTGCTCTGTGTAAAAAACAAACCAACAAAAAAACCTGCCCTTATGTGATCACTTCTATTTTTCCTCCAGAATACAATGTTTCTTTTTTTTGTGATTTATTTTGGCATGTGAGGGATGAAGTAAAATTCCAAGAGTAAAGATTAATGATAACACATTGCACACACTCACACACACCGTTTCTTTTTGTTTGGGGCCAAATCTCTCTACTCTTCTCTCTGAGAAAAAAAAGAAAGTGCTGGAAGCAGAACTGTGAAATCCGTTTGTTTAGTAATATGACAATAAACCTAGGGGTTAAAACTATTTCTCTTTGTGGTCAGTCTGGCTGTTCTGCTCTGTGATGCACCTCAGGAGGTAAAGAGAGCACACACACACTCACATGCTTACACACACGCACAAGCACACGCACACCCACACTTAGCAGTAAACACTGAAATCAATGTTCACAGCAGGATCTGAAAGGACTTCACGAACCCAGCTAAATCTATTAGCCTCTAATGGGGAAAACCAACATGAACGGGCCCGGTGCTTCCACAGCCCGGCATAGAATGGGGCATTAACACACACAGTGAATACTGACTGTCAGCATGCTAACTTTATTAGCAATGGGGCTCCAAGCTGGTTATGGAAATAGGACTCACTGCAGGATCGGAGGGAGAGGGCTAGCATGCTAGCATGAGCTTTATAATGGAAGTCAATTGGAGTCAAAGTGCACACAAGCGTTTTATAATTGCAGTGAACTCTCGGGGTCATGAAATTATAAAACACCATTCTTGGCTTGTGGCGCGTGTGTGTATGTGTGTGTGCGTGTGTGTGTGTGTGTGTCTGCACGTGTCTCTATACATTTGTGGACCGGTAAAAGTGTGTATTTGTGTCCCTAATTTATGTATGTAAGTGTGTGATGCCTACCATCCAGGAATATGCACCTATTGGCAAATTGAATCTTGCATTGATAAGCGAAGCCAATCTGCAGTGTGTAATAGAGTTGACATATGGCATGCATCTTCCTCTCAGCGTCTGATGACACAAGACACAAATGAGGATGAAATGTCAGTTAGCATGAAGGGAAATCTGAAATTGAAATTTGTGTCTGAGATATAATTCAGGATAAATCAATTAAGAGTGATGGCTTACAGTTGTCTGGTGTAAAATCTGGATGTTTTTTCATGCCATTTAAATATTTGAGTTGTTGTTTGATGTTGAACTGGAAACCGATCCCATTCGAAGCCAGGCGAGACTCTGAAGGACATATTCTTTTTTTTTCGTCCATTTCATGCCATTTTGAGCTGAACCTCTGCGTGAAACTGATGTCTGAAATGTGAAGGTAGTAGTTTATGACACTCAGTAAATAAAAGCACCTTCTAGTACAATTCTTTTGTCTTTTAGAGCTTAAAAAGCAATATTGATCTTAAAACTGAACTAATCAATACTTTTATATGAACAGGGTCAAATAACAATATGGAATCGAGGGGTCCATCGTTTTGACAAGCCCACAGAGACACTTCACTTGACTCTGGAACTCCTCTCAGGTCTTGACAGCAATTTCATTTTTCATCTTTGGTTTTAAGGGCCTGTAACTTTATTGTTTTTACTGTTTTTTTTATCACTCTCACTACTTTTATGAACGCCTATTAGTTAGTTAGTTAATTAGAAAGGAAAAGTGTCTTTGGCTTCACCACAATCAACATGAATTACAAATCAAACAGGAGTAAGAAACAGTAAAAACATTGGGGGAGCTTAAAGTTCAATCATCTGTAATCAAATACAGTTAAATAGGCCTATTAAAAAAGGTACAATGTGTATGTTCCGCGAGGGGTGGGTCCTGTACGATTGACTATAATAAATAAAGTAAGTGATTTCTAGACACACTTTTGGTAGCTCATGACAGTCTTAAGCGTCCTCATGGGGAGAATTGTCGGTACAATAGATGAGACAGATTACTTGATGTTACCTGTCAGCAGATAGTTAAGATAAAAAAACTATTTTTACTTTACTTCTGTCACGTAGCTTACATGCTTAACTAACGCCACGTAAGTAAGTCACACAACAAGTGTACTAATTCTAACCCAAACCACAATCTTTTCTTAGACTTAACCAATCAGTTTTGTTGCTTGAACCTAACCAAGCAAACCTTAAAAACTTTATTTTGAAAAGAAACTGTATGCATGTAACGAACGCTAAAGTGGCACCTATAGTGTCATGGTTTAAAGCTTATAGGGCCACTGACCAAGCGTCTGTATGTGATGAGTTGTGCTGAGAATGTGTTTGTTCACGACTTGTTCCTCTGTCCCTAAGTGGCCAAAACAATATACTAATGCTTCATTTTAAAAAGCTAATTAAAAGGTTTCATTAAATTATGCAATCGAAGAGAGACCACGATTAGACTCAGATGGAGCAACTGGTCAGGCAGATGCTCTCATGGAGGATGGAGGATGGCGTACAGTCCCATGGCAATTAAATATTGTACTGCCTAATAGTGTAGCCTAATGCAGCCTGGATGAGCTCCTCTCCAGCCCCACAGAAGCCAGAATTAATATCACAAGCTCTGTGTTTCCAGTTAGATATTAGTCTGGAAATCATGCACTGAGAATATAAATAACCCTGGCAGATGAAAATCAGAGCAATCAGCCAATCATGGAGCACTGTGGTTGGAAGTTAGAAATACCTGAACATTATAAAGTGAAATACTTTGAAGATTTGTCACCTCTGAGATATTCAGAAATCAATTTACCAGATAGTTAAGCAGGGATTTGTCAGTGTATCTAAAACAGCTGACATGTTTTTGGAACAAAAAACAAAAAAAGTGTGACTGGTTCCCAACAGCACATTACATTAACATGTATTTAATACCTTTACCACACTGTTTAATCACTGTGACCAACTCTCAGATGGCTGGCAATTCAACCCTGTTGGAATATTTAACACCTGCAGCACATTGAGGGCTGTCTAAGTGCTCTGAAATGTCTTTTGAGCTCTGTGGAGGACACAGGAACAATGAGCAGTGCCCTGACAAGAATGTGAAGCTGATCAAACAGTCCTCTAACTGCTCCAGACATTTGCTGTAAATCAGCAGCTTTAGAACTTAACCAGTAGGTGTACTGCACGATGAATGGGGAAAGTTGGACTCTACACAGCTCAGCTTTGGACATCAGATAGTTCCTTTGAAAGTAAGCTATTTTCAAATGTTATAATGGCCTGCACTTCATTCTGGCTAAATATCCCTGAAAACTGGACTTAGACTCTTTGGCCATTTCAACATAATATGTATTTTATGTAAAATCAGAGATAATGTATGTGAGGCCTCGTCCCAAAAAGTTTAATAATTATTATTATTTGAGTAGCTATTGCAGTACTTTTAGGACAGAATCAATAATCTGCACGATCCAAAGCTAAAACATTAGATATTCTTAGATAATAATAATAATAATAATAATAATAATAATACTTTAATTTTATACACCGCTTTTCTGAGTACACAAAGACGCTTTACATAGGGCAGAGACAAATAGAAAAAAAAGACAAAGGAGCAAACAACACAAACAAACAGAACAAGAAGCTGTGCGGAAAGAGTGAATGTGATGAATGTGAATGTGCTGAATACTGGACCTGGCATTACTCCAATGTCTCCATTCATCCAGTTATATTTAGGATAACAAACTGACCTGAAATTCACCCGTGTGATTAGATGCCATTCAGTTTATTAGCTGTCTCTAAGTTTTGGTATATCCACCAAGGATATTGTTTGAGCCGTTTTATTAAATAATGTCAATGTTGTCTTTAAATTGTGGTTGAAAGGTGGCACATGGGGTGTGGCATTGTTCAGTTGGTTAAATGGTTGCATGAAATTTGTTACAGATAAAATTGGTCTCCAGATGATGATCTAACCTTTGCTTGACTTATTTACGGGGTCCTCCATGATTGGAATTCAATTTGGTACAGAAATGAATGGTCCTCAGAGGATGAATGACTTTGGTGATCCTTTGACTTTTCTTCCAGCATCACCAGTCGAGATTTTTGTTTCAAAGTTAAATGTCTCAACAACTATTTGATTAATAACCATGATATTTACTACATACATTAATGTTCCCTGCACTGTAATAAATAACTTGACAAAACCAAAACTGTATATTTTTTAGTGGAATCATCACAGCATTTTTTTTCTTCTTATTAATGAAATACTTTTGTTTATTACCAAATACCAGTAAAACTAACAGCATTCCCATTTTTGTGTTTAGTGTTAGCATGCTAACATGCACTTTGCTTTTTAAATGTCTTCATATTCACATTTAAAATGTTGTTTTTTCTTCTTTTCTTTGATGCACCTTTAGTGTACTATTGGTTATACCCTTCTTTCCCTCGGTTGGTCATGTTCACACAAAAGCACGACCAATGTGCAATGATAAAATGCATTATACCAAGGTTGCTTCTTAACACCTCAAATGTTGATTTTTTTTCTTTACACCAGTAATGTTGATACCACTGCTCTGTGAATGCATGCCTCACCTTCAAAGCCACTGCAAAGCTCAAACAGGCTCACACAGAGGCACAGACAGATATATATTATAAATATTTATATTCTAATGTTTAAAAAGTGGCATATTGCAGCTGTAAATCACAATGACAATGAGCGAGTGTCATGACGCTTTGTCATTTTTTTTCACTGATATTCTACAGTATATATCCACTGAGTGAAGTCTTTAGTATCCTGCTTTAGTTGATTTCATTGACAGACAGAGGCTGCCAGACAGAGGGTCAGTGTCAGCAAAGACAGTGACAATGAAATGACAGCTGGGTTAGTTGTGAAGGATAACATGGAGTCCTTGGGGGAAGTTTATTAAGGGTAAATGTCAAATGGGTGCTATTTCTGGATTGGCAACTGTCCCTAATGCTTCAATTCTGATGAATTGCAAAGCTTATTTAATTTAGGGCCGACTAAATCTGTATTGTGCATGGTGCAACGGAAAATGAGCTCCTTTTTGTTTATCCAAAACACTACAGCACAGACAGGTTGGCAGGTAGAGAGCAGCGGGCTGACAGTCGGGCATGTTGTGGAAGACAGTGTTGGAGGCAGTGATGTTTTTGTCTGTCTGCCGGTGAGTCAAATCTAACCCCAGATGACTCCAACGAAGAACCGTGTTCCTTCAACAGCCAAAGAAATCTACCTCTAGGCATCCACCGGACTCAGGCACACACTCCAGAAGTAATAGGTTGGAACTCAGCTCATGACCTTGCTTGTCATCTTTGCTCTCCTTTGTTGTCACTCTCAACTACATCGGGGAAAAAAACAAAACAGAAATGCCTATATGATTGCCAGAGTACAGCCAAAGTGAGGGGGTGGCAAGGTGAGGGGCAAACTGATGAGACAAGTGGCACCTGATTCCCATTTACTTCCCTTTATCTCCGTCCTAGTTTCAGATTGTGGGTAAAGGCTGGGGGGACAAGAGTTCCAGTGGTGGAGATAGGAGTAATCCGATGATCAGACAGGATGCTTTATTTTTACTCCCACTCAAACACGAAAGTTTAGCTCTGACCGTCAATATAAACAAGAGGGACAGTAGCTCAATTGGTACAAGGCTTGTTACATCATCCTTGTTATGTAACACACGAGTTTTAAAGGAAAAAGGAAGGTTGTTGCAATGATCCACTGGAGCAGCAAGACAAATCCGTTCTAGAAGTGAGAGTGCAGTGTTACTGACAGCTCACAGGACTGGAGGTGCAAAATGTATAAGTGAAAAAGCAATGCTTTGAAGATGTACGTTCACACTTACCTTTGCACAAGCAGAACATAGCATTTTATTTAAAAGGTGAGATCACTGTGCAGCCTGTCTTTGGATTTAGACCACATTTAGTATGGCAATACTGGATTAGCATGCCAAATTATGACATTTGAATAACATGTTAGTGGGTTGGTGGCAAATGTCACCTGTTGTCCAATTTGCACCAAAAATTGCTATCTTAAATGTGGACATGCTTAACACAAGTACCAAACTTGATTTAATTTAAATAACTGAGTGCTCAGTGAGTGTATCAGTCTAAATTGACACCACTGATATGTTTCCACAATTCAGAGGCAGAAATGGTTGTGACTTTTAAGAGGAGAGGCCAATCAATGGCAAGGTTAATTAAAAGAAAGGCTTTTAAATGCATTTTTTAGCCTGTTTTAAAGGCAGACTAGGATCTTGACAGATACAAAAAGTTTCTTAGACACATGAATAGATGAAGGCACTTGTAAATGACAAGGTAGTTCAAAATGTAAACCATACTTTGGTGTGTATTTTAACTCTTTACTTCAGGTTTCATGAAACACATGTCCTGAAATGTACCAGAACACTGACAATGAGGAAGATCTTTGGCATTTAATAATGAGAATAAATATTAAACAATATTTAAATTACATATTTGAACAAAAAATAAATCTGGTTTCATTTGAAATCAAACACTACTACGAAGTGAGAGAGTCTGCGTAGGGTGGGCAGGACTCGAGGATGGAAAAGTCAAACAAACGCAGGACTTTCACCCTGGAGACCACCAGTCGTGTCCCTTATGTAACCAAGGTAACGTTGACTTATTTTACCTTAGCTTTGTTACGGAACTTCTGGATTTTACTGGCAGCAGTTACATAAGAAGTTACATAGTTATTTTACTCAACAAACATACTTATTTTAACCTAAACCACAATCTTTTCCGAAGCCTAACCAAGACATTTAGTTGGGTTACAAAACCTTAACTTACGTTGGAAGAATGCATGCAACAAGCAGAAACAGTACGTTTCCTGTGTATGCAGACCTTTATTTTGAAAAAGACACTATGCATGTTATGAGTGGAAACATCCCAGAAACGTCGGAAACTGACACTAGAGGGGTTTCTAGAGTGGCATAGTTTGAAGCAGTCCAGTGACCAAGCGTCTTGTTTCAATAGTTGGGAATGAGAATGTGTTGTTTGTGCTTTGAACTTTTTTAATATCACTGTTTTCGACTGAATGGCACAATAACCAGAACCACTACCTGCTTATTGCTACTCAATTTGAAGCACACACAGAGCAGCCGACTGCCTCGCCGCAGAGCAATGCTTTTGTCACCTGAAAAACATGTCACATCTGTAGATACTTTCATCACAGTGCAATCGTCCGACACATTAGAATTGAGGGGCGATGACATTTGCTGTGTCTGATTTGATTCCAGTCGTTTGAGTGCAGCACGCTGGCTCTTGCATGTTTGAAGCGGGCAGCCTCTCGGTGTGTGCTGTGATGGGAGCTTTGATCTTCACTGCTCGGACCTTGCCTACCCTTCCTGACATTTACACTGACAGGGGTGGCTGATGTGTTTCACTTAGCTGCTCATCACTTCCAGCAGTGATCATTGTCTCCAGGTTTTAGTTGCATGCGGCAACGCAGCACATCCTTCAAATATTTTTGTTAATACACTGGCTGTTTGAGAAGGGCGCTGAATTAAATGCAATTTAGTGTCATTAAAGGTTCAGATTCAACAGTCTTTCATTGCATTTTAATCCACTTACAAATCCCCTCACCGAATAGGAATTGTTTCACTTCCCTCGTCAAATCTAGGTCCAGTTTTCAACGTTTTTACTGGCTTGCAGAGAGCACATTAGCCTGACAACAGCAAGTTTGCCTTTTGTGCTTTGGCCAATTCACTTTACCGAATTAATCGTAATTAGCTGCAGCTGATACAAGGCTAAAAATAAAAAGCCTTTGCTGTTTGCTGATATGAATAGAGAAAAAACGGGAAAAAAAGTGAAGACACAAAAGATTTTTAATTACATTCTTATTTTCCAAAGAACTTGTGTGAGTCATGGATTTGTAGAACTTACATATTAAGTCTGAATTTAAGACTCTAAAAGGTGGCTGCATAGGTACGCCTCCTCTTTATAAGCGTTTTCAGAGCTGGTGGTTCGCAGTGGGAGGGCCAGAGTTTTGTGTTATGCATATAAAATGTTATTTTGTATGGAAAGATACAGAAAGGTTTTCCAGCAGGGAGCGACGATAGCCAGGTCAGGCACTCAGTTAATTACATTTGTTTCTAAAATGGCATTTCCATTTATTTTTCCCATCCTTTATACAGTTTGCAAGAACTAATCATAACAATACCAGATAAACAGGTTGCCATACAGACCTTTGTATAAACGGATCGGCTACTAACATGACAGAAAACTCCCATTTCACCTACACAACCTGTTACTACGGAAAGGAAGAAAGACATAGGACAGGGAGGTTTGAAGGGACAGAGAGAGAGAGAGAGTGAGGGAGAGAGGATGTGTTGGTAGGAGACGAAGTAAGAGGCGGATTCAGAGTGGACAGCAAAGAGAGAAAAAAGACAAACAGATCAAAGACAGCACAGAGGAAGATGAATGATACCTTTAAGTGCTCTCAGTTGTTTTTCTATTCTTTGACAAACAGTGACAAATGATGGATGAAATAAAAAAGAGAGTCGAGTGTGGTCCCCGCAGGCGTCCAATAAAGAAGTAATGTCTTATTACACTCCAGTCTCCCACCAACACCCTCCGCAGTGAGTTAGAGCGTGTTTACGCTGCGTGTTTGTCCGTGTGCAACCGAGTAATCCTTTCGTGGATGGAGATCTTTTTTCAAAAAACTTCCTTTTACACTTGAAGATAGAAATAAAAAACAACAGTTCATCCGCAGAGAAAATTGGTTCTTCTTTGCACCCCCCAGCGAGAGGAAAGTGCAGCCGTTTCTACGCGTGTGTTTGTGTGTCCTCTCCCCGTCCGTCCACGGGGCCCATTACACCAGCAGGCTGGTAATTATTCTGCTAACGCTTAAAGTGCAGCTCCCTTTGAAGATGCTCTCATCATCCAAATAACACTTTAATCAACGGTGCGTCCCCACTCGTTTACAACTCTCCGAGTGGCTAATTAACCAAAAATTCCAAGTGAGACAGCGGGGACGTGCGCGCGTATGGGTGGTCACAGAGGAATACATGGCGCTGTGACAACGCACGCCGACAGCACACGATAAGAAGTGGACAAATCATAAAGATGTGACTCTCTCGCCGTCGCAATTTCTTTAAAAGGGAACCATGTCGCGATCTTATTTTAGAGATGATCTAATAATCTTAAATGCGGCACTAAAACTGATATACCAACTCGCTGGTCGGCCCGACTGCGGAACAAATTATATGTTGCAGAGATAGCGAGTGTGCAGACATTACACAACATTTTCACACTGCCTGAGTATATTGCTTCTGCACAAATTTCCTCTGTCAGGCCATTAAAGCGTTATGGCTTCACGCCGCTGGATCTAAATTCTGGGGGATTTCAGCTCTTAAAAACGCTCCACACGTCAGATTCATGTTCAAAAAATGCAGCACTGTTATGAGGGGTCTGTGCAGATTACTCAAAGAGAATGAGAGTCTGTGCACTTATGATTTTAAAAAGGCACTGCTCTTTGGTTTGGCCTCCAGCGGAGTGGAGCCAACGTTAAACATTTTTAAACACTTTAGGCCTGTCATTGATGAAGAGAACAGTTTATAACAACGGGTTTCAACCAGCTCAAGGTCACAGCTGTTTAATACATGAGCTTGAATTATGCGTCTCGTAGGTCACAGTCGTCCGTTTTTCAATTCTTTGCCATGCAAAATGTACAGCACAGATTGAAGGTAATGAGCTCAATCACTTATTTTGCCTGATAGCTACTTCCTCTCCTATCATGCACTCGGTGTAACACAGAGGCACACCATTCCACATTTGTGCAACAATTGTAGCAGTGGCTGAAACCTTCAGCTTTTTTTTTATCTGCATTAGTGCTAAAGATGTTACAAATTTGCTCTCCTTATCTTTTTTTTACTCATTTTGGTGAGCAAACAATAGAGTAAATGAAACACCCACACATGCACATTGCCTCTGAAAGCCTCAGTTAATCAGCTATCTGTGGTAGGTTGTGTCACGTATAAAGAAATAAAATGCACCTGACATTGTACTGCGATAATAGTGATCAGGCTAATACAAGTTGTTTCTCAATTAAGCTAATAGCTTATAAGATAATGAGCAGCTGTAGAATCTGAACTCTGCAGTTCTTTTCTTTTTTTCTTCAGTCTTTTCCCTCCACTTATCGAAATGAGATCATTAACTGGAAAATACGCATCGTGGCGGTTAACACTCATGTCAAAGTTTAAGCCATTTTCTTTAACAATGTTCGGCAGTTTGGCTCTGCTCCTGTGATAGTCTGGAATAAATCTCGATATTCTCCTTAATAAGACCTGTAGAGCCTGAGATACACAACTGTTGAAAACATTTAGAAAACATTTAAAGTACACAGAGTTCAAAGAACAAAGTACAACTAAATGCAAAGAAAAAGAGTAGGCGGAGGAGAACAATTTCTGGAAGCAGGCAGCAGTGGAGCAGCGAGGAGGCTCAGTGTTCAAACTGAATTGTATTTGTCGGTCAATAATTATCATAAACCTATGCAATCATAATGTTTTGTGTTTACTTATGCTATTATACAGTTTTCAAATAAACTAGTTTGTTCGGGTGAATTTTCTGAGACAAAACGTAACTTTGCGTACATGGTTTTGAAAGGTACATTCGGTAGGTTTGCTAAGCACTTCAATGATTGTCCCCCATTCTGGTGAAAACTTCCATTGTGCGTGCATAGGTGCGTGTACATGCATGAACGTGCTGTACACTTAAGGGACCCGGTTTGGGTTTTTTAAAAATATACTTAACAGTCTTATTGGTTATAGACGTGTTCCACCAATTCTGACAGGTCCCATAACACATAGCTTCTGGTTGTGGAAAGCAAAGTATATTTACTGAAGTACAAGCAAACAATTTAGAGATTAAGGATTACATTGATGTACAGGTATTTCTACTTCAAGGATCAGTATGTAGGATTTGGAGGCATCTAGCTGTGAGGAAGCATGGTGGCCGACGCAAATATGCAAATGAACCTATCTAGAGCCAGTGTTTGGTTTTTCCATTCTGGGCTACTGTAGAAACACGGCAGTGCAACATGGCAGACTCCATCAAAAGTACTCTTTCCGGATATGGATGTAAATGGCTTTTATACTACAAATAAACAAATAATTGGGCTTCTTGTCCTGCTATAGAAGAGTTATCACATTTCATTACTTTAGTCAACCAACTCACATGTCATGGCTTATAATGTAAATATAGAACTAACAGTGTTTGAGTGGTGAGAGATGATGTTAACCACAGATCAAGTTAATGACACTCATCTTTCATCTTGACTTGTGAGTGCAATTTGAGAAACTGACAGGTTGTAAAACACATGTATGCATCGGCTACCGCGGTATCAAAGCTGTGTCAAACTTGAATGTGTTATTATTTTGGTTATTGGTAGTGAAGCCAGCCATACTCACCTCCCACTCATTCCATCATTACTCTACCCATATTTACATTACAAAAAACACCTTGGTGCTATTTTAAACAAAGGCCTTTTAAAGTTGGGATGAGATTTATAATGGGTCTCAGGCCTTTGGCTAGTGGGTCCCCACAAGAATACTTATGTGTTTTAATAAGGCTGGTTCCCAGGATGCAAGCTAAATTTCCCACTTGGGCCTCTGGTATGAAGGGCTAAAAAAGCTAGCATTACATTTTGACAAATAGTTATGACTCACTCTCCTTAACTCTCCATAACTCCCTCTTGCTGTTGTCAAAGCATTCTTTACAGCACCGTCTGGTTGTAGTGATTTATTGGTGTTCCGCATCATCAAGTCCGCCTGGCTATCCTTGAGCTCTTTCTCCTGCAAGTCTGGTGAAACAAAAGAGAAAAACTAATGGCCAAAAGAAACTGTGAGATCTCACCGGAGCTGTGATTCGTTTTTGGAGGTCGTCAAGCCTCTGATTCATACTTGTATTACAGAGCCACAGTACAGGTTTGAATTCTGTACACCCTCGAGAGCAAGGCTAACCGATGGAACGCTTCCTTTTTTAATACATGTAAATAAATCATTTGTGAATAACAATTGAGAATAATTCATCAACCAGCGTTATCAAATGCTGGCATGTGATATATGAACTGGCAACAGCAATACTGAAAGCCTAGCAGATAATTAAAATGAGGACAAGTTGTCTTTTTCACAGGAACCGTAGCTCACAAAATCGAAGTGTCTCATGGGACATTTAATCTAAGAAAAGCCTGAAATTGGGTCGTTGAGAATTTTTGTTTTCACAGTTGTTGTCTTTAGATTCAGAGATCACAACCCAGTGCCACAAACAGAAACAGTTAGAGCTCCACTCTTTACTGTATAGTCTTTTGTGCTGCTCTACGTTACTAGCAGCCCCTGGAGGAGGAGACGGGACACCTCTGCTGTTGGTTGCTGTTATGTGGGAACTCCGATATGTTTCTGCACCATGAGCGACACATACACTAAATGCAGCACTAATGAGATAAAACACAAAGCAACTGTGGCTCAACGGCATCCGACCAAAAACGGTGTTGAAACGGATTCTCAGTGGAGCTAATCGTTGTCGCGAATGCAGTTTATGTACACTTAATGCACATCTACCGAAGAAACACCTCACTTTCATAACTGTGAACTCCAGCAGACGTTTCTGCAGACATTTGCCTGCTGCACATAACCTCCGCAAACAGGTTTGACAAGCTTTGTTCCCCAGTGGAAGAAAGGCTGGCAATGGCAATGCAAATTCCTGTAAATCGTAATGCTTTGTACTGTTTTTACAATATTGTTTTTTTTCTCTGTCATTTCTTGTCTGTTAAAAAAAAAATCATGTTTTCTCATACCTGCACACCAAACTACAGTTGTGTAATGTTGCAAACCAACCCGCTCTCACCAATTGGGGTATGAATGACACGGCAATTTGTGAGTCATTTTGCGTGCAATAAGAACACCGTTCCTGCTCATTGCATTGGTACGCCATGTAGCCTCCGACTACAATGTGAACACATTAGCGTGAACATGCTACGCTCTGCACAAGTGACGGGGTATGAAAAGTGATGGTGGGTGGGAAGGGACAAACAAACTCAGGACCTGCAAACAGGAGACCGACACCGGTTGTTTGAGGCTGGCGTCCCAAAGTGTTGTCGTTTTTTCTTCTTAAGTTACCTTAGTTAAGTTTGAGGTGTGTTAACCTGCTACATTACTTCCGTACGTATCCATGATTTTTGCCTAAACCTTACTGCGGCCATGTCTGCAGTTTTGTTGCCCAGACATAACCGCGATCATTTTGCGGTATCAACGTGGCGTAAAGTGACATACACAAAGCCCTGCACACTAAACATGGAACAATTGCTTTTGTTGATTAGATTCATTTTAGACCAAGTATTCCAAGTAGTATAGTGGGTGCTGTGGTTGCTTGGAGATAATCATATTTTAGAAACATATTATTTATGTGAGGCAACAGATCTTGAAAAAGTTAGAAGTAAACATTAAGTTTCAACAGATTGCGTTAAGGCAAGGAATTAAAAATATTTAAGTTTTTTTTTTTCTTCTGATGAATCAAATTCTGATAGGCTGAGTTGAACGGCAGTGTGAACCTTAACTTTCTCTTTAACCGGTCTTTGTTACACAAATTTAAAATGGAGGAATATCAAATGCAAACAGATACACACAAATGTGTCGGTGCTGTGATAGCAGCTGCAGATACAAATATAGATGAATGTGTTTGTGTTAAAACTGCATGTGTCAAAAAAAAAAAAAACATGATGCCAGTGTGATAACCCTCTTTCTCTCTGCTGTGAGAGTAGTTCTACTCAGCCTACATAATTAATTGTTCACAGTTCAAATGTTATACTGTATTTCCCTGTGTAGCTCAGTTGTCATGTTGCCAGGCTCATAGAGGTGAAGCCCTTTATCTCCCTATGGTGAACATGTATAAACTCAGTTTTACTGGAAGGCATTCAGGATCAAGGAATCCGTCAAGAAATTCAAGAGTTTACCGTGTTTTATTATATTCATAGGCTGCTTAAGACGCTGTAATAGGTTAGTCCGTTTTTTTTTCTCATGTCAAAGACTATATTATAATCAACAGGGAAAAAGAAGAGCATAACTCGGATGAATACATGTGGAGAAAAATATTAAAGACGTTTTGCTGCCAGAGCACTATGGGATTTTTTAAACCAGACATGAAGAAAGATGTTAAAAAAAAAGTCATAATTTTTAATGAAAGAATTAAAGTAAAGCTAAGCGTGGGTAGTATTTAAATGAGGTTCTTGTCTCAAGCCGGTTTTACTCACAAACTGTCGACATCGTCAACGTTCAAGCATGAAGAATCATTTTCACTTAAATATTTCAAAACAAATTAATCTCCATTAGAAAATGTGAAGATTTAAATAGTTTCAACTCTGAAAATGAGAACCGATACCTTTGATACAGCTACATTTCATCAATCTGTGATGTTTTTTCCCATTTACGTCTGTACAAACACACATTGAGATCAGAGCTAAAAATGACAACAATCATATCCTTAATGCGCATTCATGTCATCGTAGAATAATTGAAAGAATAAGCAAATGTTCATCACTTTTGTTTTGCCAATGCTGCTACAGTAGCGATCCAGTACATCTACGTATTAACTAGCCTAAATGCCCTTACACACCGGGGGTATGACAAATAAACGAGACGAAAACGCTAAATACTTGACTGCGAATACTTTGGATCAAAACCATTCACTCGGGCAGCGATGCAAATCTGCTGCAGTTGCAGCACGTTGTCAATAAAAGTTGGAAGAGATTCGCGCAGACAGACCAACTACCAGGATCCTATTGACCCAGAGCAGCGTCTGGCAGTCTGTCTGAGGTAAACTATTATATAGCCTAAGCTACTATAAGATATTCCACTGAGCTTCCTTTTAGCAGAATGCTATGGGCGGATTTGATTGAGTTCCCTCTGGTTTAGAGTTACGCAGTGTATATGGCTAAGGCTTTTATTGTGAAAGGACGTGATCCACTCTGTTTTTGTCAAGGTTGAAAGGAGTATTCAAAGTTTGCAGTCTTGGGACCAAAGGAGCCGCCATGTTGTTTTGTTGTTTAAATAGGTCTGTTCTGCACAATGCGATTGGTTGATGCCTTTATTCTGAAAAGATACACTAAACTATAGCATCATAGTTCAAAGAGTAGGGATACTGACCATATGGCAGAGCGTGTTCAAAATGTAGATGGTGACTGAAAAGTGGGCATCGTGGTCTGGCTACTCACTATGTAGTGTGTACAGTACTCTATGTTCTAGTTTAAAGCAGATGTTCAGACCATCAAGGACATGAAGCTGGATGAAAGCAAAGTCAAACCGGAGTCCACATGCTGCATGCAGTCAGTCCTTCAAATCGCTTTGTTTTTATGGTGTTTCTCTTTTCAAACAATAATATAAACTGCTGCACACACTCTTTAATTATCCTGTTTATAAATGTAAAACCTCAACCCTCTTTGACAATTTCACTAAAGCAGTTCCCAGATATGAAACTGAAATCACTACCGCTTCTGCGAGGGGTTTTAATATCAAGTAATTACTGACTATGTGTCTACTGGGGCACAAAGACAGCTTCATATTGAAGCTACGGCACTTCAAAACCTGTTTACTGGTCAGACCTGATAGGATGTATAATTATCATGTCTATTTGCCCCATGGAGAGGACGTGTCTCACCAAAGCCAAATCAATGATAACGGATTATGGACCGAAAAACTTGCTTAAACGGCACTGATTTTTGAAATATGAATTTGTTTTCTTATCATGGGAATTACCAAAGAGCAATTTCATCAAGCGATCTATGGCTCTACAGGGAACTGTGAGAAAGTCGGAGGGAAATTACCAGAGCGATATCAGTCCTGTATTATGAGATGCTTTGGGAGATTAGGCTGTGAATGTGAGCAGAAAAAAAAAATACCCAAATTTCCTATAGGGGTGAGTTTTACTGCTTTTCTACTTGGACACTTTGGTGATATCTTGTGCAGGCTTGGTGGGTACTCAATACAAAACAGCTCAGTGTAAATAAAAACAAAAAACTAGTATTACTTTTATACCGGATTGCTCAAACTCCATCAAGCTTTGGTTTGAAACGAGTCCAATTGAAGAAAAAGACTCAAATGAAACGTTGACTTCTCCCTCCTGATCCGCAGCTTTGGCTCATTGACCCTCTTCCGGACTGTAGAGTTACATATCTGGCTAATGGTGATGCAGATGTGGTAAATGAGTGCATAAAGTGCATCTGAAATGTATCTGGGTATGACACTAAAGTGTGTAAATGAGGCCTCTGAGAGGGTGAATTAGTTTGCTAATCCTATAACTATGTTACACAAGCTTAGACGTACGAGACAGTCAGAGAAGAAGAAGAAGAAGTAGTGGAGCAGAAACAATCACTGTGCTGCATTCTCCCAGTGCTGTTGTGTCTTCAGCAGTGTGTTGCTATCAAAGGCCTTTCAATTCATTTTGCAGAGATTTTTTGCTGTCTTTATCTCATGATAAAAATAACTATAGTGTGTGTGTGTGTGTGTGTGTGTGTGTGTGTGTGTGTGTGTGTGCATCTATGCAAGCTTTATGGTATTACATGCATGCATAAAAGCTGATGAGATATGAACACGGTTTTTATGTGCTTTGCAAGGAGAACACATTGCATGTTTGCAGACGGAATGACAGCGATTGGATATGAATATGGTTTTGTGTCTGTATGCCTTCTAACGTTTCCGCGTATTCAAGAGGTAGCTGGGTATTAGTCTGTGTGCGTGCGCGTGAGATACCGTCTCCAGATTTTAACACGTAATAAGGCAAACAACTTTTTCGCTGGAGGTTCGGAAGAGAAAGAAGTGAGTCAGAGAGAGCTACTGTTTCTTCACAGCAGAGAGAGAGAGAGAGAAAGAAAGCGGTGGGCTGGATACAAAAGAAGAAAAAGAAAGGAAAGTAAGCTGGAAGGATATTAGCGATGGTGTTTGTTGTTAGTCGAGGCTATTTATCTGACTGAAGCCAAATGTAATCAGTGCTTCCCCTCCCCTTCCCCTTGTCTCCGTTATCAGTGTTTGATGCAATTAATTCTACCGCAGGGCCAGCTCGCCAACATGAGATAATCTTGTGAGCAAACACCGAGGGAAATATACCGTGACCCTGAAAGGCAGACGGAGAAAGAGACAGAGATGGAACAATCAGAAGTGAAGAAGGTAAAAGACACATGACGGGAAAACTGAAAGCCGTGGGGAGGTGGGGTGGAAGTAATAAAGGTGAGCCGAGAATGAGTGGACACAGAAGAGGGAGATACAGGGAGGAGAAGAGAGAAAGGAGGAGGAGGAGGAGAGACAAGGAACAGATTCTAAGATCTGATAAATTATTTAACATTTCATCCGTGAGTAATAGGCCGTTGTAAACATTATGAACATGCAGCCTGGAGGGGCTGGAGCCGTTTGCGTGGATGTGTGTGTGTGTCGTCGCTACGTCGTTGTTTGTTTTCAGATCGTTCTTATTATAGTCTCCTGTATATTTATGAAACTTCATTGACTACAGTTATTACTTAACTCCTACTTTAACTCTTAACGTAAAAACCTTTTACTTTAACGCTACGTTTATTGATTTGCGGCCACATGGGGGCAGTAGAACTCCACAACATGCCAACAAGGGTCGATGTGTGGGATTTCGGGAGATCTAATGTCAGAAATGGATTATGATAGTCCTAACTATCTTTTCATTTGTGTATTATCACCTGAAACCGTTGGCTTAGAATGAGCCCTTCGTATCTGCAGAGGGAGCGGGAAGCTTGAGCGGCAGAGTGCAAAACCGTGGAACCGCTCAACCGCCGTCTGACTTCTGTTGCGCCAAAAACAGTGTTGCTATGGTGTGGACGGCCTCGGAGAAAGACGAGCAGCGTCACCACTCTTTAGAAAATCTATCGAGCTTTTTAGCTGCTAAATGCTCCACTTTCTTCATCAATTGTCTGACAGCACTTTTGTGCATTCGTCGGATTTTTGCTGAAAATAGCCGCCTGCTTCTAATGAGAGCGGTGAGATTTAACCAGGCAGTCAACGTATTGTGAAAACGAAACAATAGGCTAAAAGAGGATAAACAGTTCTGGATAGCTGTAAAGTTGGATTATTATTATCTTTGTCTTCATCACTACAAGCAACTTCACTTCACATTTTTCACATCATCTGAATCATTTATTCCAAAATAAAAGTGTTTCCAAACTGTTGCTCTTTTGTCAATAATCTCAAACGTGTCAGTAGTCAATCAGGAGTCAAAAAGCAGTTTTGGATGATAACGCTTCATTTTATTTTATTTTTCTTTACATTTAATCACCACTCACCGGTTCCGCCAGTCTCTACCGGTCTCACCCGTTCCCCTCAACAAACAAATTGTGCTTTTTTTTATATCCCTGGTGATTCCAATTAGACCAGACCTACCATCTAGAGGTCAGTTTATCCATACCAAAATATGTACAATAAATATTTACACAATTTTACTAACCGCCCAAAATATCCATATTAATTTACCCCCATTTATACTTCCTATAAATAAAGTAAATTATAAATCCATAGTTATATTTAAATAAACACAGCAACACATATCTTCACTTCCCCCTACCCGCTTCCTCCAGTTGGTATTTCCCAGAACTATTACTACTAACTAATGGGTGCTCAGGCCCCCAGGGAAGTATTTTGCCCGAACACCCTGGGAAGAGGAAACAGGCAGAGGTAAGTTGTTGCAATATATATATACACAATATTGTTCTGCCACCTAACTACACATTTACCACAATCCAGTTTAATCTGTCACTCACTGCAGTTGTCCATTTGTTGGCAGGGAGAACAAAGGACCTCTCTGTGTCCCAGCTGAGCACATGGCTCCCAGCATCCACAGTCCAACAATAAATACATACAATAAACTTGTCCTCCTTGGGTCCTTCTTCACACCACATCTCACCCTCTATCTGTGGTCTAAAAAAAATGTACCTCTCTTAGTACTCTAGTAGCACTCAAATGGCACGTATTCATAGCACTTGGTAGTTTGGCTTTCTTGAGGAATTGTACTTTCTTGATTTTTGTTGTTCTGGGTTTGAACTCCCTTGGTTGAATGCACTTATTGTAAGTCGCTTTGGATAAAAGCGTCTGCTAAATGTAATGTAATGTCTAGTAACGGCGGTGCGTCGTTACAGTGTTTAACATTATGAATTCAACAATCCTGTGCATGTTGTCCTCTACAGAATACAATGCAGATTAAGGGAAGGGGGGCAAACCAAAAATAAATTGCACCAATTCACCGATTACTAATTTTCACTTGGTGAAATGGGAGAATGTCGCAAAATGTTGCCAGTTTTTTTTCTCATTTTATGTTCTTGTGAGGACATTTGTTCCTCGTCAGTACAGAAATATAATAACCAACCGACCTCACATTGCCATTAAGTTGCTGAGTCTCCGTTTCATGAACAATGAGTCTTAAAATGTTTTTGAGGAGATAAAATAAAAGTATCAGACAACATTTACTTGCAAGCAAATATTTCCTGGTTTGTTTATTTTAGTGTGGGCGGTTACATGATGGTTTGCAGGACACTGCACAGCGGTCTAGAAAGTTTTTTGTGTATTGTGTTATTTCCTCTATGAATAGCTGCAAGGCACTGCATGTTATGGACATAAGCATTATCTAACTGGCCCATTAAACATCCTCAAGATGAAGCTTTAAAAGTTGCCAACACACATATTTGCTCTCAAAAGAAGAGCAAAGTGGCTA
This sequence comes from Ophiodon elongatus, assembly GCA_016806645.1. Taxonomy (NCBI): domain Eukaryota; kingdom Metazoa; phylum Chordata; class Actinopteri; order Perciformes; family Hexagrammidae; genus Ophiodon; species Ophiodon elongatus. The sequence goes on along the minus strand of JACSYO010002062.1, from coordinate 4,792,030 downwards.
TATATATATATAAATATATAAAAATCCATGAAAAAGCATGACTATTTTCTTTTGTTAACAACTTTATGGTAATGCAGTTATCATATGGCCAATGACAAATGTCAAGTTGTTACATATTCCCACAGGATGTGAAATTAGTAAAACGTGTGACATTTAAACCCACACCTTCGTCACATACTAGTCAGTATTCCTGAACATCAGCTACACTTCCTTAAAGCTAGACATCAGAGAACCAAGACTGTTATCTATGATGTTTGTCTGAACTTTCACATTGGTGTGAGCTCAATATTAAAGTAGTGCTATCTCTTCTGAGCAAGAACACGCATAACAGTCCATAGGAAATCATTCTGAGCTTATCCTTTTTGCAGATTTATGGATACAGGATATATGGTCTGAATGCAAAGAATGGGTGTTGATAACAAAACAAAAGAGGATGATGAGAAAGCAGGTATGAAGAGGAGGAAAGACAGTGTATGGACAGGTCTTTTTTTGGTCCATCAAATTTATTGTATTTCTTTTTTTTATTGAAAAAAGCTGCCAGCTGCTAATGAGAGTGGTGAGACTGTACCATGCTGTCAATGTGCTGCGAAATCAAAACAAGCCACCCATGTCTTACCCATGTTTACAGTATTTAGCTAAATCAATAATGCGTCAGACCCCAGGAAATAATTATGTCTCCTTCTGCAGGTCCATTGTTAATTCCATGTTCTGTATATTTATAGGGCATACGTACTGAGATGCCTGCCTCGTTCTATGGCAGCAGAAGTTTGCAGTTTGTAACATCCACCCCATTAAAGACAGCAGGTCACCAACTGAGCTGGCTGCCCCCACACTGGTCTCCAGCTGCGACAGCAACACCGGAATTGTTTTCACCTTGTGTGTGAGTCATCCTGGCATAATGTAGTCCTGAAGACATCAGGAACTACCACAGAGGCGGTTTGAGTACTTTGCCAGGTGTTTATCTGGCTGTCTGTGGATGGATTTTGGCAACGCGATAGTGTCTCAACCATGTAAAATGGAGTCACGACACTTTACAAGTATGTAGTTGAGATCTAAAATGAAGGCAGAGTTTAAAGATGTTTTTTGCCTGAGCGAATGCGCCAGAAGTAGGGAGGTAGGAAGTGGGGAAGAGTATTTATCTCCCTGGTCCGATTGGAAGATGGTATCTAGTTTTTTGTGGGTCTTTCTTGACCATAGTCGCAATAAATTGCTTGATCAAAACAGGAAGACGGTGCCAACTGTTGGAGTTTGATTTAGCATAATAAGCCAGCACTGGCAATAATAATACATATTTAAAGCACACATATATGAAATCTGCATATTAAAACTAGTATGAATTTATTGAGTTGTTTCTTTGCTTGAAGAATAAACTCTATTGCATCAAACTCTGTCTGTTTCCAGTGCTTTCTTCAAACATCATTGGGGCACCAATAGGTACTAAGTATAGAATAAACAACGTGTTGGAACAGTAGTTTAGACTTCACCAATTGGCCCAGCCTGAGCTTCTGCTCTCCAACACTACCCAAACCAGAAAACAGTCTGCATGATCACCTTCACCGCTACCTACACTTTGCGCTACATTGCTTTCTGAGCTCACTTGTGAAGACATTCAGAACACCTTAAGAACAATGACAAAAAAAACTGTACCATTCAGTCAGAGTTTGCATTTGGATTTGATTTCTGGGCATTGTTATTATTAGGAATCCACCGGCTACTGTAGCTTTGCAAGGCATGCTTTATTAAAGCAACAACAACAAAATGTACCACCTTCAGAAGAGGCAGAGTTTGCAGACAGTTAGCTGTAATGAGGCAGGTGCCGATGGTACAAATACTTCTCTGAAGTAAAATGGCAGTTAGCAAGCTAGCTTGTATTTTAGCAGTTAGCTTGCCCGCAGCAGTAGTTTGCCAACTCCCAAATTACAAGGAAACACACAATCTGTGCCAGCACAATAACAAAGTGATCTGCATCCTCATCAACACAGCATAGATGACAAGATAAGTCAGTCCAGATAACTGCAAGCCAGACTTAACGGGCTTCGTAAAACGACACATTGGGGATATTGTTTGTAGCATTGCAGTAATTTAGTGAATTGGCAAGATGGGAACATTGTCCTCTGTGCTCATTAAGATCATATTTTGTTATGTCTTTTTAAATGCTCTTAAAATAAGCCAGGATTGTGTGTAGTGCGTGTGTGTGTGTGTGCGCTGGCATCTTACTCATGGTATCTATTTGGCTATTAACACAAGAGGGCTATGCTCATGAGCCTGTTCTTTGGGTTTTTTGGATGAGTATGAATGGGGTTGTCAGTTTCAATCAATCTTGCTTTGTAAGCCATGTGCATGCTTTGTGCCGTTCATCTGTTCTTTATTGTGTTTTCCCTTCTTTATTGCCATGTGTGCATTAGACTCTGCCCTGTGAATGCCTCCCACGCCTATATGCGTGTGCTTGTGCAAATGTGTGCATGCTAGATGGGTGCGCTAACCTTTTCAGAGCTACATTGTCTCGGTGGTCTTCTAATTGTCCCTCGTCTTTATAAAGCACTTGACCTTCTCTGCTCAGTCTTAATGATTTGCTGCTACTGCAATGGCCCGCTCATTTAGGAACATCAGCAATGGAGGGCATGCAAGGAGAGGAGGAGGAGGAGGATGGACAAAAAGAGTAAGATGCCAATGTGCTGCTGCTCAAGCTGGCAGTTAATTTAGTCACAGAAGTGGGAAGGAGACATCAAACCTGTGGCAATGTGAGCAAATATGTTTACAAAACTGTACATGAGCATGGATGTGATTATGCATCTTGTAGAGCCTCTAAGCATTTGGGAATGGATATTCCACCCACTCAATGTTTTCTTGACAGAGACCATCAAAAAACTCATTGACTCAGGCAACTTGTTTCATATGGGTTGTACTCAACTTTCAGAGAGTCAAATATGTGCTTGAGGGAATGGCGGATTTAGATATTAAAGTGCCTCTTCTCTGTTAAGCTGTGATCAAGTGTTCGTTCATTGTTTATTTGATGTGGGAGGCTGTGAGAGTGTCCAGGCCCATCATCAGTCCTGCTTTGTATCAATACTTAACATCTGTGTGGTCCCACCAGATGTTTCCTCAGCTAGCTCAGCTGACGTTATCCAGAAAGATCTGATCCTGCAGGTGAAACTACAGGAGCTGCCAGAAGCTCATTTTTTTTTTTATCTCAGTAGATGTTAACCACATAACTTTATAATGCATACATCCCTCAACAGAGGAAGAACAAAATAGCTTTGGTGGAAATCAAATCTGGATTTCCAATATTATTCCATGCTTTACTTTTTGACACCTAAGAAAAGTGCCTCCATTCTTGTTGCAATATTGAACAATCATGGACATTAACACCACACTGAAAGTTACAGAAAATTAAATACATATCTAAGCATTTAAGTATATTCAATTTTTTGACAGCAAACCCAACAAATGGTTTGATCCCTGATGTTCTATTATGTTGATAACAATCAGCTTTCTGCGATGTTCCAGTGAGCCGTTGCATGGGTTGACATCTTTTCCATTGTAATAAAAAATAATGCTAAGTTGTTGCTTCCAGTTCAAAGGAGCAATTGAAGCTGGAGTTACTATTAATCAGTAGCAAAAATGTATAGAATGCATTTGGTAATGTTGCACAGGACATTCCGATTGACAGAACAGTGAGAAAACTCTGGATTGGTGTTATTAGATCCTGTCCTTTCAACACCAATCTAACACCTTACTTTAGGCCTTCTCAGATACGATTAGGCTAAACCTATTAGAGTGCTGCAGGAATGAGTCCTAAAACAGGTTTTTTTCAAAGCAATTTTTCATTTCTGCTCCCCTGTCTTGAAGTCAATGGTTTTTGGATGGGTTTTTGTTCACTTGCCTGAAACAAGGTCTGTGGTGAACACAAGCTTAAGAGTTTTCAACACTTTGTTCTACAACACAAAAGACAAAAGTAAACTCTTGAATATTTGAAGCTTTTACGTGTCTTTAAAAAGGCGGTTGCCTAGTGGCTAAATGATGCTGCTAACTATCATCAAGCCAAACACTAGTCTACCTTTAGCTAAGTGCTAGTGACATGCAGTCATGCGACCACGGTCTTGTTTGTTTATAGCCTAGCGTTAGCTTTTTACTTCTGGCGATTGTATTTACGCTTTAAAATTTATAAATGTTCTTATCAAGCTCTATTTTTTAATGCATTTTGGCACCTTTATAACATTCAAAGTACATTTCTTAATCATTGAACAATTTAAATGAGTTCATAATTTGTGATGTTAAAGATAGTAATAATTGTTAGTAACTAGTAGTATTGAGTGTAAACAGAATACTTCACTATTATATTACTTTTAACTGTAAAAAAAAACAGTTAAATGTGTTTCAGCTTATCTACACCTTAACTATAACTGATTTGCCAACAACCATGATATATCCAGTTTTCAGCATTTCAACAAACATTTTCTCTTGGCGAGGACATTGTCAGATTGTGTGTTTAGAACATGTTGTGCTTTCAGAATGTACTCGTTAGCTTTTTGTTCATCAAGGTGATAGTATTTTACCCAGTGGTGTTGGCAGGGTTCAGGCCCTAACTTTAAAAAGAAAGAGAAAGATAGAGGGAAACATTAATCATCTATATTCTGTGGCTGCTCAAGGGTGATAATCACAGCGACTGGCATACTTACTATTCAGCTTCTCACAGAAGGAACATACTTTGAGGACCTATTAAAGCATCAACTGAATATAAATCAGGGATGGTTGTTATGATCCAAAGGATCATTGTACCTTCAGTGGATATGTTTTTTGTTTCGACCACGATGAGGAATTGAACCCTGAAACCCTGCTTACGCTTTCATTTCAGCTCTTTGACCCAGGTGGCTCACATCATACATTTAATCCCAACCCCCCCCGCCCCCACCTCTCCTTCGCTGTGAGATATTTAGATATCCAAACTGATAAACAGAAACTGTCTTTAACACTTAAACCTCCTGCTTAATTATATGCAAATATAAGGAAATAATTTAATAAGTATGCTAAACTGCAAAGAGGACACAAAAGGGGAAAGAAGAGTAATACTCTGCATATTCAATCAACGCTCAGAGGTATTGGTATGCTTATTTAAATTCAGCCTTTGACACAAGAAACAGACATGTGCGACCTGATGAAGGATCTAAGCATCTTATGAATATGAAAGAGTCATAATTTGTAGAATATGATGGATGCTTTGATTCAAAGCGCCCTCAAACATAAGTGGAAGGTGCCCCCGCATTACGCTAAAGGTAACACAATCGCAAGGGCAGCTCTGACCTCAACCCCTGAGATTACATTGAGTCAACGTCTAATAGGGAGGCTTTTACTGTGGGAAATGTGACCAAGGTTGTATATGAGTGTGTTCAGGATAAAGAGATCAGCAAATCATCCAGATTGTGAAAGGAGATTTGGTATCACAGACTTCGTGCATGCAGGGAAAATCTCATAACAGTAAAATAAGATTACGTTTTTCAACAGAACCAGTTACAATGACGCTTAATCTGACAACACGAGATGAGCGGTAACATCAATGTGTGCCATTGTTTTCTATCATTTTCTTAGATAGTGAGTCCCAACACAGTGGTGAGTGCATAACACACACACACACACACACACACCTTATCCGGCGTAATTAGCTGCTAACAGTTCAGGTAATTAACTGATGGAGTATTGTGTCCAAAAATATTTCCCGTCCACCCTTCAGAAGCTGAGCTAATTCTGAGACACTTCCTGTTAACAACAACGAGGAAATGACTCTGTGTTAATCATGTGCCAAGATATAAGTTGTCGCAGCCAACAATTTTCAGTTCTTGGCATCAATTCTCTTCTTCTCTTCTTTCTTAATACAGTCGCTATAAATACCTGTGGGACTCTTTTGGCAAGGACGTGCCATAACGGAATTTGCATAAATGTCTCACTGAATAAATGAGAAAACCCAGAGGCTGGAGCCTGTGTAACCGAGTAGCAAATGAAAACTGGTATTTGCTCATGCAGTGAAGTCTGAGAGAATCCGGGCCTGTGGAGTTTTTTCTGTGTAACCACACAATAAGCTAATGTTCCGTCTAAACTCAAGCCAGCCACTCGTCCAGTCAACAGTCTGTCAAGTGGCCACTTCCATTCTGGTGTTCAGGAGTGGCCACTCGACTGCTTTTGTGTTTTTGTCGAATTTAGAAGTTAACACCGTGAGCACAAGACCACACACTGCCTTCATTAAACAGGTGTTTTTTTTTTAACTTGAGTGCATGTGGTGTTGCTAGGATACAGCGTTGAGAGGTGCGGGACAGCTGCTATTGACACCTGATGTGATTTACCAGCAGAAAACATCAGTGGTACTCACTTGAGATCGATTCTGACAAGTTTGGAGATGCTGTGCTGCGCCTTAAATCATCAAGTGGGTGGGAGGAAAGTTATGACTTGCTTTAACTTGTTTGAGATTCTGTGTTTATTATTCATATGGGTCTTATGTGGTGCAAAATTTGATGTAATCTTTCTTTAATAAAAGCTTATACATTGTCAATGTAAATCACATCTTCCAAAAATGACATCTACTCATTCAGTGATTTGCCTTAAACATGTGATTTGTGCACTTTTGTGAACTGCACTCTCATTTACGTACTGAGGGAAACGAATTTTCTCCCATATTAAATTTATTTTTGACATATCACAAATAATTTTTTAACCATAGTCTGCAGAAGTCTGCATAGGGAGGATATTAGGGTAGATTGGCAGGTAAAACAAACACAGGTCTTTTACCCAGGATGCCGGTGGACTAACCATTGTTCCGAAGACCCACTATTTAAAATATTTGTCCAGAAACTTTGTCATTCTGAAAACAAACGGGAATAGTTCAAAAGGCCCATTGTTCTTAAAATACACACTCTCCATACAACAAACAGAGGCACATGGCTAATTATTATTCAGAATGATGTCAGACCTTCCTACTTGCCAAGGCATGACTCACCACTCTGCTTCTTATTACTCATTGCCTTTGTCGGTGGTGTTGGTTAGGTTTTAGGCAGGGGAATGAGATACATTAAGATTCAGGGTATATCAGGGTAAGCCGACTAGAGACAGTGTAGGGTGGATCATGCCTTCGCCATGGTAAGGACTGGTAAGGACTGGTAAGGTCTGATGATATAATTTTGCTTAATGAATAGCCATGTGCTTTGAGAGTTTGTATTTTTGGAGCAATGGACCTTCAGAGAAATGGCCGTTTATTTTCAGGGTAACTGGCAATCGGACAAATGAGCTTTCAGCTTTTCAGACTATTGGGTTTTTGGGAATAATGGGCCGTCTTTTGTTTGATTGTAAGTTAAGCATCATTGTTTGTTGTTGATGTCTTTATTTGTTTGTTTGTTGATATTTTCATGTTAACCCATATCCTACATTTGTGTATTTTCGATCTGGGCTGTTTTACATTGTTTGCTCTGGGCCCCTTTCATCGAATGAAGGCGGGTTTTAATACTACATCATACAATGACAGTGGATGTTGTGTATAGTATTCTTTCAATTTAACTATGTTCTTCAAAATTTGTGTCAACAGTTTGGAAGAGAATACCTTTTCTAATTTCAGCAAAACGATGCCTCTGTGCATTAAAGGAATTTCTCACCCCCCAAATGATAATTTGTATATCAATACTCACCCTGTGTTACCTAGAATTCTTGTTTTTCTTGCATGCCTCTGCAATGACACTGTTTATGCCAAAGTGTTTCAAATATTAATAAATAATAATATAGAACTGTTTGATTTTGAGTTTGTTGCTTTGGGGAATATTTTCAAAGGCTTAATCAATAAACGTGTACTTCTAGAAACCTGTTTACTTTTTTCAGATGTGTAAAAACTCTCTGAAAAGCCAAGCAAGCCACTTCTCAAGCAACATCCCCAAAGCAACACACAAACAGGTTGGATTCTTAATAATTGCATATCTAACCACTAGATTATTATACCATGTGTCCTTATTCTGTGGTATTGTGACAGTAAATCATTGCATATCTGCATATTTACAAAATCATGCTGAGTTTTGAGTGTTTTGTATCCGTAATTGTTCTGTCTTCTGTTAGGTCAAACATCACTCAGATATACACGATGTTAAAGTGTCCACATGCAGTTACCTTGACTACAGTGAGCTTCAGACCTCTCGCCTACAGAACACCTTTTCACTGGAAATATTGAAATATATATAGCTGTCGCTTGACAAAAGCTTGATAATTGTTTATGAAGAACATGATAGTTACCGGGGGAAAAAAAATAAAACGCAGGACTGGCAACCAGGAGACCATCGTTTGAGACTGGTGTCCTAAAGTGTTGTTGTCATTTCCATACGTATTTTACTTAGTTAAGATACTTATTTTTAGCCAACCATGATGTTTTTCCTAAACCTAACAAAGTGGTTCTATTACCACGACATAACCGCGACTGTTTCATAGTAACGATGTAGCATACATTGACACGGAAATATTGTGCTATTTATATGCCTTCCCATGAGATTAGGTTAATGGAAGTGATCTTATTAGAATGGGAAAAGTATGGGTGAGAGATGTACCACAACAAAAGGAATCCATGTTGCACGGTCAGTAAATTATAGCAGTGAGTCACAATGGAAGAATTTAATGGTTTATGGGTTTTTGGCCTGCACTGTTTTTAAAGACCCTCAAATTAGCAATAGATGTTTATAAAACTTTATGGTATAGACTTGGCAACCTGGAGCATTATATATTTCTATTTTGTACATCATTTTTCATTCATGAAACCAGTTAATATTCCTAAAACGTGATTTGTGGTTTTGTAAAAGTGTATAACACTATGTTGGGTTTTTTATCAAACAAGGGCACACTTTGTTTTATTCGTATTAAGATATACATGTTAGAATTTGTCTTCAGTGTATTCTGTGAGACACCAGTGGCTTTTAAATGGTGGGATGCTTGTTTTACAGCAAAAGTTTTCAAATACAGTATACTCGTCTGACCTACAGCAAAATTCGGGTAAATTGAGGGAACCTTCTCTCTAACCAGATGATCATTACAGCAGTGACTCAGTCATTCTGCTGCCCTTACCATAGAAAAAAGGGTCTAAAAATGAAGACAGACGGGTGAGAAGGGAGCTGGACTGATATATTGGGACTCTCCAGTGAACCCAGAGGGACCATTAGGAGCACATCAGCCTTACAGAGTGCAGCCTCACCAACTAATAGGCTGTTTTCACACTCGCATTATGGAATAATAGGTGTAGTTGTAGCAGGACATCAGCAGTATTTTCCCAGAAGTTGCTTGCAGCAATTCTTCAGTGCCCAGCAACACTAGAAACTGGCCTTTAAGCAAGGCACTTATAACAGCTGTAAATTAGAGTATGCTCGATATTTAGACCTCCCAGTGGAATGGAATGTGTTGTGGGTGCATTTCAAGAAAAGGTATTGTGTGTTTAAAGGACCGGATCCCAGACTAACAGACAAACATTTAAAAAAACTAAAATAATTTAAGATTAAAGTGTAAAACAAAATGCTGTTTTATTGATGTAATATATCAAAATGTAAATGTCACCAATCCTGACACTACTTTATTTGCAGTACTTACTTATCTCATTAAATGACTCATTATTGATTGTCCCTGAGTTTACATCCTTCTTAGCAATTATCGACGAGAACTCAGACTGTGTTTCCAGCTATCGATTTAAAAAAAGGACCATATGAAGGTGAACAGCCATATTCTATAACACAAGTCCCCACTGACAGAATATGAACGCTGCATTACTGGATTGAAGCCTGCCAGTAATCTTATAATGGCATGAATCAATGCAGCTATCAGATTTGTGCTTCTTCATCACGGAGTTACTCAAACTGGCTGGCGTGATGGATGTCACCAGCCGGGAGACGAACCGAGCGGGCCGAAACCTGATTATGGTTCTGAGTGAGTGGGTGCGTTGCTGTAATGAGGTTAAGCTCCTGTGTGTGTGTGTGTGTGTGTGTGTGTGTGTGTGTGTGTGCGACTTTGCATGTGGTTATGAACCTAGAAGTTTATGTATTCATGTGATTTTATCAATAAATACATAAAACTGTGTGACTGATTCCTGCAGAGTGTTGCGTGGATGCTGTAAGGATGCTGAAACTTTGCATGTTTGATACTGAATGTGGGTGTCAGGAACTGTATGTACGTTGTTTTATGAGTGGGAAAATGCACCTGCCAAGGGCCATACTAGTGTATGTTCTCCTTAACTACATATCATGTTCACTTCACATCACTGCTTAAACCTCAAATGCATGCTGTAAAACATAATTTATTTGTGTCTGTCTTCCATGCAGCCATGGGTATCCATTCATTTCCCTGTCACATGAAAATTAATTAGAAGACTCCTGAAACTTGATGCAAATAGCTTATTAATAAGAATACCGTTTTACAAAAATATGTAGAGTTGATGGTTTGCATATGGATTCCATAAAATCCAATATACATCATTGGCCAAAATGTGAAAATGCATCACTTTTTGAGTTATTCTCAGTGTAGAAACATGATGAAATATATATATATATATTTTTTTTTTTGCTGTTGAGCCAGTGTGGATGGTCTACAAGCGGCTTCAAAACGGTTGGCGTTGACCATCTGCTTTTCCGTCTTCACTGCGTGAAGAACATGAGCTGCCAAAAAAAAGGAAAAGGAAAGGATCAAACCATCAACTTGCAGTGGCAGCAGTGAGAACAAAAGCTGAAAATGACCACACCTTGTGCTGCGTACAAGATCTGCCTGCTTTTTTTCTTTTTTTCTTTCTATACTGACTCCCTTCCTCCCCAGCAGGATGCCCCCCTCCCCCCTACCCCCTGGTCCTGTGTTTAATCTCCTGCTTTTCTTTGAAGTCTGCCCAACTTTCTCCTCCGTTCCCCTCCTCACTTTTCTCATCCTCCATATTTCTTCCACTTCCCATCCTCTCAGCTCACTCTTCGCCTCTCTTTTCTTCTCTGCCCCTTTCCTCTCATCCTCCACCCTCTCCTTTTTTTTTTCTCCCTCTCTTCTGCTTTTATCACCTCTCAGACTGACTTCTCATGCCCTCCTTTTCTACTTCCCCTCTCATCTCCTCCTCACCGCGTGCAGCCGCCCAGCTCGCCGCTATACGCTGTTCGCCCATGCATCACCGTGACCACCCTGCCTGCACCCGCTGTTAAACTATTCCTGGGAGAGCTCACCTGCGAGTGGAGGGCTCCTTTGAGAAGAAAGGAGGTGAGTGCAGAGAGAGTAATGGAAAAACAAGTTCCACCCACCCCCCTTAACAGCTGGAAGCGACCAGAGACTGTGTTTTGAGAAAATGTAGTGTGCAGCAGCGTAGCATCCGACTGCATATTCTATTGTATCCCAATGTATGTAAATTGGCATGTGTGCACTGTACACTGTAGCGTGTGAGTAGTTGTATCGTACTGAGAAAATAATCACGAAGGAGTGGAGGGACAAACTGCAGGAAAAGCACAAAAGAGAGAACAAATAGAAAAGTTTTGCAGTCCAGTTGCTTGTTTCTGTCTATTAGAATATGTTCTTAATTAATCTCCAGAGAGAAAGATGCAACGGCCAGCTTGTTGTCACCCTAGATTTTTGTCAGGGTTATTTTAAGAGTTACCTCTGCCGGTGTGCAGTGTAGCCTAATGTGGCCTCCCCCCTTTTCCATCTGATGATGTAAAAGATAGGCCTAGATGGATGGCGTCCTTCTGTTTGTTAGGATAGGAAAGGTGTGCATGAGACATGTTAAAGTTATTGAATATACAATATAATGCCTAAATTAGAGCATGGAGAGAGTCTCTGCTCATTTGATTAGAACAAACGTTTCCATCATTCTATTAGAGCAACTAAAGGATCCAAGTGGATGTGAGTAATATCATAATATGTTACATACTGTTCCATAAAGAGCCGTTGGCCCTGTCCCAGCCAAACCTCTGTGTCCGTGGAGTCCTAACAAGCAGAGCAGCGGTGCTCCGGATGCTGAGGCAGCATCTATACGTGTTATTCTCAGCCTCTCTAACTCACAGCGCTGTCTGACTAATGCTGTATTTTGCTGTGACGCAAAGGAGCTGAGTCTAATGAATTAAAATTAGAGTTGTCTGTTCACAGCTACGAGACATATAGCAAAGACTGCATGTTCACCGCTGCATGTAAATAAACATGTTGAAAGCAGTCACCCATGCGCTTTTTGCGAGGAACTTATTTAACGAGCAAAAGGCCACCTGCTCCCAAGATCCTGTTCTTTCTCTTGTTTTTAATATAAAACTAGAGTTACCACCTTGTGGTTGTTTGCCTCCGCCAACACGTCAAGTTGCAGTTTACATCCATGTCTGTCCGAAATATCACGTCATCATTTTATCGTATCGAAAAACGGTGTGAAATTGTCACAATTAGCATATTATTGAGTTACGGCAAAAAACAGGTTTCGGGAGGTCACAGTGACCTTGAACTTTGGCCACCAATTTCTTATCAGTTCCACCATTTAGCCAAAGTGGATGTTTGTGCCAAATTTGAAGAAATTCCCTGAAGGTGTCCCAGGATATTGCGTTCACTAGAATACTATGGCCTGATGAACAACCAGCAAACATAATGCATCTGGCCACGTCTTTCTCCAACATATATATAAAAAAATGTACACTGATCCAAGTTTGATCTACAGGTCTTGAGTTAAGAATGCAAGGTGGCATGATGCTGAAATATGGAATATTTAAGTAATTATATTATTAACTGCCGCAACAAAATGCCACCCCCCTCGGTCGTGTGGTCCTTAATAAATGATTGGATTGATTGCTATTATTAATTAATAATAAACTAGTAATGAGGAAAGCAAATAGAAAAACACAAAGGGTAATACAAGATGCACTCTGTAAAGAAAGTATGCGATTTAAGAGGGGATTTTAAAGATTAACAACAAAAGTAAAATAGAACGGTCGAGAGGAAAGAAACAACGCACTTTAAAAATAATAATCCAACAAAAACTCAAATATCAAATGTGCATTTCCAACATCACATGACTTAGTTATTTAGTTATTTAACTGAAAATGGCAAGAGGTGCTTTTAGAGCTTAGCAGTGAGACCCATCTCAATTTGTCAACATGCTCATGTGATACATCAATACTGCTAGCAAGCTAATGCTATAGGCCGTGAGAGCCATTAATACCACACTGTGTTTATGTTTATACTTTTGTTTTCCAAGTTAAAATGGATACATTTCATCTTCTATAATTTCTCCAGGCAGCGTTAGCATTCGACCTCCCTCTTTAGCCTCCAATTAGTCAAAAGTCCTGTGTGCATAACTGTTTCTAATAAATGAAGACAAAAATAGCTTCTGCTACTAAAATAACAACAACAACAACAAAACAGCGGCTGCCATGTAACAGAATGAGAAAGTCAATCCTCAGGAGTGGACAGGAGAGGGTTGGATTTTATATCTGTCTGAATCTAGAAGACATGATGCACTCATCCAGCTGTCCCACAGGAATCGTGCAGGGCCCACGGGATTACACATCCAATGTCATCCTCTTCTAACCACACAAACCAACCACTTGACAATAAAAACAGTCTCTATGAGTCATACGATTCCAATAATCTTGACAATTGTACAAAAAAATCATCTTTTTCTTGCCAACTATTCTAGCCTCTTTCTAAACCATTCCGTATTTAAGGTACATAAAAGGAGAGGATATTCACAAGTGCATCTTTTCAATGAAGAAGTCATGAAGCAACATTGTCCTGTATCCGTTCTGAAGCATGCACACACACACATACAGTGTGTTGGATAACGCTTACATGCATAATGTCGTAGCGCAAAACTTCCTGCACCTGCTGGGCGACAGATAGCTGGGTTTCTTCAACATTTCCAGTTCAAGACCTCTGCAGAGTCCAGGCAGCCCTAGCGCAAATAAAGTGTCCAAACGTTGTCCAATGTCAAAGTCAAGTTAGGTCAATGAGAAATGCCTCCAAGCAAATGGAGAAATACTTGGAACTTACTGGATCAAAGGGAAGGGGAGAAAACAGAGGAAGAGGGAAAAAAAAAGAAGGGGCAGGGAAAAGAAAAGTTGCAGAAAACGAGGACCAAAAGTTGGGTTAGGAAATAAATAGAGCAGAGGGGAGGGTGGTGTAGATATACCGGGAGATAAGAAGAGGATGTGAGCAGACGAGAGGGAAAACAGAGGAGAGGAACGGTAGGACAGGAGGAAAGATGGCTAGACTTCAAAGAAGCAGCGGATTCAAAAGTGGACCACCTTTTCTTGGAGACCGCCCACTGAGAGATGGAATAGGAGAGACAGTGAGGGAGAAATGGTGAAAAATGGAGTGGGAGAGCGGCAGGTGGCTACAGAGTAATAAGGTGTGATGGGCAAGTCGAGGGAAATGGAGGCAGAGAGAGGGGGACTGTCAAGTGCACCAGCAGAGGTGGTCTCAATCTGTATTTCCATAACAATTTTGACAACTTCTGTCAAGTTTTGTCCTTTGGTGCATGTGATGACCCCGGAGTATCGCATTCATGCAGCTGCACACCACTTCCCATTTATAGACAGTTAGATGGAATATTTTGCAACCCAACCCAACCCGTTCTCACTCCCACTCACTTCTCAAATGCCGACGCTTGGTCAGTGCCCCTCGGCCGCCTTGGTCGGATGGGTCAAACCAACACAAGACCTTAATACAGGAGACCGCTGGTCGTGTCAAACCAAATCAATGTTAACTTATTTTACCATTGTTTTGTGAAGTTGCTTCTGTCCTTAACCAATCATTGTTATTTTATGGAACAAAAGTACTTATTTCAACCCACGCCATAATCTTTTCCCTTAGCTTAAACAAGAGCTTTTAAACCTATAATGACTTGTGTTTTCTCATATTTATTTTTATTTTATCACCCTAGGGTTATCTGCAAAATCATAATCATTATCCATTTTGATAGCACACGTTGGGCTTTTTTGATATCAAATACAGTAAAAGGGTAGTAGATACTGCAAGTAAAAAAAAATCAATGAAAAGATGCAAAAGGATGCAAAAATAGTTTGCTTGGGCATAATGCTAAAGATCACTTCCATGCCAGTTGAAAAAAAAAATTGCATTTATCCAAAAGCTGTATGATTTTATTTCATAAACAGACAGAGACATCACCTTTTTCCGATCAACACAGACATTCTGATATAAGATGCCTCAAATTTGATGCTATTTTTCATGACACAAATTTGTCCAATTGACTTTAAGTTTTCACAGCCTGCCCCAAAAAGGAAGGTCATGGCAACGTTACCAGGGAAATTAGAAATTAGTTAAACCGAGGTGGGTTTACCGTGGTCTTCAATCCTATACTTGCAACCATGTCTCCTATAAATTACAGTTTAATCATATTTATTTAATTTGTTGTAACAAAACCTTCAAATTTAATTTATTTGCAAAATGCTTGTTGGTGAAACACAATATTAATATTCAACGTATTCTCAAAACATTTGTCATTTGTTCTCCCTATGATATTTAGTTGTAATATATAGTTAAAGCTTTATTTCTTAATTTTTAGTTTTTTACTCTTAGGTAGAGGATATGGTGGAAATAATTCATCAGTGTGACTAATTTCAGCGCTGTTGGCTTGACAGGTTGTTTCAGAGGTTCAATGCAGCTTGACGCTGCCTGCCTTGTGGGCATCTGGTGGGCAATTTCATTGAGTCCAGTTAACCAGCTCCACAGTCCAGCACATCCCATAAACAAGCCCCTGCTGCATCACTAACGTCAGATTTCATGTGTTTGTGAGAATGTTTATATGTATGTGCTCTTTCTTGGGATTTGATTCTATCTTGTACCAACAGCCACCACTGTGTATATGTATAATACACAACTCCTTTCAGCGTCCTTCACTTGTCACTTTGTTTGTGCAGGTCAGTTGTTGTCACAATTCCCGTTTCTTTTACCCTCTCAGACATAGAAATAATTGCTACTGTGCGTGTGTGCGTGTGTGTGTGTGTGTGTTTGTGTGTGTGTGTGTGTGTGTGTGTGTGTGTGTGTGTGTGTGCTCACAGTCATATAATTGTCCAGTCCCAAGTGTACTTGTAATACAATTAAATTACTGTCTCCATCTGCCCCTATTAGAGAAGACTAGAAGGCGATTCAGTCGCTACCTCTAATGATAACCCCACTAAAAGCGTTTGATCAAGAATAAATTGTCTGTTATCGCTCTTTCGCTGGTGTTTTCTGGTCGCACCTTTATTTTCCCACTGCAGCACTTAAATACCTAAGCTACAATTTTATTTAACTGCATTTTAATTAATTAGATGATGCATTGATGTGTTTGTAGCTGTGTAGAGCAGTGTTTGTCAACCTTTTTTGAGCCGCGGCACATTTTTTACAATAAAGAAATCCCACGGCACACCAACAACCAAAAAAGTTACAAAATGTCACATTGTAGCATAATACAGCATGTATGCTGACAATTTTAGTCTCTTAATTTGTTGATACTTACTCAGTGTGAAACCTGGGCCTGTTTGGATGAACACAGAGCTGATATCCTGGCAGAAACTGAAGAAAGGCACACACGAAGCTCTTCTTCAACAGCTCTCAGTCTCTCTCTGTGTTTAGTTTTTATAGCAGCCATGCTTGAAAAGCTCATCTCACACCGATATGTTGTGGAAAATGGGAGCAATGTTGAAATTGCTCTGTTTGCCAAAATGGGGAACTCCTTGGCAACAGTCAACCAAAAACTGTCCAAAGGTAGATCAGCAAAGCTCAGCTTTAAACCACGGTCTTGTCTCAGTTCAGTTAGTTCCTCCTGCTCGTGCAAAGTCATGTCCTTTCCAAAAACTGTTGCTGAGCTATATGGGTCCCTAACCCAGTCAAGGCATTCAGTGAAGGTTGAGGGGAAATAAAATGACAACTTCTCCTCAAGAGTTTTTAAGTGTCTACCTATTATCTCACCCAGTGCATCAGTGTTGACATCTCCTTGCCATTTCTGGGTGAGGGGGAACGTGTCAAGATTGGAACTTTCAACCTGTTGTTGCCAGAGGTGCACTTTTGAACGGAATCCATTTATTTTGTCTGTGCTTGTGAGCAGGTTTTCATTTCGGCCTTGCATTCGTGTGTTCAGTTCATTCAGGTGTTGAAATATATCCGCCATGTATGCCAGCCTTGCACACCACTCATCACTTGCGAGCAGCTTTGCATCATCGCACCTCTCATCAGTCAAACACACTTTTAGTTCCTCCCGCAGTTCAAACACACGGATCAACACTTTTCCGCGCGACAACCATCGGACTTCTGCGTGGAGCAATAGGGCTTTACGGTCCGCTCCCATTTCCTCACATAAAGATGCAAATATGCGCTTGACCATGGCTGCTGCTCCATCAGTGCAGACACTCGTGCAGTTTTCCCACTGAAGTCCTCCTTGTTCAAGATACTCCGATGTGACCCGAAAAAACTTCCTCTCCTGTTGTTTTTTTCTGGCAATGCCTTGCAAAATAGGAAGTTGTCTCTGATGGCGTCTCCAGCCACAAAACGCACATTGGCCAAGAGTTGAGCATGTCCACTGATGTCAGTGGACTCATCAAGTTGCAGTGCAAGTTTCCCACTGATGCGTATCTTTTCCAAAACAACGCTTTCGATGTCTGCAGACATGTCACCAATACGGCTGGTAATTGTGTTATCTGAGAGCGGGACTTTAGCTACTTCGTTAACCGCGTCAGGGCCGAGCATCTCGTTCACAATGGCTTTGCAGGCAGGTAGTATCAGTGTCTCGGCCACAGTGTGTGGGCTTTTGGATTTGGCCACCAGTTCAGCTACTAAATAGCTAGCTTTGAGAGCTTTTTCCGACACATTTGTAGATTTCCTCATGAAAGTTACCAGTTTTTCAGTTTGTGTGCGCAAGCGAACACAATAGTCCCTGCTCTTGTTGGTAAGTGCCGGGTGTTTCGTCTCAAGATGACGTTTCAGCTTGCTTGGGACCATGGCGCTGTTTGACAGTTTTTCCCCACACACCAAGCATAACGGAGTCGGTGCAGTCGGATCTCCGGTGAAAGTGAATCCAAAAGACAGATAACTTTCACTGTACTGCCTCGAGCTCACAGTTTTTTCTTTTTTAATTTATCACCATTCGTTCTGGGCTTTTCCTCCGGGTTAGATGGTTGCCCAGGGCCCAGTTCAGAGTCTGCATCTTTCTTTTTAAAATATTTCTCCATCGCCGTTCTTCACCACAAACTCTCCCACGTATTGTTTAATTCTACTATCTTAAATTAACAAGGTAATTATTGGACTACCTACTGCCACCCACTGGCATGGAAGAGTATTTCATTACTAGGCCAGACACTATATTGCAGGCTCAGACGCTCAACGATGGCAAATTATTTGCGGCAACTAAATAATATTTTTTTTGGACTTATTAAGTGAAATTGGACATTTTCCCACGGCACACCTGACGATCTCTCATGGCACACTGGTGTGCCGCGGCACACTGGTTGAAAATCACTGGTGTAGAGAACTCTATTGAAAAAAAAGATGCCATCTCTATGGTGCAACACTCTGCCATCCTCTACTTGAACAACAACAGTAACACCTACTGTATATGTTAACTCTGTGACCTGGGCATCAACTAATCCCTCTGCAACTGGATATTGGACTTCCTAACCAACAGATCCCAGTATGTTAGGTTGGACAACCATTCCTCCTCAACCCTCACCCTGAACGTCCTCCAACTCTGAAAAGTGAAGCCAATGCGGAAGTGCCTTAAACTTGCATTCTCTCTAACGGCCAGCAGGGGGAAACTCCTCTGCTTGTTAAAAAAAAGTCTGATTGTATAGAAAACTATGAGAAAATGACTCTACTTCTCTCCTGATTTATTACCTCAGTAAACATTGTAAACATGTGTGTATGGTCTCAATCTCTAGTTTCAAGTCTTCTTCAATACAGTATGATGTTTATTTCGTAAATTATGAACCACTTAGAGTCAAATAAACAACAAAAGATGTTACGCTTTAGGGCGGGGCTACCATGTGATTGAAAGGGCCTGTGTATCACAGAGGTTGATGGAGGTTTCTGCGAGTCCAGATCTCCGAGGACCTCTCTTTGATCCTCAACTCCTGGTCAAGACAGTTCACCAATGCCTCTTCTTCCTGAGGAGAATAAAGAAACTCCATCTGTCTTGAGTATCCTCCCCAACTGCACCTCAGTACTGCTTCATCTCAGAGAAAAAAGCACTGCTTGGGTGTCGTAAACCTCCACATGCATCACCGGTGCTCAAGTATGCAAAAACACAGACACACACACACACACACACACACACACACACACACACACACATACTGGCCGTTATGTAAGATATGCATAATGCAGCACAATTACGATACGGTGAAGCTCAAAACAACAAGAGTCATACTTAAAAACACAAAATCATGTATTATTACATTTAATGAGTTCAGTAAATTGTGTGACAGAGAGGTATTTCTTGAAAGCGTAAGTCCATTAAGATCACTGAGGGAAACATTTTAAATAGTTGAAAACAACAATTGAGAAATACCTTTCCTCCATGGAGCTGCTGTTTTTTGTAGGTGTGTGCTACCCTAAAGTGGCTTTCACACCCTCAGGGATTGTACTCTACCATCAAACAACAGGCTTTCAAACCCCTTAACACCCCCCAAAGTCCACTTAAAGCTGCTTGTAAACCTGACTAGTCCTGTCTTTTAAAACTCTCATTCACATCGCTGGTGCCTCTTTCTCCCTCTTTCCCGTTGTCTGGCCTGTCATGCTGTCGCTCTTCCCCCTTTCTTTTTATTTCACACTCTCTTAATCTTCCTCTCTGTCTTATTATCCCTGTTAGTTATCTTCTCATCAAGCCTTTCTCTACACCCATTTCTCACATCTGTCCCCTCGCTCTCTTTGCGTGACCCTGAAACTTGTGCCTAATGAGCTCCGTCTGAGTGTGTGCGTGCATTCGAGATTGTATCGCCTTCATAGGGTGTTGTGAAGTGGAAGCTAATGATAGGGTAATTAGTGACGATGTCTTGGCCATTATAACAGTCTTTCAGATGACAAAATCAGCTATATTTTTTTCCCGTTCAGTGATAACAATTTATTATCAATTCCTCATTTACCCCAATGCGCGTGCATGCGCGCACACACACACACACACACACACACACACACACACACACACACAGACACACACACACTTCTGTCCTCATCTGATGTTGGTACACATTGGCAAACAGTAAGTTTAAACTTGAACTTGAAGCCTAGAGATGACTTCACTAGAGTTGACTACAAAAAAAGAGAGAGGTAAACAATAAAACGTTGTTCAATGTATACAAAACTGTGAATATAGCAATGAAATAGTGACTTACTGCAAATAGTCATAGATTGCCGGGTGCAATAATTTGAGATTTCTGAACCCTGGCATGTCTGTAAATTTAACTGTCTTGCAAGAAGCCAAAGGTGGGGGAGCGTCTGTTTCATAAGGTAACTTTTTGTTGAAGGTTAAATTTGTATCTGTTAGTATACTGTTTACCTTGCAAAGTATGTCTTGTTCCTGGTTGTTATCATGACCATGACAATGTCTTACTTTCACAACGTTGGATGCAAAGGAAAGCAACCTTTCTGGTTTTCAAGGCAAAACTGTTGCCGTGACGTTTTTAGAATGTGATAAGTACCGTTTGCCAGCCAGCAAAGGGTACTTGCCAGTTTCTCCCTGTACATTGTGGAAGAGAGGGAAAAAGCTGGGTCAGTAGCAGTGTCCCTTCTACTGCTTTTGTCTTCCACCTGACCTGTTTGATGGGAGTTGACAGTGGATCACAGCTTACAACTACAAGAAGGAAGGGAAGAGAGGACAGTGGTGCCTGTGCAGAGAGATAAAAGGCAGGTATTTTCAGAAGGAAGGAGACGTTCAATCCATACTGGGCCGGCAGATTACAGAAAATGGGAGTCGGGCTGGATGGATGGGTCGGGGTGCCGAATATGACAAGGCATCCAGGGCAACCATCTCTACCTTGCGTTCCCTGACGGAGTAAAGACAGAAATGGGAGACAAAGATGAAACAAGGTAAAGGTGTTTTGACTAGAGTCTGAATACCCAGCTCTGGTTGAAAGGAGATTTTTATTTTCTTTCTTCCAGCCTAGATTTTTTTTTGATGCCGATACAGACAGACTTTAAAGGTTTTCAGCATCTGAAGGGGCTCTGTCCCTCTGTGTCTTATAGCTCGGGGCAGTTTGAGTAATTGAGAGAACACAGTGTGTATCTCTTTTTTTTGGCACAAATTATCAAAAAAGCATTTTTACTTTATCAAGTTTAAATTCAGGGTGAGCTTGTGCAGGTTTTAGGATTTAGTACCAATTTTGCTGTCCCAAACCATGAGAGAGGCTAAAAATCCTATTTACAGTTTTGTCACAGAAGTTGAGTTGTGACCAAGACATTGATGGGGCTTATGAATTCTTCAGGAAGTCTGTAGGCACGGGAAATTTTACTGGCAGTCATTTAAATCCAATAAACGTTGGACTGTAGATGAAACATTTCCGGCTGTTAAACCTTTCCAAGGACCCAAGGTTTTCTGAACCGGGGTTCTGCAAAGTTCAAAAGGGCTTTCTATTCAAGTCTATTATTACAAATACATACATCAGTTATTTGATCGTGTTCACACTGAACCGGCTACACTTGAATGCACAATGTTTTCCTCATATCAGGCTCGTGAAGACTGAAGACATCCTGCCACAGTTTGTTTCTCTCTCCGTCCTCTCCAGCCACATTCTCGAACAGATAAAATCTGAAATCTTCAATTTCTGCACATAGAAGCTTGAACAAATAGCACTAATGACCTACTATCAAATCCCAATTGTATAAGCACTATACTACATCGGTGGCTATACCATGCCAATGAGAGACTGAATTGAAACATTAAATGTCCAGAATGATCACAGAAATGCCACAAAATTGAGGTTTTATTGGCTGAGACTTGTTATGTAACCAGGATGTTCAACTCTTCACAAGTTGATGGCTTAAATGCATTTTTTTTTATTGTGAAAATTAAGAGGGGGGAATTAGCTCTTTTTTCTCTCCTGTGAACTTCAAAAGAAAAGAAACCGAAAATAAGAAAAAAGAAAAATTGAATGTGGAGATTTGCCCTTTGCTCTGTTCTACCTTTGTTCTCTTTCCTTGTCCCTCCAAACCCACCATCTCCCTTCTTGCTTTGTTTCTGCAGAATAAAAAAGAAAGCCTGAAAGGTGACACTGAGAGTTCAGCCATTTTATTTGGAGGGCAGATGCAACCCTCATGTTCTCAATCAGGTCACTTCATATTATTGCCACAGCTCCACCCGTCACTCACCCTCTCCCTCTCCAACATACACTCGTTCATGTGATACGGTGCTGCCCGAGCTAACTTCATTACACACGACTGAATGAGAACCACATGACCTCGATCACGACAAATAGGTATCAGCTGTGCGTGGACACCGTGTGCGTGTTTGCTGTGTGCATGACTGTGGTGTTTGTAAGCCCCGGGTTAAGGAAGTTCATTGAGAAATCTAAACCATTTAAAAACATTACAGGCATATTATGTCTGGCTACTCTATACCTCTGAATCCCTCCCATTCAATTTGAGGTCAAGACCCCAGAATTGGTCACCGTCTGTTGAAACTCCAGATGCAGTTATGGATATAGCGGGGCAGGCATATGGTATATTCAATAGTTGGGATTCTAAGTTGTGGCAGTAAAATAATGGTTAAAAAAGGTCAAATGTTCCACTGTTGTCAAAATAAAATCAGTTGTTAAACTCTGTTGTAGCACTGTTTAATTTGATGGGTTCAAAAGCACAGTTGTAGCAAATGTAACACCTGCTGAGGGTCTAATAAAGAGGCTGTCTTATGCTGCACGGATTGTTAATCCCCTTGAAGCAAATTTGTAATATATGTATAATATAATATTTATAATATTTCCAGCAGCAGTAAAAGGTTACAAATGCCTGCAGCTCAAACCATCACACACGAGTGAATGCTAAAGCCACTATGTAGCTTTTTAGTGATTATATCATCTTTTGAATTTCTCTTCATGCATAGGTATGTATATTAATAAAATATCTTAAAAAAAAAGCCTATATCCTTGTGAATAAGTGCAGTGGCCCATTTCCAATCCGATCCCTAAACCTTGTCCCTTGTCCCTTCCACTCCTTTTGCACATTCAAGTGGAGGGTCTGTCATATTAAGTGCTTCCCAAACCAATTTGAAGAGTAGAAGCGGGTTAAAAAATTTGAAGACAATTTGTAGGACACTAAGCGTGCTATAATAACGCCTTTATTCTGTTCGTACTGACTGCAAAGTCAACATATCCACGTGACTATGATACGCTCCACCACTTCTGGTGTATTGTATTGGTCAAACAAACATTTTTGAGACCGGTGTCCCACGCACGTATTTTAAACCAGACCATTTCCCGCTAACGCAGTGCGTTAAGTGACACGCAAAAATGCATACTAATGACAATTGAAAATGTCCTGCTATTTATACGCCTTTCCAAGGATCGGAGGGTCTAGGGGCCAGATTGGAATTGGGCTCCTGGGATTACAGCCCTTCAATCTGAGTTCCCTTTTATTTGCACCTCCACTAGAGAGCACCAAAGTCCGAAACTAGATCTAACAGAGTGAGTGGCTGGTCAGTACTCACAACGCAGCCATCCAAAATCTGTTGTCTCTTTTTTGTTTTGCATGCAGTTCCAAAATGCAAAGTTTTCTTCTTTTTTTTTTCGAGTCTAACAGCTTATAATTGTGGTTTGGAGAAATCAGCGAGTACGCATATTTGTCCGAGTGGACAGACCCGATCCATGTGAGTACAGCCCAGTTGTTCTGGATGCACATTAATGCCAGTGTGTGAAAGCCTGCTCTCTGTTTCTGTCCATCCCACTATTTTCCATTGGAACATCATTATAGTGTTCAAGAGAATGCTGTGTTGGCTGGATGATATGTTGATGTGAGCCCCGAAGCACAGCAGAAATATAACCATCATCAATTTTGCACTTATTGTAACAAATGGTCACATTTAGGCACTCAGAAAACTCCTGGGAAAGGAGCACTTTTTGGTTTGAAAGCTCACAGAATTCATTAAGTATTTGTTTTGGATCCAGAGCATCATTTATTCTGGATCATAATTAGACAAAGCAGAACATTTTTCACTTAGTTAAGGTTCTTTTTTTCCAATAAACAATTTACTCACTTCCCCTGTGTAGTCATATTCTGTACATGTGTTAATGAAAGTCTGGTTTTAATCTTTAAGTCCATACATGCAAATATCTCCTCTCCCTGTACTGCCTTTGTGTCTGCTCTTTGAAAAAAAAAGGGTAAACTGTAAAATGGACCTTAGTTGATTAATCTGTAAAGTATGTGCTGCTGTTAAACCAGTTGGAGGGCAGATACCAATGCTGAGGTGCTTATTCTGATATTATTTTCTGAGATTTTTTGTATTTCCCTTTTAAAAGTTTTCTTTGCCGGGTGGCAAAACTACATTGCAAATGCCAATATCATTCTGGTAAAACATACACGTTCTCACCAAACTCTGTGCACGCGTGTGTGTGTGTGTGTGTGTGTGTGTGTGTGTGTGTGAGAGTTAAAAATCATTGAGCTGTGAGATGTCAAGCCAGTGCTGACAGGAGTTGAAAATGTCAGAGAGGCTCCAGATGCTCCATCAACAAACACACACACACACACACACACACACACACACACACACACACACACACACACACACACACACACATACACACAAACTGGTTGTCACACAAAGCAGCTGTGCTGGTTGGACGTGAACCCACCTCTGAAGTGTCAAGTGAGACCCACCTATTCAATCTCTCTCTTTCTCTTCCTGAGTCCATCTGTCTGTCTCTTCCCCAGTAGACGTGTGGACTCGCCCCCGGTGCTACCCAGCCCTGCCAGTGAATCAATTTAGACCCTATTAGCTGTCACACACACATAGATGTACACACACACAAACTCACAGACACACAGTGGTGCCAACCTCTCTTACCCCAGTGTTCCAATGAGTCAATTTCAAACCAATTAACATGCAGAGCCTCTCGATTTCTCTCTCCGTCTCTGTCTCTCACACACACACACACACACACACACACACACACATACACACACACACAGGTGCCACCCACCCTTGCCTTGATGTGCCAATGAATCAGTTTCAACCCAATTTCCAATGAGAGTCTCTCTCTCACTCTCACACACACGCACACACACACACACACACACACACACACACACACACACACACACACACACACACACACACACACACACACGCAGGTAACTAATTGAACACCTGGTGCTGCTTGGCCTGGCTTATCGGAGATTAATTGTTTCTTTGTTGTTAAGGGCCAGGGTGTGTGCGTGCATGTGTGTGCGTATGTGTGCGTGTGTATTTCTATCCAGACGCAGCAAAGCAGGGGTGCATGACACCTCTCTGAGTGCATGTGAGTGCGTGTGTGTGTGTGTTTGTGTGTGTGTGTGTTTGTGTGTGTGTGTGTTAGCACATGCATGTGTTCACATTTGGGATATTAGGCTCATAGCCAGAGGTCCGATTTTGCCACTCAATAAATAACACCCTATTAGCCTCCCTGTGGTGCTAAGTCATACTGAAGCGCACCAGACTGTGGTAAGTAAAAGAGCACCTGTGATGTGCCTTTGAGCAAGGCGCTCATGGCACATTTCACATCATAACAAACCAAGCGTGAGCACAAACAGTGGAGTGGGGGACCACCTAGTTGGAATTCCAAACCGTGGGATAGTAAAGAATTTATGAGCGCAACAAAATGTCTTAGTCGGTGAACAGAACAACAGATGTATCAACACACTGTTGCCAACGTGGCTGAAAAGAGCCATCGCTGGCAGTTACATCCCAATACTAACACAATGTATTCAGCCAAACCATTTGTTTATGTCTGGTTTCACTTTAAAAACCACTACACATATGCATCACAATCAAAAATAACTGATTCAAATTGATTTTCTTTTATCTAATGTGACGTAACCATCAGGCTTCCAATGGGGCTTACCATCTTATAATAATGTCTGACAGCTTCCTACATGGGACGAAAGCTGAGGGATTGTTTCCATATAATGTTATTTTTTTTCTGAACACCAGACGTCGCCCATCGGTTTGTGGACTGCCATTTTGAAGCCTCAAGTTCGCAGATTTCATTGTCGCCATCTTGGATTACGGCCATTGCCATGTTTTTTTTAAGCCAACGAATGGAAGTTACCATATTTGGAATGCGAAGGAGTGATGTAGAGACGCCGTATAGGGCTCTGATAGCGGCAGCCATCTGTCAATCACAGTAAGCCCTGCCCTAAAGCATACCCTGCTTTATAGTCTATTTGACTCTAAATGAACATCATGCTGTATTGAAGAAGACTTGAAACTACAGATTGAGACCATAAACTAATTTTTACAATGTTTACTAAGGGAATAAATCAAGAGAGAAGTAGAGTCATTTTCTCATAGACTTCTAGACAATTCCATTTTGCAACAGGAGGAGTCGCCCCCTGCTGGTCAGTAGAGAAAATGCAAGAATTAAGACACTTCCTCATTGGCTTCACTCGGCCTGTGAGAGATCCTAAGTGGACTCCTTTAGAAAAAGCGCTGCACCCAGCGTCTTTTTTTTTTTGTTGGCGCGGCCGCTCCGGGTGTTTCAAGTTGAAAACCTCTGAACTTTGCCAAAAAGGGCTTGTGACGTCACTGCGGAAAATGGAGGGGGAAGATTGAGCTTTGCACTTCAGACAGACACTATCATAACAAAGACTGAAAAACCCATTTGTGGGAGCAGATCGGGCGGACACTGAATGTTGCTGGTGAGTGCTGTGCTCTTATCGCCGTATTGCCTTGTCTTCGACAAATTGTCCTCCTTGCTCCAACGTTACAGCTGTCAGATTGAACAGTGACAAGCTCATCCAATACAAAGTATGAAGCATGCACCCTCCTGTTGTGGCTCAATGTCAATATCAACTGTCAAACGAATAGATAGTAGCCTAGATAGATAAGAAAAAGAAAAAGGGCGATACTTGTCTAACATACAATTGTGGTTCGAGTGGTAAAATGTTGTCATAGAAATATATTAAAAAAAAAAAAAAAAACACTCGGGGCATTTTTTTTTTTTTTTTATGAAACACTGGGATGAAGTGCTCCCCAGCACCCTGCAGACGTTTTTCTGGTGGAAAAAGACGCTGGAAACAGGCCCTCGCTGTTCTGCCAACATGGCATAAATGCAGCACCCCCCCCAATGGCTCCACTGGAGTTGGCCTACACATATGCTTGTTATTGTACTTTGAAGCTGCCAGGTGTGAATATCTGAAACAGTGTGAGCAAGAGTGGTGAAATTGTTAAAATGGAAATAGAGACACAGGAAGACAGCAATAAGAGGTGAGGGACCGAGGTGACAAAGACGCGGTAGTCTTGATGAAAAGAACACTGCATTCTGTGCTTAGATTGAAGTGTAATCAGTGCTAAAAACTACACACGCACACGCACACGCACACACACACACACACACACACACACATACACGTACACAAATACTGCCATACATCAAGGTTAATGCATTCCTAACAGAACATAATTTGTTCCATGTACGACAGGTAACGGACTTTAATGCTTTAATAAAGCAGCGCTGAACACTGAGTCTTTCACTTTAGCTACCGCTGCGGCTGAATAATCATTTTTATGGGTGAAACTTAATCTACCTATAAATTGCTTTGTTACAGCCTTCAGTGCGTTGACACTGAAAGGCTCTCATGGTGCACGGACTATATATAGGTCTGGAAATGTTTCTGTCTCGGCGTCGCTCTGCTGTATTTGCATTTCAGTCCTTAACCTCAACCGTTTGACCTTAACCTGCTGGGGTTTTAGTTCTGTCCATTCCTACAGTGCACGATAAGAAAGGCATTACACATTCACACACATTCATTTGTTGAATATAGGTTTCTGGAATGGGGATCCTTCTTTTTTTTGTTAAGTTTGATGTGTGTATGGGCCGCAAATAATTTATTATTATCAATTTATATGTGATTATTTTCCCTGTCAATCAACAGACTTATAGTCTAAAATTATTCCAAGACCAAGATGGTCTCTTGTAATTGCTACTTTTGTTCAGTCAAAACGTAAAACAGTTTGTACATTTGAGAAGCTGCAACAGAAAGTTACACATTTTTCCATAAATTAAATACCATACATTTTTTTATTATTATAACAACATTTCTATAGATCTACTTATCGAGTGCTTATCCTTCCAGTATTAATGTTGTGTTGCAACCCTTTGTCTCTATGGGTTCATATTTCATATTTCTTGGTTTCAGGGTCGAATTTAGCTCACCTGGTCTAACCAGCCTGACAAATCCTTATCCTGATAAAAATGTTTTTAGAAAATTGATGGATTAATGAGGAAAAATCTGTTAATAGTCTGAATATTTGAGAGTTTTTTCAAAGATAATATCATCTACATGTTAGGATTCAGTCATTAAATGTCATGCCCCTGTATTGAAAGATTGGACATGGACTTTTAAAAAGGACATATCATGCTCACTACTTGTATTTAGGGTTTCTACATGCTTTCATGTTAAAAGAAAATACATTATTTTGTCATACTGTCAGTATATATCTATACTATATATTTGTTTTATCATCGGTTGTTTTGTTTTTTTACCATTTGTTAGTTACAGCACAGTGCTGTTTGAATCAAACTAAACCCAGTCTTGACCTTCCTTTTCCCCCTTTTTATTACACTGGAGGGACTTTTACAACAAATGCTGCTTTGCTGTGGTTTCTGTTATTGTTACTTGATGCACTACGGTGTTCCACTAATAACAGGAAACCACTAACTAATTTGGACAAATTGGGCCTATTGTTGGGTTAGACGCTGGCAACTCTCAGCTAGAGTTTTAATGGTTGCTGGCAGAAAACCTGAACATTTGGCTGTTTTTGGAAGACTGAGAGGGAACAAAAAAAAAAAGTATTTGAGTTCAAGTGAACACCTCTTCTACTTTGGATTTTTAGCATGTGTGTTTTTGTTTGGCTATGCTTTATTGCCTTGGCATTATTAACAGTTTTATTATTATTCGTGTAATCTGTGTATCTATAGAGGTTAATTACTCCCCTGTGTCTATGAAACCCCCTCCCAGTCTTATTTTTAACACTTTGCCTCGTCTATTTTTTCCCAGTCTCACTCTTCTTCTGCCTCGTTTTCTCAAAGTCTTTTCCCATCACTCCCCAGCTCTCTAACACAGCCAAGCCTGTTTTCTTTGGACTCTCCTCTGCCCTTTTCCAGCCTCTCCTTTCCTTTTTCATCAATCTGGAGGATTTTCTTTGGACAGTGTCCATGCAGTATAACATTTGTCTTTTTTTTGCTTCCATCACCTTCCATCTCAGTTGCTTTCGTGGACACTTCTTAACATTTCTTGATGCTATTTCCTTTCCCATCACTTATTTTAATGTCTGCTTCTTGACTTTACCTCTCCACCCACCTAACCTCATTCTGACCCCTCTCTCTCCCGCTACTTCTCTTTGTCAGCTCTCATCTGTCCTTTCTTACCTTCCTTTAATCTGTCTCCTCTGGGCCATTCTACATGCTGTGAAATTGCCTTTTTTGTGTTTAAATCCTCAAACACATTTACTTTCTTTTACAAAAAAAAAGTTTCTATTAGCTTCAAAAATTGTTTCACTGCTTAAAGATGTCACGCTTTGAGTAGTTGAATATGTATGAATACTATTTGGTTTAAATTAAAGCCTACAATAAAGTAATAATTGTCATTTCCTCTCAAAATGTTAACTTAAGGCAAACAACATTAAATATCACTGTGTTAACTTCATCTGTCGCCACTACAACCCTTATGAGTGTAAAAAAAAAAATAATGGTGGTAAGATAAAATGTTGTTTTAATTCCCATTTCATAATGTTTGCTATAGTGTGTTAATATCATGAAAGGGAAATTTGGTACATTTACTGTGAGGAACTTTTAACTGCTTATGAAACAGTCTCAATTTAATACTGATGCCTCTATTTCACCTACATAGTAAATGAGACCCTCAGCGAGAAGATTGGCTATTTCTATATAGTTATTCTTATTGCTGGTCCCACCGGGTCCAATTCCAGTGAATCAGATGAAGTAATGCAGGTTCACCAAGAACTACTTGGGCTCAGACACCAGCGGCCGACCTGCTGAAAACAGAAACTTGCTAGGGTTGTCTCATGATATATTTTACTTGCTTGCTCTGCCATTCACTTAAAATTGATGCAAAGGCCCAAAATGTCTCAAGCATAGGGAGCTGTGTCAGTATTGTATTGCTCCTTGAAGAGGAAATAAGAGGCTGAATCGAGGGGGAAGCTCTCCATGCATGTCTTAATGAGCGAGCCTATGGAAAAGATGGCCACTGGGAGGAGAGCAGGAGAGGTTCGAGAACAACACATACCTCTAAGTTCAGATCCAACCAGCTCGACCTCTGGCGTTAACTTAATGAGTGCGAGGTCTGGGTCATGCCAAAAGTGACTGCAAATTGCTGAGGTTAATGTGCTCAGCAATTAGTGTTAAGCTGCTTGAATTCAGACAGTTATGTGGGTGTGTGTGTGTGTTTGGTGGACTATTGTCTAATCATTATTTGTGTGTGTGTGTGTGTGTGTGTGTGTGTTTGTGTGTGTGTGTGTGTGTGTGTGTGTGTGTGTGTGTGTGTGTAAATTATGAGCATTGGTGGGAAGAACGAAGAAGAGCAGGAAAAGTGTGCTAACAAGCAATAAGAAGACAAATGCTGTGAGTTCAAGAAAACGTGTTGAAGACATTTGTATTTCACAGACTTCACAGTGAACGATTGGAAGGTTGTCAGAGGAAAGTCCACTATTCAGGTAAAAAAGAAAAACATAACTGGTTATCCTTTGGCCTTACCACCCTTAAGAAAATATAGGTTACATGAAAAGAGAAGAACAATTGTATTAGCACAAAAAATGACTAAAATTGATCTAATGCTAAAATGCATTAAATATTTATGACCTAAAGAAGAATTTTCACCAAACGATGTTGACTCAAAATGCTAATTACTCATGGGTGGTGCAGCCAATAATCCCCCATAGTGATAACTGCATCACCAGGCTCCATCCAAACCTGGGTGT
Organism: Ophiodon elongatus; assembly: GCA_016806645.1. Classification (NCBI taxonomy): domain Eukaryota; kingdom Metazoa; phylum Chordata; class Actinopteri; order Perciformes; family Hexagrammidae; genus Ophiodon; species Ophiodon elongatus. The sequence goes on along the minus strand of JACSYO010002062.1, from coordinate 4,760,916 downwards.
GACTGCTGCCCCATTCAATCTTCAAAGCTTAGCAGTGAGGTTTCCTTTCAACATCAAAAGCAATGATTGGATGAAAGGTAAAGTAAGAAAGCTCAAAAGCTAAAAGTGAAAGTCATGAAAGTGACATCTCCACACATTCAAGATCATTTGAGACTGTTTTCTTTAAAAAAAATAGAAGAAGGTTCTTCTGAGTATCAAACACTGAAGTTTGTAGCTCTCGTTTCGGAGCAGTTGAAGTCAGCTTGGTTTTTCAACTGTTACAATGGGTTTTCCTGGCAACCATCCAGGTTTCACTGTGGAATTAAAGTATTAAAACTTCCATAAATGCAGTATGAGACGTTCCATGAACATTATTATAGTTTGTTCCTATGAAACTAGGTCGCCTATGTAATCTTTTGACACTGCTGTTTCCAAGCCAACTATAGCCAAGTAAAAACCCTTCAGGGCCAACTTTCAAGCCTTGAGGGGTTTGAGTGTGTCATACCTGGGGAGGGGTGGGGGGGGAGTATTTCTTTGAAGGTGCAATGTGTAAGAAGATGTGGTCGGAATTTTCGTTTGACATTAAAAAAAAATTAACACTATCAACAGAATAGGAAGAGGTTAACGTGTTGTGTCAAATTTACTGAAATGTGCACGCTAAGCAGCTGGCCCCGGACCGGCCAGTCTTATATATACCACATGTGCCCAAAGAGGCTTATCAATCACGATGAAGGGATAGGGTCCGTGTACGTATTGATAGTATGTTTATGGGATTCTATTTAAGGAAATAAAAAAATAAAAAATAAAATATTTTCTATCTATCTGACTGTAAATTGAGATTGTATCCGCTGGTAGTGATGGCCCCTGTTTGTTTGGACCCTGTTGATCTTACACGTTGCACGTTTAAATAGTAAAGTGACTTGATAAAGGATCCAAAGGCCCTACAAGCTTACTCTTTAACAGATTATACTTAATATTCTGTTAGGCACTTTATCTACATAATATTGAATTTCTGTTTCCATGAGGTGATGTTGAAGACTATTCCTATGAGTTGTGACGAGAAGTCTAAACTTCTCCATCAGTTTCCAACTAGCAGAGTGGTTATGTTGAGTGGACCACCTCACATCACAACAAAAAAAAAGACTCTGGAGCCATCTGGCAGCATCTCCACTCAGCACTGCAGTGAAATGTGCGGAGCAATCATCCAGATGTGTCAGTGAACCACCTCTTTAGTGATGGAACATGTACTTGGTGCAGGCAGAGAGGTAATTTCTTCTTGTTGTTCAGCGAGTTGAGTAATAGAAGCTTTCAGGCACATGGCATTTCTTTTGAGGCCGGCAGTGGCGAGGCGGCGCCTGATGGCGTGGAAGTGGGGCTGTTAAAAAGACAGGCTGATCTGTTGGTGACTCAGTGCCGTGACCTGCCACATGAATGGACTCGCTATCGAGCGCCCCTGAAGACGAGCGCTGCACTGAAGCTGCTCCTTTAGACAGTTGACAAGCAGACATCCCGGCCGGCATGTCATCTGTTCCCGGAGCGATGGGGATTCATCAGATGGGCACAGCGGGGCGGAGCTAAGTCCCGAGGAAGGATGCTCGATGTGAGTGTGCCACGAGGAAGAATGTGAACAAACTGCTACAGCGTCCACAATTTGACTGCACTTCCTCTACGCCCTATTTTCCTTTCTGTGGGATCCAGGGAATGCTGCTTCTACTGTTGATGCCTTGAGATACAGTTGCTTTATTGAAGTTGATAGGTTTCTCTGATACTTTATTTGTAGATAAAATCCAGTCATTTTTCCTCAGTGAATAATTTCACTTCTAATTTATGGACTTTGAACGTTTTCCTTTTATTGAGTGTAGTGACAAAACCCCATTAAACCTTTATTTGCATGTGACTCACCTCTCTGTTAATTAATAGGGTTCCTCAAAAGATCCCACTGCTGTCTCATTAATGAGGAACAGAGTACCTCTTAGTGGACATTTTCTTAAAGTTTCTTTTTTTTTCTTTTTTTTTTTCCTTCATATCCCTAAGTATGGATGTCACAAGTAGAATTGTCTAACAACCAATTCATGGTCTGTTGTTTCTGATCTGGAAAATTACCAAAAAGCAATATGAATGAACATATGTGTTGTGTTATTGGGTTACTTGAATTGGTAAACTCAAAAACTCTGAAGAAATTACAAAAATGCTCACATGAAGCTGAGAATGTTACTCGTAAAAAACAAGGCAAAGTATTTTCTTTCAAACGTCCTCAGAATGACTCTTGTATTTATTCTCCTTCTCGGTAAGTCTGCAGTATTTCTGTTGGACTCCCTCCTCGCCATAATTTCTCTTCCATCCTCCTTCTCTTTTTTCCATCCCTCCTCAGCTCACTCTGTCATTCTGTTTTTACTGGATTGCTTCCCGGTGGGACAACATTCTGAGGGCAGGAAGAAAAAAAAAAAACCCACAGCTGACTTCCATTAGGACGAACTGGAAACCAAGACAATCCCATATTGTCAGGTAGAGTGCAGTACAGCGGGTCACAAAGTGTAGTGCAACTGAAGTTGACTGAGGCCCCCAAAAAACAGCAGCTACCAGACAAATCTTCTGGCCAGCATCCGTCCTGTCAACGCTTTTACATTCACTGCAGCTCATATATTAAATGTATTTTTTTAACCTGAGTGTGATTTATGTTACGGGGATTCTATAGACTCACACAGTTGCAGAATGGGCCTATATATCCCAGAGTCCAGTATGTCACTGATAATTGTCAGCACTTTTCTAACCTAATGTTGCTTGCCAACCAATATAATCACAGCCAAGAAGTGGACTTTTGGCACTAAAATGGGCTTTTTAAAATGTAATAATACATCAGACAATTCTCTAGATCTGACCGGGTGGAGTTTACTTGGCAACATAATCAATTAAAGTGAGTAATTAATACATCACAGCACGCAGACAAATGTTAAAAAAATTGTATTCTTCTGAAATCGACATACTGTGAGGATATGTTTGGCAAAGCCAGATATGGACAAAAGATTGTCTCAAACCAGGCATAGCGACTTGGCAAACCTGCATCTATGCAGGGAAATATGCCATGTCTATTCCAAATTTTTTTTTCAACAAAACATTTTTTTTGTCTCTTTCAGACTAAAATAACTGGTTTAACAATGGCAATCTAATTAGGAACGATACAATGATTCAATTGAACTATTACCATTTTGGTTGTAGATTAATATGATATAAACTCTGTTTGACCATCAGTATGAAAGGATACACCCTGTAAACTTTGGTCCACGGTGAGTTTAGTTTGGGTGAGTTGTAGTTCAAGACATGTGGATGTCAGTAAAAGTATTTAGAGGGCCGGGCAACATTTAACCAACTCTGTCTCACTAATAACTCAAATACAAGTTGAATACAAGTCACATAAACCCATCGGTCAGCGTCCCTCGGTTTCAACTAACTCCAATGTAAAACCTGTGCGCGTCATTATTAAACTATCAGAGCAAATTACACTAAAAAGTGCAAGATAGTCCACATCGGACGGGTGGGAGGGGAGGAGAGGAGACTAATGTTCGTGTCCTGTGTTAGTCCTTTTTCATTAGTCACCTGATTGTCACGTGACTTGTTTGTCACTTGCTAGCCACGTGAGTCATTAGTCGAGTTAACGTCAACCACGCTCTTTTCCCAAGCCTAACTAAATGGTTTTGTTGCCCAAACCAAACTTCCTGGTGAGACGGAAGTTTATTTTGAAAAGACACTATTCATACCAGTGGAAACTGAAACATGCCGTCCCTGCCATGTTCAAAACTGAGGACTTTGGAGTTTAAATTGCATTGAATGACTTCATGTCAACATGTCAGTCTGACAAACTTCACACTGAAATGCATTATGCAGAAACAATAGTAATATCTCAACGTTTCAACCTACTTTTCCATAGGTTTCAATTTTGTTTTAATATGCGTCTGTTCCATAATGATGTGCATACTGGAGGTACAGGACTGCATGATATTAAATCCTATTAATCAAAAGTGTAAGTTGCCTCATTAAATGTCCCCAATTTTTATGAATCAACAAATATTTTAGTACATTTTTCTGCATTCCTCGATTCACAAATTTGGAAAACAGATTATATTTCAAGCCGAGGTTATCTAATCTGATTGTTAGTTGTAAATAAATCCTCCCCCCTAAAACACCCCGAACTCTTTCTGAACCAAAGCTCTGGGCGGGGCCCCTCTCAGGTCTGAGCAGGTTGATGAAGATGGAGGAGTGTCCCTATGCCGAGTGACCGTAGACGTCAGTTTCTCACTTTCCTGCTGCTGCTGTGCGTTACTGTGCATGTGTTGGAGCTAAGGTTTCACTTTACCACGGGGTTCAGGAAGTCGAGAAAGCAGGGGGAGGTGTGTGTGTGTGGGGGGGGAGTCTGTCTGAGACTGTCAAGACCGGCTTTTAAAAAGACCCCAAGCGAGACGGAGACGGAGAGGGGGATTGAGCGAGGGAGGGAAAGAGAAATAGAGGGAGGGAGGAGAGAGGGACAGGGGGGAAGGAGGCGAAGGGAACGAGAGGAGGAGGACAATGAGGCTCTTGATGAGGCCTTTCTGGGGAGCATATGTGGGTCACTGCATGAATAAACACACTTTCACTACCCTAAATCGATGATTTATACACACACAGCCACACACACACAGGGCTACGTTGTGTTGTTTATGTTCCCCATCTTAAAATGTACACACAGCCTTTCACATATCACACACACACACACACATACACTCACACGTACACACACATAAAGACAGAGCTACGTTGTCTTGTATTCATTGTTTATGCCTCTCCATTTCACTCATTTATGGATGTGGCCCCTTTGTGCCCTCTCTTTAAATCAGTTGGCTTACTCATACGCATAAAATTTGGCCATGTTTTTCTCTTTCACACACACACACATTGTCTTGCCCTTTGGCTCACTGACAGTGCCATGCAGAAGTATCAGTTGTGTTCTTTTAAAACAGATCTGAAGCTTCAAATCGGTTTTAACGAGATGCACAACAGAAGGGCACAGCTCTGATGTTCTAGTCAACAGGGAGACGGCGCTTCAATCGTGTCACGCTGCTGAAGTATCCTCAAGCAAAAGCCTCAATTCCCCAGCAGCCGTTGTGACTGCTCCTCCGCACAGCTGACCTACACCAGACCTGCAGGCAGCAGCATCTGATCCGATGACAACATAAATCCCCAACTGGAAAAAAAAATGAACTCCACTGCGGTAGTTTTCTCAAAAACTCAATCTAAATGCTAAAATTGGTTTCATCTTATAATAATGATTCACACGCCACGCTGTGATTGTCAAGAGATTGGTCATTGTGTAGTCAGATTATTACAAGATTAATATTGTAAAGGGTCCTGAGGCAATTACCATTTCTATTCAGTGGCTGGTCCCCATCACTTGATCATTCACAATCGTGTTCCCTCTTCTGGGGCTATGCTGTTTCATGGCTTTCATTATTCCTGCATGTTGTTTTTCTGCAGTCCTTCATGTTGGTAATGTATCATCGTATGTGTTTTTTTCTGGTTTCAAATTCATGTGTCTGTCAGTTTGTGTTTTCATTGGCAATGCTTAAACTTTTGGAGTGTAAACAACCTTTTACATTTTGCAATTTAGTTGGCTGCCTTACAAAAGAATAGTGCTGTTATGGCACCGGACATCTGACCCTTCCCTAAACAGTAGAGACAGAATGTGTATAGTGGTTCTCACACAATCAACAAGTCAATCGAGATCAATTCCTTCCTGTGCAACCGGGCTAACTGGGAAGCTCTGTCAACAGGTAATTTCGTAAATCCAATCTGATGCTCTACACTGAAATGAGAGAGCTGTTGTTAAAAAAAAAAAAAATGGAGAATTCTCTTTCCATATGAATTAATGAACGGGTAAGTTAAAATGTATGAAACATGTTCTAGTTGTCATCCAAAATAGAGGAGGTTGTTGACAGTGAGGATGACAACGATTGTAACAGGGTTGGTATGAATTTGCTGAATTTCTCCTTCAGGCCTTTGCTGATTTCAATCACTCCCCATGTGCAGTAAGCACATTGTTGTTGTTGTTGTTGCTGTTGTTGCTGTTTATTATTGAGTACACGTTACTGCTCTCTTTGTACTATCACTGCTGCTTTTACCGTCCCTTCAACAAAAGCCATGAAATAGGAGTGAAAGCATTCTCGTAAACTCAGCCACTGACTTAATTTGTCCAAATTATAAGGGTTCTTTACTGTTATTGCTGCCTTTCGGTCAATGGACTTGACTGGTGGCCCTGACAAAAATAAATAAAAAATTACAACCTTTGGCTGGAGAGGAAATGTAAACCATTTGGATCTGTTTACTCTGCAAATGGTTTAAACCCTTGAAAACAACCTCATGTCTGACTGAGATGTCACCAGACTTTAACCCAATAAAGTTTCTCAGTAGTTGGCTGCTTGTCTCTTCCCTTGTAAAACATGGGGAACTGCTGTTTATTTATTTTAATCCGTCTCTCTGCCTCGCCTCTATTTCTCCTTTTGACCCCTATCATTTCCAATAACACCAACTGAGCTCCATTTCTGTTTCACTTTATTTTAGAAAATGTAATAAATGTGGTGTCGTGTGAAAGCGGCTTATTTGAGCAGAGGACTGCTCTTTTAACTGCTCTGTCCGTTGGTCTTTTGTAGTTAAATCCTCACATCAAACCAAAGACAAGCTTCAGACGGGCAGAGAAGTGTTTTTTCTCATCATTAGCTGAACCTCTGGCAACATTTCTAAAACATCACATTGACGCCACTTTTATTTCCTCACACACACACACACACACACACACACACACACACACACACACACAGTTCTCCTAACACCTTTTTTTGTCGTTAGTTAGAATGTTGATCAATGAAATAAATCATTTAAATCAATCTCATTGATTTTGTGTTCATGTCAAATCAGTTATTGGGTATCGGAGGATAAACATGTTGCCCTCAACATTGGCTAATTGATTGATTGATTGATTGTTAGCATCAACACCCAATGTTATTGAACAGATGGCGAAAGGAGCGCCAATTACAAAAACTCACCTTACTTTTATTCATAAAGTGATGGTTTAACAATGAAATTTTAAAGAAATAGAAACCTTCTCAGCAACTACATGTATGAAATTGTTCAAGGATAGTTGGATGGACAAACTGTGTTTCTTTATAGTCACACACGTTTAGCGAGCCTCCATTTAAATGCAACGCACACATGCTTTCTGGACACATTGGTTTTCATACGTGGTTCAATCTTTTAGATGTGAAGCAAATGTCAACGTATGTGAGGTGGAACCAAAAAAACAAACACACATGTGGTGGTATTTTCACACCTGAAAAAGAAACCGTGGAGCATGACGTGTAACTACGATGCAGAAACGTTCAAATGAAAACCAGCATGAGCTCCGAGTTCACTTTTGGGTCTCCACGCGTGACATTTCTAGAAAGGTTGGTTTAGTTGGAGGTGAAAAAAAGGAGGCAAGAGCAAATCCAAAGATGAAAAACATGTCGCACTGTATCAACATCATTTATCGGCTCTCGACCCATCATCCTGTGTCTCGGGGATCCCAGAGAGTCCAAAAGAACTCTATGTTACACCCGAGTCGGTTTAGCTCATCCCTTATCGCTGATTGCCGATCCCAGTGGCTCAAATGGACATACGATACCGAAAAAAGGTCGACTCCGTGGTGATGCCAAGTCTTTGATCTGACAGCCAAGACAGCTTTGATATGTGCTTATCAGTGAAAACAAGGTTCCTCACTCTTTTTCCTGTCTGCGCGTCTTCATTTTCTCAGTTTCATCCCTTTGCGGCACCTTCTCCCCTCCCTGTCCTCTAAATTCCCCGCTTCTCGTTCCTCCTTCTTTACCCTTCCTGTGCCCTTTCTCCCTCCATCACTTCATCCTTCCTTTCCCTCTTATCTCTCCCACCATCCCGGCTCTCTTGAACTCGCACTCTCTTTCTCCTCGCCCAGCCTCTCTTGCGCTTATAGACCCCCTGATCTCCCCATGGCCTCTGCAGTTCTACACTGATTTACACACACACACACACACACACACACACACACACACACACACACACACATTAAATTGAAGTTATTATCTACTCAACCAGAGAGTTGGACGATAAGCAGAGGGAGCAACTCTGTTTCTGTCTGTCTCGCCCAGTCTGTATTTGCATCTCTCTTCCTCTCTATTTCTTTCTGCCTCTCTTTAACCCACTCCATCCATCATGTGTTCATTTTTCTTAACGTTATCTTTACTGTTTGCCCTTAGAGTACTGTTACATGATACACAAAACACATTCTCACTCCCAACTTATCAAAGACAGACGCTTGGTCAGCAGCCCTACGGCGCTCTAGGTTTGCCTCTAGCGTCAGAGTTGGACTCAGAGAAGGCCCGGTCAGTTTCCACTCATTACATGCATAGTGTTTTTTTCAAAATAAACTTCTGTGTTCACCGGCATTTACATGTATACAGTCTATTTTCAAAATAAACTTTCAACATAGGTTTACTTAGTTTTTAGGTTTACTTGCGCAAAAAAAGTACTTGGTCAGGTTTAGGCTACAAAAGTACTTGATAAGCTTCGGAAAAGATTGCGGTTTAGGTAAAAATGAGCATATTTGTTAAGTTAAATAAGTATGCTTGTCAGTAGGAGATAAAAACAGTCAACATTAGGGTTGTGAGTTAGTTGAAAGCCCAGTGTGACTCATACCGACGCTGAAGGGTAGCTCTGTGTGTCGGTATCAGGCGTCGAGAGGCACTGACCAAGCGTCTGTATTTGAGGAGTGAGAAGTGAGACCGTGTTGAAACACGATGAAGTCTACGTTCTATTTAGCCAACATTCTCTCTTTTTTCATGTATATCCTAACCTTTTGCAAAATACTCTTCCTTCATTTTTAACTTCTCCGAGGTTCTCCATCACTAGGAAGACACCTATAATGGTCAGCCACTGTTTGTGACTTTGGTTCATCAGTCTTGAGCCAGTTAGCCTTTTTTTTATTATTTGTCTCCTACATGCAGAGCTTCTTCTATGTGTCCAAGGTATAAAACAAGGCACAACCTGAGGATTCCTTGACCCGAAACCTCTTATAGTACAGAAGGTATACCATCCCAGAGAGGTTGCATTTCCTCACAACTCCAAACAATGTGTGTGGTATGGTTCCATGTGGCCATGTGGTCCATGGTATCAAGCATGGTTGTTGAATATAAATATGTTTAATTTAAAATGGCTAAATAAAGGATCTGCATCGCTGCGATTGTGAAGCAATCTGCTGTATTCTCCACATAGCATACCACCTCTTTTCTTTTCTCTTCATTTTGTTATCTTCCAGTCTTTTTTTAATCCTGAAATAATGATGGTATGCATATGAAATACTTCCAACCTTTATGATTGCCCCCTTTGTCACTCTATCTATTCTGCTTCATACTGTATGGGAAGGCAAGGTTATCCTTTAGTTTATGTAGTATATTTCATACATAAAGACAATTCAAAGTCCTTTTTTATGAGACATAAAAGCCGAATGACAGTCACACTGTTCGCACTTTATCAGTAAAGGGCCTCTTTTCTGGTTTAATGTCAATGAATTTTAAGATTGGATTGTATTGCATTTCTAATACGCTCTGGTTGGTCTTGGTTGCGGTTATAACCGCTTACTAATGGCCAATCTGAGTTGAAAAAAATATATATATTTCAACTTTGTGCAGATAAACAATACATCATAATGTCTTTTTTATGCTGTCTAATCAGAAGAGTGCAGTGACAAGACCGTCAACACAAATAAATAATATATAAAGCAAATCCTAGTTATTTGTGTTGCGGTTCAGCTGTGTGCTTGATGTAACAGACAGCTTTGGGGAACATTAGAAGGGCATGTGGAGTTTTGGTAAATCCACAATTTGTTTTGTGTTTGTGATCACTTGAATAAAGCCGGTGCAGCGGTAGCTATTGTTGTAGCTCGCAGTGATTGACAGGTGAGTTCATGTTGGCTATCAATAGCGGGATGAAAAAATAACTCAGTGGCATGATTAGGATCAGAGTTGATGGAAAAAAAAATATTCTGTTGTGCCGCACTCTTTTAGTTTAGAGCCAGAGTGCTCACTCAACATTCTCCAACAGATGACAAAGCTTTGTTATGTTGTTAAGTTGCTATTACTCGCATTTCTTTCGGATTACGAGTTTTTTTTTTATCACCACATATCCAGCAAATGCTAGACTACGTGTTAACAGATGGAAATGTTATAATGATGCTGTTTTTATTGTCGTCCTGTATCTCGGTAGCTATAATGACAGGTCTTCATACTAGCCGAAGAATGGATCTGTCACCACTGAAATGTGCCTCTCAGATCTACTTCACATTTCCACATTGTAGTAGAAAGTCAGCCAGTTTATGTATGAGTCCTTTGTGTGGAGAAAACCCCAAAGACTCTCTTCTGTTTGGCCGGTAAGTTACACATCAGAGGGAGCCAAGTTAGGAAATAATGCATTATGCTGATAGAAGGAGTCTCACAGTGGTTACAGTACAAAATGTTCTTGGTGCTTTTCAGATGCTGTACTCTGAGGACTCATCGAGCAGGAGGGTCTGACTTCCACTGGCATTAAAGAAGGATCCTAAATGGCTTTAACTGCTGCTTCCTGTTCCATATCCCTCTCCCCCTTTTCCTCTCCGGCTCTGCTTTGGTATATTTCAGTTTATGGCTTTTATTTTAGGCTCCTGCTGCATGAAATGTATAGTCTGATTATAGCAGCGATGTTAGTATTCCTCAGTGTTACCTATGCAGGCATGATCATCAACAATCTTGAGGCTTAAGAAAACAATAGTTTGTCATTCAGAATGGCCAAATATCCCTTCAAGCTAAATAATTCAGCTTTCCTTTGTAGCCTACTCTGTGTCCTTTATCTTTAGACTGTGGAGACCAGAGATGTGATTACATTTCACATCTTATGTTGCCTTTTAGTTAGTGACTACTTCAGAAAAACAGCCATTTAGCATTAAAACAAAACTAATGATAAAATGTATGCAACTACCTTGAGATAAGTTTTTCTCCTATACTACACATACAGATGTGTTCAAACTGAAACAAAGTTTGCCCAAGAAGTGCTGCATCTAATCGGATGAGTAGTCAATGCATCTGGTTGCACCTAAGAGATGGGAGAGGCTATGAATATATAAATATGTAAATATGTAAATTAAAATTACTCACCATTTACTTTTTGTTTCACACAGGACACAAACTGCAACCTCCTGGGTCAAAGTCCTGTGTTTGTTTGACCCATCCATCCACCCTGACCTTCTCATTACATTGACTTTGTCGCACTTTGTACTATGGCGTCTAAGTTCCTACGGCTACTAGAGGTCTCTGTCTGACAATATGCGTGAATATGGGTCGTAATCATAGACTGTATTTAAGAAGTGGACGTAGGCATCTTGACCCATTGATTTGTGGACTGCTGTTATGAAGCCTCGAGTGACCATATTTGGAATGCGTAGGAGTTACGTAGTCACGCCGGATACGGTTCTGGTAGCATCAGTGTCCTGTCAATCGCCCTAAAGCATAGCCTGCTTTATGGTCTATTTGATTTAAATGGGACCATTATTTACTAAATGAACATCATGCTTGAAGAAGACTTGAAACTAGAGATTGAGGCTATAAACTCATGTTTACCGAGGGAATGAATCAAGTGAGAAGTAGAATACTTTTCTCATAGACTTCCATACAAGACTTATTTTTGCAACCAGAGGAGTCGCACCCCTGCTGATCAGTAGAGAGAATGCACATTTTAAGGCAGAACTGGAGGTTGCCGCCTGGCCGTAATAAAATGCTTGTACAAGACTCCTATGGGGTCTTTAATTGGGGGAGGATAGTTTCCTTAGTTGTTTAAATTTGTTATCTTAATGGCAGTTTAACATCTACTTTCACTCATCCAGACTTAAATGACCAACTCCTTCTTCATCGCTACATATAATTATTTAAAATTAAAGCTAGGGCTGATAATCTTGAGAACCTAGCAAGAGTACGCTAGATTAAAACTGAAAAACAAGGCCAGTTTTGAACTCTTTTTCAATGAAATTAGCTAGCAGCACTAGATCCAAAAGTGTAAACAAACTCAATCTAGCAAGAAGGTTGCCAAGTTGGTAACACTGACAGCAGGCCTCCTTCCAAAGTTACTCCCCAAAAATATCACAATGAACATAGACGACAAACTAGCCGCTTGTGGAAAATTCTCATGACAAGCAATGAGTGCAGAGGCAGAGTGCACGCAGGCAGGAAGGTAGACGGTCCAATCATTCCATGCGTCCCTTAAAACAATCCTGTGCCAGCTACATACATTCATACTTTTACTTTTTTGTTAAAGCATTTGATTTAGCGATTGCTGATTAATGTTTTTTTCAATTATTACCAACCCACATTTAATTGGCATTTGTAAAGTTTATAGAGCCACGTTTGTAATAGAACAAACTGTAACAATCTGTGGACATGATAAACCTGCCAGAATCATGTCTAGTATACATTGCTTGAGGTTGTAAAATGACTTTAGAATTTGTAAGACATGTGTTCTCTTATCAGTTTATTTACAGTTACCCAGTCACTTGGGTTTTTACCTTAATGGTATCCAAATGAGTGCATATATTGAACTGTATCTCACATTTAAAGGGAATATCCATTTTATTTCCAGCAGCCCGTGTGAAGTCTGCTGGACTGACAAAGAGCCCTCAAGCTGATGCACATTCGGTAGACAAGCAGCAGCTTGGCCATGTGAGTCTTTGACATGGACTTAATGTTCTCAGTGATAACATTTTAGAAGCCAAACCACAATTTTGCATATATTGAAACTTAATCCAAGAATCTGCTTAGTTGGATGGAGGATTTACGTTTACAAACATAATTTTTTGCCAATCTACCAATCAAGTGGTTGTCATGAATACAATAAAACTCTGACAACCTCATTTATTTCTTTTTCCGTTTTCCTTCTTTTCTGCCTCAATCTGTCAAGCTCCCATTTACTTCACCCTTCGTCTCTCTTTCCACTTCTCGCTGGGATCTCCTCCCATTTCGTTCCATTCTTTTGCTGTCATCTGCTTTCCCTCACATATTTCAATTATATTTCTTTCCTTTACCCTTCACACCCTAAATGGGGGAAAAAAACGCATCTGATTTTCAAATGCTTGACAATGGCTTACAATGGCATTTACTGCATCTGTTGATGTCTAAACTGTTCTGCTTTTCTGAACCCTGCAAGTCTAGATGCACTATAATATCTGCCAGTGACTATGCTAATTCACTATACCAGATTTAAAAATATGTAATATTATGGCCACAGAAGGGCTGGAAGGGCTAAAGCCGGAACAAATTATTAAATGTACGTTTCAGAATTTTGTGCTTTGAAACCTGCATCTCATTACATCAGAAGCTATTAGATATTCCATTAGTATCATCTTGAAATATATTTGCAGATATATGCAAAGACTGAAATGACTCACACTTTGCTTTGTTTGGGGAGTTAAATTGTTAAAGAATGGTTGAGAAAAGTGCAGGCATCGGTCAGGTCTCAATCCATCATGCCCAGCGTCTTTAAGGTTGAGCTGGTTTTAAAGAGGTCTAAAAGCACAGAGGCAGAAATTCTCCCTTAGGCAGGAATGGAGGCACACAAAGGCGAGTGCTTTGCACCATGGAGGGCAGAGCCAAGACTTACAATTGAGTAGCGAGAAGGTCTTTGTTCCTGAAATATAATCCCTAAAGATGTGCATTCTGTGAGTTTATAAGTAAAGTGTACAGTTAGACCTATAATCATCATGCCAAAATGGAGCGTTAACTCTAAGACGGCTGTCTCAGAGTTAATGCTCTGTTTTTTTTGTCTTTTTAGTGGAAGAAATGGGATCTTTAGGGGAGATAGCAGGTCAACAGTATATGCCACATATAAGTAGTATACATCACCTGAAAGCTGGGAACCTGAAGATTAATTTGAGATGCAGCTGAGCAGTGTGTGTCAAGCTTTTCGAGTCATGAATCAGAAATAATTATAAATAATTAAAATGTCACGGTTTGTGTTAACAATTACATAACAACAGAAGCATAAAACCATAACATAACAACTGTAACGATGAACTGATGTAAAAATGTGCAGGCTTTCTTACTTAACCTTACAACATATTACAACAAGGGTAAAGTCAACGTTCACGTTTGGTTCCACACAGGATGAGAACAGTGACCTCCTGGGTGAAAGTCAAATGCTGAATTTAAAAACGCCCACATTCAATGTATATAGCTGATTTGTAAAATCCTACAATACCAACATTATTTTCTGGGCATCTGGGCTGGTACATCTGATCTGGCTGTAATAATAAACATAAAATTGCAAACGGGTGTAAATGTATGTTGTTATTTAAAGTGGCATAAAGTTGGAAATTGCAGAGAAGATGGAAAAAATGACCCTGCGTCAAAGGCTTTTTTCATACTCTCAGAAGTAATAAAGGACATGATGAGATTAATATTACACTGTGGTGTTTGATTTTTTTAGATCATGTATTCTAAAATGTGACAAGAAAAATGAAATAGAGATGGAACGTGAGACAGTGAGGAGTAGTGAGTGACAACCAGCTGCACCAGAAGAGCTTCTACTTCTGACAGAATGTTATGACTCCAGCTTTCGAAGAAGAGTTTGAGAAGAACCAGCTGAAAATGCCGTTTCAAAGAATTTGTTTCTGTGAAGGATTTTGGTGTCACACTGTAATTTTATCACTTTCTCCAGAGAGGATTGCTCTTTTTCTGAAACATAATACTTTAAACTCACAGAGATTCACACTTTTACTTTTTCATTTGCTATTTTCCCTGCTCAACCACAGTCTTCTATTGTGTGTGCAGAGCAACTCCAATCGCAGGAATGAGAGCTATAAGGTGGAGAGGATTCCTTCCAGTAGGATCTACTTAGCCATTCTCTGATTCAAACCTGCAACCTCCAGTCTAAAGCGTACTTCTCTATCCTCGTGGCTACCACTACATCTTTAGCGTTTCGAGAGGGAAACCCTCAGGTGTAAAAGAAACCGCCAAAGGACCATTGTCCAAAAGCAGCATGGCATGACACCAACTATACTAAATTGAATAGAATACACAGGCTTGAAAATCCTCTCATAATCTCATGTTCTTGAATAATCAGCATTCCTATTGCAGCTGTCAAATAAAAAACACAAAAAAAAGATAAATTGGGTTAAACTGCTATTTTTAGATTGGCAACCACATCTTCTACATCTTACGCAGAGGTTTAAATGTTTCATGGAGCTTTTCATCAGATGCTTGCCACATCACATCATTAACTGGCACCCTTTTTGAGACGTTTTAATGTGACAGCGGCGAATATGCAATGAATACATTTTACACATTTACTCCACTAAATAGCAATTAAAAACAACCTTTCACCACTTGTATTCTAATTATAGTGTGTTCAGGGAGACATATCCAGCAATAGCTGAGATCAATCAGGTTGTTTTGTATGTATTTCTTGAGATTTAATTTGTGGGCGTGCATATGTTTACAGCACAGACTAATTAGGATTCATCGGGTCACATTGTTTTAAAGGTGCAAGATACGAGATTGGGAGCATTTCGGCTCGTAGCTAATAGAGCCAACAGTGCTAATAGTACAAACCACGGAGAACATGCCAACGGAGCTAACAGTTTTTACCTGGTGGGAACCGGAGGGCGGGCGCTACGCTTCCATGACGACGCTGTCAGTGGGGACGGTGTCATCACCTGTAACCGTCGCGCATGAGAGCTGTGCAGAGCAGCGACGTGAGCCAACCAGTGGGGCACGATCTCCTTGCCAACAAAGCAAGGCGATGCTCGGATGACAACACACACAGACAACAAACACGGGACTTACGCACATACAGGAGGTCGCAGTTCGTGTCCCGCGCAAAACTAAACGTAAATGTTGACATTTGAGTGGTTTGTGTCATTAGTCACGCGAGTCTCGAGACTCGTTTGTCGCTCCCTAGTCGCATTAGTTGCGAGTCACTTGGTAGTTGTCAAATAAAACTGATTTCAACTTGCTGAGGGTGAAGACGCTGTGACTGTGTGGACACTAAGCATCGACCGCATTAATGCACGTTCAAGCACTACTTAAAGGTGAAAGGTGTGTGTGTGGAGGCGTCCTGAAGAACGCATTGAAGGGAAAGGGGGCAGCGCTGGTCAATGAGGGTTCAAGTTCAGAAAAGCAATGGTAAATAATAACATAATTCCATTACTTTTATGCCCCAAAAGTAGTTTGTAGTATCCGTAGTTAACCACATGAAAAAATTACTAGAAAGTAATTCATCTATTTGAATCACTAATATGAATGCAGTTCAACTAGAAGCAAGCTACTGCAAAGTGTAGTTCAGTAATCACCAACACTGCTGGTAATTGGTAGAGGATAATTAATTATATACCGTCATTCTATTAGAAATCAAGCAAACTTAGATATATTTGCAATCATGTAATAATATGAGCTATTTCATAGTGCAGCACTGCTGCAAAGTTATGAATCAATTGTACTTAAACGTAAATGTTTTTGCTGAGACTTGCTTTTGTTTTCACTTCTGAGCTGGATCACAGAACGGTTTCACGGTATTGAATCAGCGTGAAGAGGTTTTCTTCCTGGGATCTCTGCAGGTGACCACCATGAAATGCAGACACATACATTCATGTTCATTTTGACTTTTAGCTGTGACCTACAGTAGTCTTCAACAAGCACGGATGGGATATAAGACCCCCCCCCCCCCCTCCACACACACACACACACACACACACACACACACACATATGCTATATATACTCACACTCACAGTCCTCCACCCGGCACCCACAAACAGATTTATCGAGCAATAAAAGCTCATCTCTGGGAAACAGTCTCACTCTCACACACACACACACACACACAAATACACACACAGGCACATGCACACATCATAACCCCCGCCAAGTGTGGAGCTTTGCATATCCTTTACCCCCTTCAACACACTAGAGACAGATGTTCTCTGTGATATTACATCTGTTTTTGCAACACACACAAATCACAGAGACACACACACAAACACAGACACAGACACACACACACACACACAAACCTCAGATTATTGAGAAGGACACTAACACATTTTCTCATTGGAACGAGGGGAGAGTTCTCAGTCCAAGACTGTACAACACATCCTAACTGCTGGCTCTGAGTAGAAGAAGAGAAATATGGAGCGAGGATGAAATGAAGAGACGATGGAAAAGAGCAAATCAGAAAGCTTGTGTGTGTGTGTGTGTGTGTGTGTGTGTGTGTGTTTGCCTTTTAGGCCTCTTACATGCGCGGTTCAATTACTTTTTGGAGTTGTGGCCAAATAAAGAGAGGACTGGCTGGCCAGCTGGTTCAAGGGCTCCTTGGCTCTTTGGCTGGCAGACCGCGGGGAGGGATGGATGGCTGGCTGGATGGACGAGTGCCCTTGAGCAAGGCGCTTAATCCCCATCAGCAGCTCTGTAGCATCCGCTTACACAAAATGAATGTATCATTTTGAATTTGAAAGATTGCTCTCTTGACTGTACGTGTCGGTCGACACAACTAAGAAACACTCATTGCACATTGCAATGAAAGTACTTAACAATGACCAAGTTACAACGGTTCTTGCTTTAATCCCTCTGTGTTGTGTTGGCTATGTCTGATCTGTTGACCTAACATTGCTGATGCCAAATGAAACCTACCGACAATCCAGATCTTTGAGTCTATTTCACACGGCTTCATGGATATGCATGACTCCCTCTTTTCAGTCCATAACCAGCCCAGCATGTCGAGGTTTATGTTCCGTTGAGTGATTTCGCAGCTCAAAAGTTACGTCCAGAGTTAATGTTCAGTGTGTCCTTGTACTGTAGGTGGCAAGGCGGAAAGTAGCGGTCTAGAGGTTGAACAGCTGGAAGGGTACCTAGTGCATATACATAGACTTTTTTTAAGGGAGACTTGAGTTAGCGCTCCAACACAGACCTGCAATAAATGTTTTTCTTCTTTACCCCGACCACATCCACAATATTCCCCCGACCACAGTAAGTGAGGTCTTTGCTTAACCTTAAGAGTAGTTTGTTTGCCATGACCACCATCTGTCCCTAACCTTAACCAAATAATAGTTGTAGTATAATAGTTTGCAGATATTGTAGAAGCAGCCTCTGCATATCACGGCTGACGACCCTGTGATGGTTCAGGTAAACACCGTTAGCTCCGTCAGCACCGTCGACGTTGTTTGCGCCTTGAGCGATGTTAGCACCGTTAGCTGTGAGCCGCCGGGTCAACCTTCGCCACGTTGATGAGCTGTGTGGAGGCAATAGGAATGTTTTGAGTTTCGACTTTACCACCTTTGAAGAAATAACCATCATGGATCAAGCAAACGAAGGAATGTAAATTGATAGCTAATCACAACTGAGCACCAGGAGGCAGCATTGAGTGGTCTCGGTATGATGCATGAACTGCAGTGGTTCATGAATGGTTCGATCCTCCAGTCTGCATGTTGAAGTGTTTTTGGGCAAGATAGCTACTGAACCCTGAACTGCTCCATCGGCGTGTGAGTGTCGAAAGACTAGAAAGCTGCTATGTCCATCCATTTACCGTTGCATTATGTGTTGTCTTTTATAACGCTGTTGTGGATTCAAACCATGGCACTACATATATCGTGCTCTTTTTTATTAAATAATCTTGACACTTGAGTTTACTGTAGAATGCACAGAGAGTGATGCGCATGAATCCCATTTAAATGAAACACCCATCCCAACGTACCATTCTTTATTCCCTAAATGCCTTTGTCTATCGGGCCTTCATCAGGATAGAGTTGGAGGTTGTTTCTTGAACTTGTTTGATTCATTTTTTCCTTTTTTTTTTGCAAGCTTCCTGCCTGAGTAATCCTGCAACTCTGAAAATAGTCAAAGACAAAAGTTGTTGAGAGGAGAAAGTTAAGATAATGTACGCTTTTTATATCTTCTATGGTTTAAATCAGCCATGGCAATCAAGCCATCAGTCACTACGTTTGAAAATTTGCTTCCTCTTCCCCTCCCCCGGCCCACCACCTGTCACTCTTAGCATGCATCACCCATTTACAAACTCACACACACACACACACACACACAAATGTACATGTAGAGACGCACACATTGACTCATTCCACACAAAGAACCCCCACTCTGCCCCCCTGACAAGCACCCCACATTTTCAACTTCAAAATGGGCCTTTTCTGTGGCGCTGTCACAAAGCCATCACACCCCGGTTTAGTCAGAGAAAAAGAAAATAGATTGAGAGAGGAGGGGAAATTGACACAGAATGAGTGCGAATGAAAGAGTGCGGCAGAGATGTCACCCACGCTCCCTTGCTCTCTCCGAACAAGTCGCACGGTACCAACTGACTGACACCGCTCCCACAGTCAACTTAAAAAAAAAAGAAAAAAGCCCTGACGTTTGACTTTCTGCCTTTATTCACTTGTTAAAAGGCTTTCAGGGCCTTTGTATACTTTGGTGAAAGGCTGCAAAAGAGCAGAGGTGTATATGCAGCTTCCCGGTGGAGAAAGAAACAGGAATTCATGGTGTCTTGGGTGTCGTCGCTCGACTGAAGTAAAGTCTCGTCAGCTTTGAACCGTGTGAACTGTGGCGGTTTGCATTGCAGAGTTTGAACATTTACCTTTTGCAGTGGATTTGAGTTAAACAATCCAAAAAAAGTATAATGTCAGAACGAAGTTCCCTGCGCTACTTTAACTTTAACTACATGTATTTTTACAGTTTGACTACTCCACCTATGTGTTTTGTAGAAACCACAGTCGATTAAAGGAAACCCACTTCTCAATCAGGTTGAATACTTAATCCAGTATGTTCTGTTTGCTGGATTTTAAATGACCAGACATTCAACTACTGATCAGTAAAAGTAGGACTAATCGCACGGCATTGTCCTTCCTCTTTTCCCTCAGGAGAAGAATCTCTGTTGGACTCTAATTCTGGCATATTTCACACCTATCCATCAGTTATTTTTTTTATGTCCCATTCAAATGGTGTTCATCTCCAGGTTTTTTTAGCGTCACAGCATGCAGGGAGGCAGCCTGTGCTTTCACAGTAGAAACGTGTGTTTCACGCCACCGTCGTGTCATCGCCCATCTGCATCACTCAAGCAGCATTTGTCTATTTTGGACCACAGCAATATATTCTCACCCCGAACTCGTCAAATCCTGCAGCTTTGTCAGTGCAAACTATGACGCTCTACAAACCCCTTTCCGTTTTTTTTGGACGTGTCAGGAATTTACGCTAGTAACAGAGAGACTGGCGAAAGGTTGGTAGGTTCAAGATTTTTAACTCAGATTTGGATGTTTTCATAAGGACGGCAGACTTATTGTATAGTGCTCTCACACATAATTACAATGTTCTAATTATGGGAGAATATTTTTTCTTCTTTTTTAAAGTGATGTTATGCACATTAACTATATAGATGGAATAAAATTACAGATTCGTCGGAGATTTATATTTTGATGTGGTGTCGTCATTAAACTCAATGGTAACTTTAACCTTGATATGGTTGATGTGTCCTCTTCTACAGTTTAAAGGGATACCAGCCAGCCAATCAGAAACAAGGACGTTCTCTGGCAAAATAAAAAAAATAATAAAAAAATAAATGAAATGAAATACATGAATAATATCAAAGTAATTGATTTCATTCGTCATCAAAATTGTAATCATATTTTTATATTGTAATGTTGCGATATAGCAAGCACACGTACAGGAATACAGTATTTAATCTGGGTCATGCTCTTGAATGCAGCCTTCATGAGGAGGAGTAGCTGTGTTTAAGATTCAGCACATCTCTGCAGACTGTCACCCACACACATGTTATAAATGAGTGCTCTGCACTGAAAACCCAGTCTTAGCCTTCACCCAGCCTCTCAGTCATCTACAATTTCATCAATCATGTGGTAAAATGAAAACCTTTTTTTTTTTTTTAAGGCCAAACGAGCCCACCCACACACACACACATACACACACACACACACACACATACACACACACACAGACACACACACACACACAGGCGCACAATCTTGCTCGTGATGTGGCATGGGACGGTTAAAACCTGCTTTCAACATTAAATAAATCACTTAGGACTATGTTTTAGAGGCATGTTCATTACACCAGTGTGCAAAACTTAACAAGCAGCTTAGCTCAGTTTAGTGCCTGATTTATTAAGACCACTTATGTAAATCAAGTCAGTTGCTATTTTCCAATTAGAACACTTGAGGCACAATGCAGTATAAATACTGAATGCAATATAAGTGGCAGGTGATGGGGGTGGGGGGTGGTGGCTGTTTTATAACAGCAAACAGGAGAGAACAGCTGGTGATTACACACATTTGGTTATTGCAAGATCGGTTTTGCACAATATTTTTGGTTCTTTTCTCCCTTACTCGCTTTTAAAATGCCATCAAATATTGATCCCAAATGACACTGTGTCCCAGAAGTGATTAGAAATGATCATGAATAAGGGTCCGTACCGCTGAGGGCATTTTTTTTCAGTCGATAGATTTTCAGGTCAATATATATATATATATATACGTAAACTAAGTGCTGGAGCAGCACATCAAAGGTAACTTGCCAACAATGCACTAGCCTGGCCGTTTGGTTGATTTTCTCACTCGCACTCTGAACATAGCTCAACTCTCACTTTTTACTACTCAGGCAACCCAGACAACCTGCCAGTTGCCCCCCCACGCTCGACTAATACACATCTGCATTCAAGCAATGGATGAATCCGCTGACGGCCCTGTCACACACACTCGTACCGTCTCCTCTGTCTGCTGCCCACACACTCACATGTCATGTGTCGACGATGAACATGAGAGCTCTACACTGAAGAGATGGATTTTAACCCTCCTAGCCTCTGGTTATTTGCGAACTATCCTGGGAGCATAGGCCCCGGGCGAAATTCATCCACTTTTCACAATGCACCAAATAGCTTTGGAGCCTATTATTGAATCTACAAAACTGAGACCAACGTTACTCTTGCCGCAGCCTGATGTCAGGAACGGCCTTTAAAAATGCACCAAATAGGCGGCCTAATTTAGCCCAAGGCAGAGCGGAATGGTTGCCCAGGGTTAATGAGATAAGAAACCCAGGAATAACTCTAAAGAAAGATGTGAAAGACCACAGGTGATCTTTTATCAGACCCTTTTTTTTTTTTTTTTTACAGTGAGGCCTGATCAAATATGACGTCCTGCTGGGATCAACATGCAGAACATCACCCCTGTCTGTGAAGGCTGTCACCCACACATCCGACTGTTGTCAGTTGATCTCACACATTCTTCACTGTCACTTCTCCATCCATCCCGTCTTCCTCCTATCCTTTTGATGCATGCCCAGAACAGTAGATGCAACTAAATTACACATGTAACCAAAGTATTAAAATAAATAAAATTATTTAAAATGATGTATTGCAACTGTACAGTTATACCCTCACTCATTCATGCATTGATTTATCTTTATACTTTCTTCTCTCTACCTTCTTTTTCTATGACTATATTATTTCTTAAATTGCTTTACTCTGTAGCTTTGAGCTTTTACACTGTGATAAAGTTGGTTGTCCTAAAAACAAATTAAATTGTTTGACATAGTTTTGTGCTTTCTTTCTTTCAAATTTTTCGTGTATTTCCATTTTATTTATTTTATTTTTATTTTATTTTATGCATTTATTTGGTGAATAGATAACAAATTATTAATTTTCTAATCCATAGACAAAACAAGAATATTAAAGGTTCAGAGCACTTGTATTGCCTCTCAATGGCTGCGAGCCGCCGCCGGCTCAGCCGGTGCAAACAGAGCTAACAGCGCTAACAGTGCAAAGAAATTGGCAAGAGTGCTCACAGAGCAACACGTCTTCCCCTGAGGGGGAATCTAAGGGTGGGGGCTAGGTTTCCATGAGGATGATGTGATGATGCTGCAGTATGAGTGCCATAATCCAGCCAGAGGGGCAGGCTCACATGTACTAGCATGCACTAACATGCACTGAAAGGCATGCGTTGCCAGCCCAGCTATGTCAACAAACAACAAGTGCACTTGTTCCACTTAAACAGTTAACAACGTAAATCACACCTGAACTGTCAGGCAGTCGACCGGTTAACCCTTCCATCCTTTTCCAGTCAGTCAATCACCCGTCCGACTAGCGAATCTGTCACACGAATGTCCCTTAGTTGAATTTTGAAGGTCTGTTATCAGCGCGGACACGGACACTTAATCACATTAATTAATCTGACAGGTCTTATCAAAGACATTGTGAGCGCAGAAGAACAGAGGGGAGGAGAGAGAGGAGGAACAAAATGAAGGCAAAGAGGATCGGAGACGTGGCGGCACCGGAGAGAGGCGAAGATGACAGGTTTATAAAATCATCATCACAGGAGGACAGGGACAGAGAGGACGGAGGAGGGGAGGAAATTAAAGAAGGACAAAAGAGGAGAGGAGACAGATGTAATGACAATAGACCTGAACAGGGTTACTTTGTGGTTAATCCTCTATAATTCTGCCCCATTTCACAGGCAGAGAGTTTCTGTAGGAGCTCATTATAGGCTTATGAATCCGCGGGGCCTGCTTCGGTATATGTGTGATTTCGCGACTGTTTGAAGCATTTCCTACATAATAGGATTTCATAAGGTGGAAAAAAATATAACAATGAGGCTGCCCAGTGTCAGTTGGTCTCTCTCTGTGGTGGACTCATCAGTTCAACGATCAGAGGATGGCAATAAAGAGGAAAATAATAGGAATGAGAGCAAAAAGGTACCTTCTGACCTCTGGAGAAGATATTATGTTATTATACAGGACTGTTCATGGCGTTCTATATGAGGAACATTGTCATTGTATCATGCTAAACAGAGGGTTGACCCAATGAATGGAGCATCTTGACAATCCAATACAGCAGACCTTTTTCACGGTATAATTCATACCATTAGCAGTATTCCATTTAGGTTTTTCTTCAAGACAAGCCTCTTGTATTCTGACATCTTAGTGTAACACAGCTAGCAGTAATGTTATTGTATACATCCAGGATTTTCCTCGTGGGTCAATATATTCTACCTTTTGTGAAGCTTGGTATATGACAGGTGTGGTTTTGCCGTGGTCATTCTAGGCTGTAGTTTGTGGTGCTGTGGCCCTGAATGGCAAAATATCACGTCTGTGCAATAATGTGCAATGGCACCACAAACAAAATCCTCAAAATGTATCGGGTTTAAAGGCCTTTACGCACCGTTTTGTTTCCTGCAAACAATTTGCACCACAATATCTTTTTTAGAACTTAGCACTTTCACACAGAACACAATTTCTTTCTGAGCGAATGAAGTCATCAACCAATTGTGCGGAATGGACATATTCAGGGGGAGACTCTGTCTGAACCAAGTTGGCCAACATTAGTAACCTTGACAAAGGCAGCGCAGACTAAATCCACTCCTTCTGTTCTTACCTTTCACAATAAAAGCCCAAGACATGTATACACTGCATTATTGTTTACCATAGGGAACTCAGATTCAGCATTTTGCTGAAAGGAAACTCAATAAAATATCTTATCGTGGCTTTTGCAATAAAACAATTGACCTCAGATAGACAGCTAGATGCTTCTCTGGGTCAATAAGATCCTGGTAGTTGGTCCTCTGCCTGCTTATGATGCAAAATATCTCCATGCAAGTTTTCCTGCGTTTATTCGTCACGCACCCAGTGTGCAAAGGCCTCAAGAGCGCATGGGATCCATGAATTTCATGGAAAACTGCAACTTCCTTGAAAATAGTGTGTCTTCAGGTGTGACTGATATGACAAAAAAGTGTACAGCATATAAAGTCATCACATACTTTTAAAACAGTCGCACCTTTTGAATCAAACCACCGTTCTCTCATTAACTCAGCAGACTTAAGACCGATACCTTAGTGTAAAAAAAAAAAAAACGTGGGCCTCAACATCCCGCTTGAACAAGAAGGAAGTGATGAGCATATCATAGGAAGTTTAATCATTCGAGTTAAATCAAAACACGCAGTCTCAACAAATATTGGTTTCACAACCGCAGCCTTTATTGCGAGACAGACGTTTCTGCGTGGCATCAGATTGTAGGGGCTTTTTGATTGATACAGGGAATTCTGCAGGGTGAGGTTTAGGTGCCCTGATCAAGGACGCTCGCACTAGATATGAGCCAGTCACGTTGACCAGTCAGCCGCTGTCCATCAGCACTCTGCCAGTCAGAAGCCAACGGTGGGGTCGCACACGAACAAAAGAGGGCTGGTTTGTCGATAATGCAGCTGGTAACTCTGTCATCACAACCTGAGCTTAAACAAGGTATTAATGAGCGGGCGCCATTATGTCATTCCACAACGGGTCATCATAATGAGGACGTAACGAGGTCAACAGGGTTTCATCATGAGAGGGCCTCACAGTAATGGGGACACAATGTCACAACGAGGTGTCTACATACTGAAGTGTCCCTAATAACCTGCTCTGAATGTTTACCACAATTAGACATGAGAGACGCCAGCACGAGGGAGTGGGAGATGGAGAGGTAGGACACAGAAAAAAAAAAAAAGAGGAGAGGAAGATAGCAAGAAAAGAGAGTCAGGGGGAGACATATGTGGGGAGACAAAGATCGGGAGAGGAGGTGGGAAGGGTGGCAGAGTGAAAAAAGAAAGACGAGGAGAAAGAAAGATTGAAGGGGCAGGGTGCAGTGATTAGAATGTGATGGCCTGTGTAGAGGCTGGCATACTCGTGTGTGTGTCTGTGTGTGTGGTGTGTGTGTCTGTGTGTGTGTCTGTGTGCACTTGCAGGTCTTGGAATTAATGAGAATCTCAGATGAGAGGAAAGGGTCATCATGACCTGCATGCAAATGACACCAAACTCACACATGCACACGAGCAAAGACACACACTCATATGTGCACACACACACACACACACACACTCACACACACACAGACACACACACAGACACCGACACAGCCGCAGTCTCTTGCTCACAAATGCTGACACACACACACACACACACACACACACACGCACGCACACACTGACAAATACAAGGGAAACCCTCCCTCTGTCTAGCTAACACACACACACACACACACACACTGCTGGTGTTTAGTCTGCGGGCGTGGAATACATCAATGTGCCACTGTGTGAGTGGCATCCGGCAACACAGCTGCTCTGCCTGCTGTCCTACATGACACAATGTCATTCACATGTGAATGTCAGTGATATGTTGAGAACTTTATCCTGCCTCCCATCACTCAGGAGTCAGGGGGACAAACTGCCCCTCCCCTCCAAAAGAAAAACTATCTTTGTTCATGGAGGGAAGGCTGACTTTTCCCACACGTCTTCCTCACTGGAGGAAAGTACGAGTCCACCCAAGGAATAATAAGGAAAGGGTAGAGGTAAATTTGATTCGTCACAGTGCAAACTCCACACAGAAGGACCGTCCCGGGATCGGAGATAGAACCCGAGCCCCTCTTGCTGTGAGGTGACAGGACTGGACACTACACCACCGTGCCGCCCTCTTTCGAATTGTATTGTTTTTGTTACGTTGAAATTAGTCTTTTATATTGTTCATACAGAGCGAATCCTTCTTCACGGAGTCCGCTATGTCACAACACCACGTTTCCTACAGTAGCCCAGAATGGACAAACAAGACACAGGCTCTAGAGAGGGCCATTTGCTTTTTCACGTACTTGCCTTTGCCACCTATAGTTCTCTTACACTCTTGGCACACCTGACAAGTTTCAGGCGTTTGCAATCTGCCACCTCGCTGCTGGTTGCCGCCAAATCCCACACACTGGTCCTTCAACCGTTTTGCCATGTGAGCCTACATTCTTCACAGGAACCCTCTACATTGACATCCATTTTGCGCCAACACCTTGGCCTTCTTTGTTATTTCGCCAGAATGAAGCCAACATTTTTTCTCTATTGACAGATGAAGAAGAGTAGAGTGATCATTCACTCTAGCTTTATTCTATAAAGACATGCTAGAGACACCACCTGCATTAAGTAAAAAAAAGCCTGAATATATAATTCATGGCACAAGAAGGGATGGTTATTGCATAGATGTGGTTGTCATAGCAACCTACAGCCATCATTAGGTGCCCTGGCTCGGAAGGCTACCGTGCACATGGACAATTTTATCTTTATGTTTCAGAATTTTTTAATATACGCTATTTAGGTGTACAGGGAATATTATTGATAGTGATTCATATAGCAGCTATATTAACAAAATAAGAAAAAGCACCAACAAAGCAGCCCAAGAATCATGAAAAGATAATAATAACAAAGCATTAGGTGAATTGGTGTGACCTTGTGTTAACAGCATCTGGCCATCTATTCCTTCATGTTTTCCTAACTAATAAGACCGAAACCAAATCGATTATCCCTGCTTCTGTTTCAATACTTCTTGGAGCTTTTTTGTTGTTGTTGAGATATCAAATATCAAAGAGATCCAGGGAAACATTTTCTCTGAATACTTATAATGTTGTCAAATGACCTGCGATAACAATCATTCATACAGTCCCTCGGAGCTGCTCCTCACTGGTGTATTTCATTATCTCTCCTCTCCACTGCGTTTGATGTGCACCTCAACCTGCTGCACTGACACACAAACACACACAATCACACACACACACACACACACACACACACACACACTCTCACAGATGCCCGTAAATTATTTCCGCTCTGCTGATAATACAGCAGACTGAGCCGAATGATCCTCAGTAGAAGACACGACACTTTTGAAGCCCCATGCTAACGCATCATCAGACACAGACAGGACAACATGATCACCTGTTGCTTACTGAGACACACACACACACACACACACACACACACACACACACACACACACACACACACACATACACACACACACACACACACACACACACACACACACTGGTTGCTGTAGCAGGACTCTAGTTTGTCTTCCCCAAATGATCGCTGAAGTATCGCAGGTTTCAGGGAATTCAAGAATTTCATAAATTATCAGGAATTTTGGTTCAACCAGCAGCAAATCTGCAACTGTGATGTGAAACTATGCAAGGCTCTTTTCAATTCAACACAATAAAAAAACTTTTTTTGAGCAATACTTTAATTGCTACACAACAGTTGGATTTTTTTTCACTGCACTTTCCAGTATGTCCACTATTTACCGGTTATAAAACTTCCTGAAGTCATTTGCAGTCTACCTGCGTGTCTGTTAGCAAAACAAAATGTGACGATACCTCACCGTTTGGAACCCCGGTGGCAGTGAAGAGTGTCAAATAGGATGGCTGCTGCCAATGTTGTCCATCAAGACACAAATGTGACACACCAGAAATACGTGGGTGGGATGATGATCTGTAAAAGGGGATGAGGGTGTGAACACCTGGCATACCTCCTTCAGTATCTCTATAAACATCTATATCTGTTCATCCATTATGCATGACCAATTTACACTGTGGAGATAGAGAGGAGGATAGAAAGAGGGAGAAAATGGCAATTTACTAAAGCTGAAAAAAATTATAGAGTTCATATCTTTAATAGCAAGAATAATCGGGATATTGGAAATGTGGCCATATCTGTGTGTCGATTCACAACGGATGATTACACTTTTATTTACACAAGAGGAGAGAGAGACCAACCCAATCAGCAGAAGAAGAAAAAAATGCTGAATTGTAGGTTTCTGCCAACCACGGGCCACGATGAATGTTGATGTTTCTGATCGCAAAATACTTTTCGTAGATATAAAGATATATATATATATTTAGTATCAAGCTTGCAGAAACACACAGTACCACATGGTTAATACTGTGAAACAATTGGTTAGATTTAGGCAAAACATGGTTGTTAAGGTTGGAGAAAAACATCATAGTTTGTATTAAAATAGTGAATTGACAAAGTAAGGTAACAACTGTAACATTATAACTAGTGTAAATAAACAGCAGCTTCCCTAGCGGACGTTCACAAGTGTGACAACATCAGGTAACAAGCTTTAAGTCAACATCTACTTTTGGTGACACGCGGGACACAAACAGCGGTCTCCTGAGTGAAAGTCCTGTGTTAGTTTGACCCTCCCACCAGCCTTTAGCTGACCTTCTTGCTTGTTATACTCGTGATTACACCACGTCAAATTTAACAACGGTCACTCGATATATTAATTAACTTGCTCTGGCCGAATGTAAAAACGTCGACATTCAAAAAATAAAAATAAAAAAGTAAATTCCGCCGACTGGGCTGGAGATACAGCAGAGGAGCGCAAGTACTACCACTCTCTGACCCGGACTTGATCATATTTTGGAGCATCAGTAGCAAGAGTCTGCCGTTATTGCTTACCTCGTACACTTTAGTGTGTATTTATATGTGTGTATTTGTGAGTAATGTCCCTCTCTCCTTGGAACAGATGCCCTTAACAGATGTCATTCAGCTACCGACAGAGACAGTCAATAAGACAATGAATCGTAGCTCGCCATCCCCCTATTCATCCATTAGGGCTCCACAATAATCGAAAAAATCCACATCAAATCGTAGCAGTCACTGTTGCACTTTTTAAACTGCAAGAGGCTGAAATATCCTCTTATTGGGATTCAGTAACCTTCACAGTATTGCTGTGCCGTGCAGAATGTCAAGCAATTCAAATGATTCCATTTTATTCAACCCAAGCAAATCTGAGCACCGGTGAAACATGTCTGGATATAGAACCTCACACTTTAGTTGGGCTTCTAATGCCACAATCTGTCCAGCACCAAAAATAATTGCAAGTTATCAAAACTGTTTTAGTGAACGTTTTTCTCTACGTGGAGAAAAATCCAGAAGGTGAGAATTAACAACAAATGCTCATGAGTAATAGGTGAGAAAGAATCAAGGTCTTGCAGTGATTTAAGTTGTTAGAATGTTTATTTATGTATGGGTATTCCCACTATAACAGTGGATAACTTTCAATAAACATGCTACTCTTTAGTCTAGATCCCACTGTGGCTCAATGAGCAATAAATCCAACATGTTTCTGAACACCCAGAGTCTTGTATCCCTGTCTGTGTTATTTATAAAAAAACAAATAAAAAAAACAGCTTGCCTGCCCGACAAGACAATGCAGACGCAGTTGGCTGCCGCTGTCAACATATACAGCACATTACAAGTGTAGCGGGGGTGTTTGAGCTGTGCCTTGAGAGGCTATAACTTCAATATTAAAAAGCAATGCCGTAAAGACCGCGAGTGAGTGAGATATGATGAACGCGATACGCTCTCGTTGAAGCAAAGGGGCACCGCTACCTCAAAGGCCCCGCACGCCCACACAGGTGTTTTCACTTACTGAGATGAGGCTGAAGTTGAGGAGCACTGTGCCGGGAGCTTGCAGAGGCTCCCCGAACTGCTGTTTGTGGATTTTTAAAGAATCGGAGGAGGTGCCATAAAACTAACGGGGAAAAGTCAAAGAGATGTCAATCAAGCGCAGTCTGTAGGAACCCACGCAGTCCGGATGAGATGCCTAATTAGCCAACTAGCTGAAAACCCCTGTGGGTTGTGTAGACGTTTGAAATCTATCTGCAGGCCAACATTTATGCAGTAGAAATATAGTATGGTGACGACAAGCATAATGTGAAAGTACAATAAAAAAGAAACAACACACGTATAATATATAGTATATGGAGCAATGAGTGCAGTGATTCTCTATCTGGGGCTCGGCACCCTCAAAGGGGTTATGAGATACAATACATTGTATCTGAAAATGTATTTAAAACTAGGGAATGTTTTTTTTTACATTACATCGCCTGTAACAGTGGTATAATTTGCCACAAATTATATTTTATTAAGTGTATTTGTTAGAGTCAACATGTCCCCAAAGAGTTTCTAACAGGAGATATCCGGCGGAGCAGGGTGTTAGCGTGTTCTGATTGGATGCCTGGTGGAGCCTCCGGAAGAATTCAGCCAACAACTTCTCTCGTGCTTGTACCAAGATTTATTCTTTGGTCACATGTAAAGTTACCAGAGTTGTGATTGTAAAAACAGGGAGTCCCTCTGTCAACACGCAAGTTGAGAGAATGACCTGCCACTAAAAGCGAAAGTTCGGCCCTTTCGTACACAGATTTTGTCACATGTTTGTATCGCATCATCCTAACCTCTGGTTGGCTCTGAGCTGAAAAGGGGGAGAACAATCCCACCTTTCCTCACCAGACTGGCACGTGCAACGGCCTGTCTGCTTCTCTACTGTAAATATACTGATAACATGCATGAGTGTTGTGATCCAAGGCGTGTATCTATCCTTGAGAAACAGGCAAAGCGTCTTTTCCCAGACACAACTCTGGACTCGGGTAACCTTTAACCTCTTTCACAGACAGTAATAATAAGAATATACACACAATATAAGGAGGAACGCATCCACGGTGCCTGTTGAAAAGCATTATTTATTTATCTTTTATTTATTTTGGACCAGCCAAAATAATCCCTCAAATTCAGCACAGGGAGGCACGTAAAGTCTGTGTATCGCTGCAGTGGGTTGAAAATGGAATTGGGGCCTAAAGTTCGATTAACAACTCAATTTTGTCCACCTGTTTGTCTGTCGATCTCATCCACCCCGTTTCAGTATCCTTGGACAACGCCGACCCTTTTAATAGCCATACTCATTTCACAGCTCAGCATGTCCACTTGCTTAGCCTATGTGAGGACTTTAAAATGGGGGGGATCGTAATCAAACCTGATTATTTTGAGGTTGCAATCCAGAGGAGTGGTTCCGATACTTTTTTGCCTGTGACTCTTTAAATTGAAGCAATGTCTACATGCGACGCCTCGTCAAAAGTTATAAGCCTATGAGATGTGAGCAGTTTTCTAACTCCAGACTGTTTCATTTAGGCAATTAAGAGTCCTTAAAATATTAAGCTATCAAGTTTTTCACAAAAAAACTAATTCATATGGATAAAATAACCCTATTCTAAGCAGAAGATTTATTATGTTATGTTACTTTCTTTCCCTATCCCTGTATTCCTCCCCTTCAGATTTATCTTCCAGCACCCTCGTTGGGAAACCACCGATCTACACGTTGATACTGAGGAAGAAAAAAGCCATCGTAGCTCACTGGTGCAAAAGATAAACATCTTGTAGCATATTATTCCATATCCATCTAAGCACATGGAACAAAGTGTTGATAAAATATTAATACCTTTTAATGCTGGTTTACCAGCTCCAACGAATCTATCAGTCATCTGCTTGTCCGTCCATCGTCATCACCTCTCTCTCTGTTCTGTCTTCTGACTCCGCTTCGTCCTCCGGTTTATCCTCTACCTCCCTTTATCGGTTATATATTATGGATTAGCAGAAAATGGCCTGCAGCACTTCAGATTCCCTTATTACCAGATGTAGATGCTCCCCCACTCGCTCCATCCTCAACCCCCTGAGTGCTTCTCCGGCCCATATCTCCTGCAGCTGTCTGAACCCATGACAGCGACGCTGATGACACCCGTACGTCTTGTTTTCGTGCGCGGATGCGAGTGGAGCAGATAATGCCGTCGTTCCTGCAAGCAGGAGTGAGTTAGAACTGTCTGTAATAAGGCCGGTGTGACATGAATTATTGAGCGGTGTTGATGTTAGCCAGGTCCTTCCTGCCTGCAGGCTGGATCTCGGAGATGGCATGTTAGCACAGCCCCAGCTCTCACGAGCGCCACGCGTCACGTACTGCACACACATTCACCTGCAGCAAGTGCTGTTGTCCGTGCACACTTTTATGAATGTAGACAACATAAACACATGCAAAAATCCTCAGTGGAAAATGGCCAAAACCATGTAAAACAGTTGTCAGCACTTGAAGTAAACTGCATCCCATTTTCTTTAAAATAAATGTGTAAATGCTGTTAAAA
This sequence comes from Ophiodon elongatus, assembly GCA_016806645.1. NCBI lineage: Eukaryota > Metazoa > Chordata > Actinopteri > Perciformes > Hexagrammidae > Ophiodon > Ophiodon elongatus. The sequence continues at coordinate 4,728,064 of JACSYO010002062.1, read as the reverse complement.
GGCAAAGTTTAGAAGATGAAAACTTTTCCAGCCTGTTCAGTTTAATCTGATATAATCTTATGTTGAACATTTCCCAAAGTTTGAGGCGCTTTGAGAAGAAGTGTTGACGTGAAGGCGAACTGGTTTGAAAAACATGGATTTTTAGGAATGTGCTCTCATCCAAACGCTGCATTACAGATCATTAGTTCATCTAATTAAAACATTTAAAAATCATCAATTCTGATTGGCCTGTCTGCACTTTGTAAATGTCAACAGGAGCATTACTGGTCGTAACTAATAAATGGATATGAAATACTTTGATGAATGAATATGTTTAATTGCTCGCAGCCACTATGTATGACAGGTAGTTTGCTAACTTTTCCCAGATATTTCAACAGTCTCAACAATTTAGACATAGTCTTCAGAGAAAAAAAACAGAACTTGGACCTAAACTAAACTAACTAAACTACACACCTCATTTCATGTAACTTAATACATATTTCCAATATGAGGCTCCATGTACAATTAATTATTAGTACAGCTGAATAAAATAGAACATCTGTAGATACATGGAAAATGTTGTTTTTAAATTTGTTATTTAAATATAACAGTTTCGACATACAATGAGTCATATGAATAGACTCTTTGTTTATGTAAATTCATATTTTCCTTTGTTAGCCTCTACATTTAGTCTGTTCCATTGTTGACAATGATCAATTAAAATTGTTAAATAGAATAAATATAATTATTCATATAAAGAAGATAAATGGAGTGTGCAACACATTTTGTAATGTGGACCAAATTTCTTGGCATAAACTATGCATATTCGTCGAATGAAGAATGCCAGAGGATGGGTCTATGCTATTAACCAGTACTATACGAAGCACTTCCTTCTAATGTTTTTCCTCGTTTGCGATAACAACAGGAAGATAAGGAAGCAACCCAGCTCACTGACAATTTATAGAAACCGTCTCTGTGTCTTAAATCAATTGTTTCTACAATATCTGTGTATGGCAACATGTTACAAATAGTTTGGTTGAAGTTAAAGATTATTTTAAGTGTGCAATGTGAACGTTACCTTTCTAAATTGGCACAAATATGCACTGGACAAAAAAAACACTGACCCCCACGGACATTTGTTTTTTGTCTTCTGTGGGAAAGGTTACAATCTGTATTTACTGCCGGGAAGAAAGACCCCCGGGTGGAATCACAATTTGTCATCCCCTTTCAAGCACAATGCTATGTATGTAAGTGAATGCATGATAAATAAAATAAACAGGGATTTGAACAATTATTATAATTTATTAACGTGCAAAACAAATAATTATTATGCTCTCCTAAAAGCCACAGGATTACCAATAACAGTAATTTCACCTCGCTGATCATAGAATCACACTCATCAAAACTGTCTCGGTTAGTCTCCAATAATCACCAACTCTGGTTCGGTCAAAATAAACACTTATTGCATGGAGTTAGCTGAGAAAAGAAACAGTCAACACATGCGCTCCTCAAAGTTACAGGACTCCATTTTACCTTGCTGATCATTGTAAAAACACTTGATTCAAACTGGACAGAAACAAAAACACGTATTAAAAAAACCATCTTCGTTAGTCTTTCCTCTGTTCCAACAATCACCACCTCTTTGAACTAGATACCGAACAAGTAACAAATATATATAAAGAAGTCCATTCTCATGCTTTACGAACCATGTTTTCATTGGGAGCTGGGCAGACATTACATCTGCTGTCAGTTTTGTTAGTTAGGATTGTTCATCTCCTAATTGTCGTTTCACACATGTAAGTTGTTTTCTGTGTTTTTCTAAATAACGCTGCAGATTTCATCATATCAGCTGGGGCGATTTCATCATGTTATGGCTGCCAAGAGGGATGCTTTCAACCCTCTCTAATAAAACCAAGCCGGAGCACTTTAGCGTCCCGGTCTTTCATCCTCCTCTCTCTATTGTCTCTCTTTCTTCCTGCATGTTGATGGCCGCCTTTGAAGGCAGAGAGATAAATATTAAGAGAGAATGTGTATTTGTTGTTTCGAAAGACAAGACGAAAGAGCACTGGCCGTTGGCTTCCGCCGTCAAATGTTCCAGCCAGTCAGCATGTGTGTGTGTGTGTGTATGTGTCTGTGTGTGTGTGTGTGTGTGTGTCCACAAAAACGCGCACACACACACACACACACACATAAACACCCACATAAGGTAAAAAAACACATTCAAAGGTCTGGCTCATACAGCTGAAATGTAAATGTTTTTTATGTTATTAATGCAGAATGGCAACGTTGACGGGTCATTTAATTAGAATATCTACAAATACATGAATGTTAAATATGTAATGATTTAATAGTTCACATACTAGAAACATTTACTAAATGGGGGGCGATTACTCAATCTCCAATGTTGAGGTACTTCTTCTACTTCTCCTACTGTCGAAGATGCCTGTGTTTTGTGAGCTGATGCGCCTGATAGGACTTTTCCCCACAGTAGACTTTTTGACTTGTCACAGCAAGTAAAGCGCGGGTAAAATTAACAACATCATCAATGGCTGCATTCCTTTATTTTGCTCGCGTTTCAGGGTGCTGATAGTCTGACTAAATGGCACAACCCTACAGGGACACTTGAAACTAAACAATTGTTGATGTCACTCGTTCCGCCTGTGCATTTCTTTTGCCAGGACCGGTGAAGATGCAGAGAAAATGGTCCGTATCTTTGTGGCGTTTCCAACGCGTTCTCATTCCAACTCGTCACTTACTGACTGAGGCTTTGTCAGGCCTCACGGCGTCACTTTCTAACAAACCGGGCAGCTCGGCGCACGGTAAACCTGCGGTTAACGTTGTGAATTTTAAACACGTACGCTTGCTTAGGTTTCGTTCAGCTAGGTTTTCGTAAAAAACATCACGGTTTGTGCTTAAAAATAAGCACGCGAGTAAACAACGCAGCTTCCGCGGACGGAAAACACGTCACAAACATCACGGACGTAATTTCAAAATAACTCAGCGACGGTCTCCTGGTTCAAAGATCTGTTTGTTTCTTTGACCTCCAAACCATGTGTGGTGGGCTTTTTCTTTTTTGTCTTCACACTACGTCACCACACTCGCAGAGCGTTTCCTCTTTGTGTTTAGTAATGACTCAGATACTTGAAATCCCGGTGCGTCTTGGTACAGGCGCTGCAGTAAATGGAGCGCCTTGCGCGTGGATCTCAGATGCCGAGGGGCCTTGAACAAGAGTCGGTATTTGACGCCCCGGGAGCGACAACGGGCCGACCTTTCCTTTTTTTAGTATGCGCTGCATGCATTGGAGCTATGCATTGCTACTTGTTTTATACTGTACACCATGAGGGGAGATAAAGGCATGATAGAGATTTTTTAGCGGGACAGATTCCCTGTTTACTTTGTGCTTCAGACTGCAGGCTGTATAGGCCTTTGAAACTGGTATTTACATTACACAGGGAGCGAAAGGGAGAAACGGGGAGAAGTGAGAATCACAGACGAAAGTGAATTTCTATTTGTGTGTTTCCTTCATGCTTGAGGTTCGGTTGCATTCACATCACACAGAATGATGCGGAATGTGCAACACAATTTTCCACTGGGAACCACAGAGGTTGAGTGACTTTACAAATGAAACGGGAAGCGTGCGACAATCACAGTTCTTTCTTTTGCTATTGAAGCACGTCAGTGTTTAAAAATGCCAGAGGATGAGGAGATAGCTAATCCGCAGTGTTTTTTTTTGTTCGCATGGAACCAGATGTGGCAGCTGGAAGTAATGAGGTGGATGAATCTACTGACTGAACAACTGTTCTTTCGTGAGGAGAAGTGAATCAGACACATGCCTCCTGTCATCTGTCTAAATGACTGTACAAAAGCAACTTGCAACTTTTTAAATCTAAAAAAATCAAAGAAGCATTGTATTCCAATGATTATTTTTACGTCTCTTTTCTTTTGCACAAACATCTTCAGGACTGACAGGAGTGAAAAATACCTCAACGGCGACTTTATGAAAGACATTTTTACATGACTTTCAGAATAAAAGCCGCAAAGAAAGCTTCCATATAACCTTCGCCATGACATAACCGACCAAGTTCCCCAAACCTTTTAATGCTGTTTCACTAAACCTAACCAAACCTTAACCGAGTCGTTGTCACATCTTTAATAATATCTATTTTTCAACAACGATTTGTAATTAGTAGTTTTGGAAGGCAAAGAAAAAACGCTACCGTGTGTCATTCTAGAGGGCCACGACAAATTATGTATTTCGTCAATTAAAGAGGCAATCCTTGATTTCGAATTTCTATTTGAGTGAAAAACAATGGGATTGTGTGTATACAATGGAGAAAAACTGTAATACAGCATTTTTTTACACCGGGAATGTCGCCATAGACAGTTTGTAATACTACAAATAAGTACATATTGCAATACTTTTATCAGTGCGCCGTAGTATAACGGGACTATTTTGAAAATGAAAATGAGATTTTGGAGGACTTCATGGATAAAATCCAGGATTGCAATCAAGATCAGATGAGGAGCAACAGTATTACCATGGCAATACTGTGAGGTTTTAGACAACACCCATTAATGCAATATAAAAAAACTAAAAACATCCTCAGGGAAATATTTCAATAATGACTCAATCATGGTGAATCAAAATGATGAGAAATTGAAAAACTGCATTACAAACTTCAACACCAACATCTGTTCTCAGAAACAATGTATTTTATTTTATTAAGAAGAAATGGACCCTACCTGGCAGCTGCATAGATCTGCATAGATTACATAGGCCTACCGCTAGTGAGAAAATATCTGTGTGTATGAACTGACCCCTTTAAGGTGGGCGGAGGTCTTGCTTTTTCCTCCTAATCTGTTTTGACAAATAACTGGATGGGTGGGTCAGGGCTACAGAGTCCCATAACCTATCTCCCCTCACACCCTAACAGATTGTGTCTGACAGTCGTACGGGTCTGTCGCCTCGGCTCTCTGCTGCTCATTAACGTGACCTTTGCACACAAACAAATTTGCTCCAGACACTCACCACCTAATTGGATGAATAGGCAATGTTTCTCTTCTCTATAACCTTTTCCATTAGAAAACAAATAAGATATTCTCCTCCTGTTCATGATAAAGAGACAATAAATTGATAAAACTGTTTTATTTCCACATATGCCTTGAAAGACAAACAGATGTTGTTTTTTTTTCCTGTTATGATAAAATTACTTTTTTTTTCAGCAGTAAAGGTTGAGGTTGTTGATTAAAGCCCCTTTGTATAGAATTTGAAAATGCATGACACTGGCACTAGTATATGCAATGTATCCTCAACGGTTCTTTTGATACCATACAAAAAGTGCATTTTGTGCATTTTCCTCAGAAAGCCTGTAACACGTGTCAATTTTTGTTCTTTACATGCATACAATCTTTTCTAAATAAACTTCCATCAGTTAGGTTTAGGCTAAATCCACACTAATAAGTTTTCGTTTTAAAACAGAGTTTCCAAACTCCTCTGTAATTGGTGCTCTAAAACTCCGGCTCAGTGTAAATGTAGCAAAAATATATGCGTTTTAAAATGGAAATGTAGTAGTGTGGATATGGCCTCAGGCAACAAAACAACTTGGTGGGGTTCAGGCAAAGATTGTTGTTTGGGTTAAAATAACTACGGAAGTACCGCTATTAAAGTACGCAAGTTACGTAACAAAAAAAAAACAACCTAAAAGTCCACTTCCCGTTTCACACGGGGAACAAAGAGTGACCTCCTGGCTGAAAGATCGCTGTGGTCTTTATATTTTACTCGTTCAAGATGACGAGGATAACATACAAAATAATTTCGTGGGATACCTACAAATTATGGCGCATTCTTTTTCGTAGCTTTTCTTTTTCGTAGCTTTTGCTACGAATGCTGGATGAGACCCGCCTGGTACGAGAAAAGACATTGAGACACCAACACCAATGCATTCAAGTTTTTTTAACACCACATAGAGTCACAAAAATCACACATTCTCATGTTCTAGTTTGCCTCATTTCCATTACGATTGGTAAGCAACTCCCGTGCTGGGTTGCTGCTCTAAGAGTATCCTCCGACCCCTGAAAGTGTGAAAGGAACACAACAGTACATGATGCCTCAACCGGGAGACGGCGCTGACGGTGCTGACGGTGCTGACGGTGCTAATGGCGCTAACGGTGTAAACAGCAGTGTCTACCTGAGGGAGAGCCGGAGAGTGGGCGCTACGCTTCTGTGATGACGCTGTGATGATCGCGCTTTGCAGAGCGGCGGCCATTAGCTAGCCAGTTGGGCACGCTAACATGTGCTAACAGATAGTTAGAAAAAGTAAAGCTCTGCATGTCAAATTTCGCACCATTAAAAATAAAAATAAATTATCTACATTTCTAGTCATGATGACAAGTGTTCTAACATCTCACAAGGCTGTTAAAAACAATTACACATGGTCCCTCGCTGCACAGATATAGAATCGATGATTCGAATGATATTTGAGACATTTATTTGATGGCATTGAGAGTTGTGTGTTTTAATCTTCCTCCTCTTGCAAACTGCGTTGTCAAATATTGCGTAATGTGAGATGAACTTCAAAGAAATCTGATCTGGTCTAAACAGGCAGACATATATTTCCAGAGCTCTGAGATATTCAAATGAGTGTTTGTGTTGTGCTCCAAATGTCACTGCTTAAAATACGTGGAGAATGCGTTTGAACTTGTGTCTGCATGACATTTTTTCATCAACACAGATTGTTGCTGTGCCATTTGATAACCCTGCCAAAGCTAAAATATTGTTCCGTCTTTTCGGAATCACTGCATAATCAGATATTAATGCACAACTTGAATTGGATTTTGTTTCTGCAGTTGCATTGTGTTGAAACTTCAAAATTAAGTTATTTGATGGAGATTGTGTCGCTCCAGACGTGCATTTGAAGCCGGTTTGATGGCTAGCAGATGGCACTGTAGCTAATAACATTTAAAAATCCATTGGAGCTGTATAAAAGTATAATTGTGTTAGAATTTATCACTAGCGAGTTCAGGTTTTACCCTGTGGGAGACGATTTCATAAGGACTTATGATGCCTTAAAGACTGCCATAAAACAGGTGGAGTGTTATTTCATGAGATTCAAATGGTTCGTATGAGAAAAGTACATATCTAAATCAAATTCACAATTAAATGTAACAATAAGAATGTTAGATGTGTCACATATCAATTGGCAGTTTGAAAATATAAATTCAACCTCACTGGTCATTTTCATAAAAAAGTATTTAAGGGCCAAAACAGCACTCACAGTCATTGTATGAGAACAGAATTATTGGCTGACATTCTACCTATAACAACACATAGCCTGAGGTAGAATAATACTTACCTTAGCTCTTCTTCTAAAATACCTTACTGCTAAGAATTTTGGCAAGAACTTACTTGAATCATACATCCAAACACAGTGGATCACCTACTCAGTCAAAGGATGTAGACCCTCTGCCCAAAATTCTAGCTTTCAACGTGTCATGACACGTCTACAACGCCAATCTTCTCACGGTCACGTTCTCTGTTGAAACAAATAAGTAGTTCTGTCACGTTTCATTATACCATTGTTTCTGGGCTCAGGCAACAGACATTTTTTTAAGTGATCAACACTTGATGGTCAAGTAGATGGTGTTAGCATCAACCAGGTCTTACTACCCACTCGTCATATACCACCTCTCGGCCGGTTGCCCCTTTGCGTCTGAGGTCAATAATTATCAGCCCGAACCATGAAAGGAGCCTCAGACTGAAATAACACATTGGTCAGTGGTGTCCAAAACCTGTTTGTACTGCAATTTGGTACGTGCATTCCTAAGTGTAAACGTGTAACTATAGCATGGTGGCATCCCGTTAAGCAAGCAATATGCATTTTAAAAAACTACAATAAACATGTGAAGGTGGTTGACATCAGTCTGAATCAAGCATTGATTATATTAGATCCATTCAATAAATATGACAAGTAACCAATAAATGTGCTTTAAAAGACAACACATCTGGCAGAGATAGAGATTTGTCTGTTCGTGCAATAAAACAAGTTTTCCAGATGAGATTTAAAAAATAAATGGAGAAATCAAAACCAACTGAACAGGAAATCAAAAAACAAATACCAAGCAAGCAATATGAATAAAGCAGAAACATAACAAATAAATGATAAAATGTTTGAAATGAAAGTTTTGCAACTGACTTTAGTAGTACTTTTACACAGTACCTTAAGGGTTTACTTTAATTAAGTACTACCCCAATACCGCAGGTGAATATATTAACAATGTATTAATTAAAAAAAGAATAATGAGTTGTCGCCAGCCACATAATATACCAATGAAGAAGCCGACAGCACATGCAGCAGGTGTGTTTGCTGGCTGAATGACTGATTGGTTGACCAATTGTTATGCAGAGACAAATTCCAAGACATTTACATATTTAAGAGATGGAGGCGTGTCTCGGTGTGTGTGTGTGTGTGTGTGTGTGTGTGTGTGTGTGTGTGTGTGTTTGTATACAGAGAAAAGTTTGACTCAGTTTAAGTTCATGAACGTGACAGGAATCCCTCTCTTTCAGCGTCCCTCCTCTTCTTCACCTCCCCTCCTCTCTTTGCTTCCCTCTCCATCCCAGAATGGTAAATTGATGTCTGCATACATCTCCATATCTTTACGCCGGAGACGACACCCCATCTCCCCTTGTCTAATCACATACACACCCACGCTTGCACAAGGACACACACACACACTCTTGATTACACATCAGAGCATCCTGAAGTGTAGCCGCCGTGGAGCTAAGTGTACATGTGCATATGTGTGTGTGAGGGAGGTGGAACCATTGTGTTTAATCACTGTGTGTACAAGGCTTGGTTGCTGTACGTGTAAAGTGTTCTGTTTGTGCACCAGAATGTGTGTGTGTGTGTGTGTGTGTGTGTTGGGTGGGTGAGTTGGTGCGTCTCACAGGGACTTTGGTGTGTGATTGGTAATTGATTTTCCAATCTGTGCAGGCCGCGGCTCGGTCACAGAGCAGGATGCAGCACCGGTCGGCTTCCTGTTAGCACGGACCACTAATGCTGGGCTGTGGAGACAGCTCGGGGTGGCAGGAACAGACGGAGGGAGTAACACAATCTACACAGAAAAAAAAAATAGGAGTTTTAAAAGCTTTTTGTAATGGAGAGGCTATTCTGTGGCGCTTCTAACAGGAAAAGACTGTGTGACACTAACTTCGTCTTTCACATCACTCCTCCATACCTGTTGATGGATGTTTGTTTAAAGCCAGAGTTTCTACCGTATGTAAAGGCCACATTGTGTGCTGAAAAGTTTTCACTAAAGCACGCACATCCAGATGATAAGTGCTTGATGCTGGACAGAAAACGAAAGAAAAAAGATGTAAAAAACAGATAAAATAGAGTCTGCACACTAGATAATGCTCCCGTGAACATTTATGTGATTCCCACCAGTAATGTTTGAGAGTCTTGCTCTTCACCAGACAAAGATTGCACGTTTCCCTCTTTCACACTGTGGACTGAGCCGCAGCTTTCTATGTGTTTTATTCTCCTCAAGAGTTACTCTGAACATTTAGGGTTATTTCATGACCATCGGTTATAAAGGTTTCAAAAGGAATAACATTTTTGCCTTTTTTTCCATCAGTATAGCAATTCAGAGGGCTCTAAATAATTTATATCATGAACATGTTGCTGTAGAAAAGACGGCATAGAGGGAAAAAAAAACAGTTGTATCCAATTTGAGATACACAACATTAACTAGGGATATTTTCACATGTGTTTTCCCAAGACATCTGTTTGTTGCAACAAAGATGTGGTGAACTGATCCAGCACCATGTGTGTGAAGTTACACTGCTCGTCAGCGTCACACTTGCCCAGGGAGCAAATTAAATCAAGCGAGAGGTGGAATTCACTACTTTAACCCCTTCCTGTTTATTTCTTTTTTTTTTTTTATTCAGGTATATGTAGAAGGCCTAGCCTGCTAGCTAGCTGTTGGACTATGAAAGAGCTATCTCATGTCGTGATACTTTACTGTATTTTACTGTCTTTGAGAGAGAGAGAGCGACTACATATTTCTGTTTATCACATCGGATCGCCCGGTTGCACACGAAGTCCCGCTCTACAGGCACACCGCGCTGTTTTGAACGACTTGCATCGCCAAAGGCGTCTTGAAGTAACCACGGCGATGGCAACACGTCTCGTTGCGATCAGCCTCTTACACTGCTTCGTCCTGTAATCCATCTCTCATCCTCTCATATTTTAAACAGGGTTGCAGGTTGAAAGAAAAGGGACTTTTTAGCAATATGCCCAAAAAATATATATAAGGTACGAATTAAAGTAAAAACTCTTTTTATTTTCCCAAACTCTAAAAAGGTAAAGTTGATGGTTCTCAACAGTGGAGTCTTTTCCTCTAAATGTTTCCCATGTTCCTCCATCTTGCTCTCTCTCTCTCTGCCTCTTGACCAGGGTCTTTTGTGGGAAGACAAATGTCCCTCGCATTTCCAAAAGAGGCTCTTTAGTTTGTGAGGCTGAGCGGTAAAGGGGCCGGCACAGGAGACGGAGATGGAGCAGCTGTGTACTAATCGGCAAGTTCGATCCGCGGCTCCTCCGGAGCGTCGACTCGTCCTTGAGCAAGACACTGAACCCCTAATTGCTCCTGATGAGCAGGTTGGCACCCCTCGCACCGCAGATCGCACATCTGCCATGTGTTGTAAAGCGCTTCGAGTGCTCGTTGGACGAGAAAAGCGCGACATAAATTCAGTCCATTTACCATTGAAAGGGACACGTGGGTACGGGGGAAATGTGTGTGTGTGCGTGTGTGTGTGTGTGTGTGTGTGTGTGTGTGTGTGTGTGTCGATGCCACCATGTCTTCTCACAGACGCACCGAAAAGTCCAACTTGAAGATTGAGATGGGATGAGTGCGATAATCTTCGGAATTACCTAAAATCCTGTGTTTTAGCTGAAAGGAAATGGATGTTAATGTCCACGCCTGTGCATGGGTTTGTGTGTTCACACATCTGTGGTTGAATGCCAGTGAGAGAACTCCAACAGATTAGACTGATTATCCTTCTCTTTGTTTACATCAAATAGTCTGTTTATGAATTGTTTCCTCTTTTTCTCCCTCTTTTTATTTTGAATCGATTCTAGAAATGTTTTGATCCTTTTGAAAGCGATCTGTATGGGAAGAGCTCTTTGGAGTGAACCCCTTAAAGAAATAAAGTCTTCACACATGGACAGGCTGGTTTTATAAATACATGGAGAAACACTCCACACTACTTCAATGTTCTAGTTCTAGTGTACTTCTGTTCCAGCCTTCCAGTGCCTGTACAAAAAAAGGGAGTGTCATGGTAATCCCTGCATTTCCATTCCCTCTAATAAAGTGATATCTATTCAGGCTGCGTAGCTGCTACTCCAGCTCATTTAGCATGGAGGGTGTGCTACTTCTAGGATCATTTCCAGCCAGTTACTATGAGATCAAGCCGCTCTCTCAACCTCTGCATTCTGCTTTGGAGGCATTCGAAGCATCAGACTATTTAGTTGCAGTCATGGCCTGCTTTATTTATGTAAATAAAAATTGTTGTGTATATTGTTTGTCTTTTTTCCCCATTCGTTCATGTTCAAGTATCAGGCCAGAACCCAGGACCAGAACTGAAATCACACAGAATATTCCAGATGCCCACCAACGTTTTCAGATATTTGATGTTGTGATCCACAGGCTGCTGAGTGAAGACATCAAGCAGAACACTTTCCTTCCCTTTAATATTGTAGATTTCATTTTGTGGTCCCTTAATTTCCTGCATCAGATTCCAGTGTGGCGTCTCGCTGTTATCTGAATATGGCAGATCTGAAGCTTACAAAAACAAACCACCTCGAGGGAATGACCAGTGTGACTGATAGCGTGGAGAAAGAAAAACACAGGATAGTGGTCTGTGTGAACCACGAGTGGCCAGCAATAAGGTACATAGATTTTAAAATGGAAAGAAGCCAAAGTGTCTGTGTCTCAGTTGGAGAGGAATGAAATGATTAATAAACCACTCGTTGTATCTGAATCGAAGAACTTTGGAGACAGAAAGAAGCTGCATTTGAATCATTTTCATCAAAGGTAGCTGGACTCCAGAGTTTCAAATACTGGAGTATATTAGACATACATTTAAAGCACAGTTTACACATTTCTGTTCGATGAAATTAGACTCTGAGGTTGGTCACAAGACTTTAGATGCAAAACAAACCAATCAAAATCAAGACCCTTGACATCCGTCATCAGTCATGTCCAAGAAACATTTTGAACTTTTGTCCAAAGAAGTAAGCGAGAAGCAACCATCCTTTCAAACCAGCTACAATCGTGTCACCTGTCAAATCTCAGAGCATAAAGTTTAACGTTTTTCTCTGTAACTTCTGCTGAACAGCTGCCACTATTGCCACAATTCCCAGCTACATTATGATGGTAAATGTAAAAGAAAAGCCAACCAGTTGAAAAAGTAGACTCAGTTTGTCACTACATACCAATATCTAAACTTTACCAACATTAGCTAATAATAACCACCTACTTATGAGCTAAGGAAGGTTGTAGCAGCAAACAGCAATATGTACGTAATTTATATACATATATATATACATATATATATATATGTATATATATATATATATATTACATGAATAGTGTCTTTTCTTTTGTTTGAACCAATCAACTTCACCTCCTACCCACCCAGTTCCTCAGGTCCCCGAACGACCCACAGTACGTGATGCATTGGGAAGTGAGAGCGTGTTGGTTTGTTCACGGACAAATAATCTCCACGTGTCAAACAATCCTATTTGGTTAAGTGGTGATGGACAACACGTTTCCTTGATCTAGGAAAATAATGGGTGAAGTCGAGGTAACACACATGCACCCTGTTTTTATTTTCTCCCCTCCCCTTTCCGTCTCGCTCGTCTCTCTCTGCCTCCCCCTCACTCCATCTTTATTATAGTAATCATTGTGTTTATTTGAGGCTAATAGAGTGATGGTTATGCATGCTACGCTGCTGCTGCTCCAGCCAGCTAAGTCATTTAGCATTTAGCCAAGAGGACCACTTGACCAATGCTGACAGCGCACAGGCTTCAATTAAAGCAAGGGCAGATGCCCCAGTACCCCCACCACCACCACCACCCCCCGTCTCACACACATACACAACACGCAACAAACGCATCTCAAACACACAATAACACACATTGGAAACGCTCGGATGTGTTGTTAGACGCAACAACTGCCGACAGTTGTTGCGTCTATTCTCATGAATAACAAGGCAGACACACACACACACACACACACACACAAACTCTCATACACACATGCTATTATCAGAGTGCTGCCTCTTGACAACGAGTAGTATTACTAAAAGGTTTTCCCTCCCACACACTCGTAGAGGGAAGGGCAAAGTGTGTGTGAGAGCTCTTGTACCTCTGGAGTCATGTGTTTGCATACACACTGTTTTTTTTTCACATGTATGTGTGTGTGTGTGTGTGTGTGTGTGTGTGTGTGTGTGTGTGTGTGTGTGTGTGTCCAAGGGTGTGAGTGTGGGAGGGAGTCACAGACATTCTGCGAGGCTCACACAAAAAAGTAAAAAAAGTTTCCCCACAACTACTTTTCCATTTAAAGTGCATCTTGACGTGTTTGAACAATGACGTGAAGAAGGTTTGAACGCGTTTGAGAATAAAAAAAACTGAGCGTGCTCTGTTTTCACCAGTGCATGGGTCAGGTGATTTGTTCTCATTCTACTATTTTACATTAGTGTGCTAATGTGTCCTCGATAAATGCAAAAGATACAACCAGAAAAAAACGCATATGGGAGGGTTGTATCTGTCTGTCAGTTAATGTCGGTAAAATATTATTTTGAGGGCTTTTCTTACATCAGAATGCGTCCCAATCTCATAGTGGAATCATCGCAGTGGTGGAAAAATAAATGTGGAGGATCATTCCATTCAGACCATATGGGGGATGCTGGATCTCTGGTTTTATATAGAATTGCTTGGTTTTTCCTCATATGAAACACGACACATAGCCTTATGTTGGTATCAGCCTGTAAATAAAACCGGTCGTAGAAACGTGAAAATAACTCATGTGCTTTCAGAGGATCGCCTTCGTGTGTGTGAACATATCACTATACACATTTGCGGGACATCGCACATCGCAGAAAGACTATATATGACGACAACACGATGCTTCTGTTTCAGTATCAAAGAATCCACTTATTAACCAGAGCACCCACATTAGAACGTAGCGCTAGCAAAGTGTTACATTTGTGTCGTAATCAGCACGTAGGCACGTAGAAACAGCTGTTTGTGGCTTGCAGCCTCCTTTCTTTTCTCTCTCGTTGACTTCAAATTCATTTCCCTTTCGTTTCCCTTCTGTCTGTGGATTTCTACAAAGGAATGGAATCAGGGACTACATTTTTAGTTCTAAGTTTCAGTCCTATGGACAGCTCCTCACACACACACACACACACACACACACACACACACACACACACACACACACACACACACACACACACACGTCTTTTATCCATTGTTTTATTATACAATAAATACTTCTGCCAAGTCAAGAATACAAATTGTCTCATTGGACATTTCAGCTCTTTTGCGTGGTGTAGAAAAAAATGGAAGCCAATTTCTCAAACGAGAATACGGATCAATGACCAAAAAAAAACACAAAATATATTCAACGATCCGTTGAAGATAGACAAGACTTGACTTCTTAAATTCTTCCGGGGACACTGCAAGAAATGAAAATCGTAACAGGCCGCTGACATTTTCAAAAATCATGTTTTTTTTTACTGGACGAAGACAATTTGCAATGTCCCAATTGGCATAACTCATTTGGCTGCTAAAATGTCTAAAAGGAACTGCAGAACGGCGTGTGTCTTCTACACACGGTTTGAACGATAAAAACGACCACGGCTGACTCCGTCTCCTTCTAAAAAAGCAACATAAATCATGCCAGGGGTTTCTCGATGGAAACCGTATTAAATTCTGGGATTTTTCATGTCCTGTTATTGTTATGCCTCTTTGTTTCGTTTAGCTAGGACGCTTTCATTTAGCTTTAGTGTGGCTACGTAGCGTTATTGTTCCACAAAGGGCCATTTAGAAGGAGCTACATAATTAGCTTTTCAATGGTCCTAGAGTGCTTGTGTGGGCCGTGTGTGTGTGTGTGTGTCTGTGTGTGTGTGTGTGTGTGTGTGTGTGTGTGCGTGTGTGTGTGTGTGTGTGTGTGTACGGGTATTGATTAAAGCACTGTGGCATTTGAGATCAGTGCAGATGTGTGTATCTGTGTGTATCTCTAATAAGCCCTGTGGCTGTGTGTGTTGTGTTCGTGAGTTCTGACATTGTGTGTGTTTCTTTGCACGTGGGCGTGTGTGTGTGTGTGTGTGTGTGTTTATAAAAATGAGGGTCTGACTGCGGTTTTATTGTGTGAGCACATTCCTGCATTCATTGTATACATATATGGTCCGAGTGTGGGCTGTGAGGACTGTAAAAAAGTTTTTTTTGCATAAATATGTATGTTTATCTATTATTTTTATTGAAGTTCACTGGGGTCAAAGTGAACTCTTGGATAAGTCTATTCCCACAATACAGGAACAAGAACAGTACGTGCTGTGAATTTGCCGAATCAGGGTTCTGAAATCCTGCTTCAGCTGATAGACATCACACTCATCATGGAGGACGTGAGGTAGAAACGGGGAGAAATCCTGACTGTTGCCTTCATCTCGCTGCTGTCTTCAGTCGAACAGACCACAAAGACCACAGCCAACAGCCAACTAGCACATACAGTCTGTGTGAGAGGATATATCACCCCACGCTCCGTCACGTCCCTGGCACCCGACGAACAAGGCCCCCTTTGAGCTCTGTACGAGACGCACCAAGCTTTTATTAAATATTAGCAACCATTTAAACAAATCCACGTCTCGATTAGATGCTCAGAGAAAATGCTGCTGGGGTGCGATGACTAGAAAAAGCTCAACCTGAGTGGTAGGGTCAAACAAACACAGGCCTTTCAACCGGGGGACCGGTGTTTGAGACCGGTGTTGGGTTAGTGAGTTAAGTTACATAAGTGATGTTTAAACTTGTTTTGCTATACTTAGGTTAACCAGCTAACTTGACTGCGTGTTGGGTTAACCGGCGCCTTAGAATGTGACGCCCAAGGGGTGTGACTAAGCGTCAGCATGTGATGAACATTGTTGACCATTTTCACACCGCTCACCACTGACGGCCGTGTCGTTGTGACAATCATTTTGTATCGTAATGATCAGATGAGATGACGATCAACAACGAAAAGTGTGCCCTCTTGAGTTCACTTGTCTGCTTGCTTTCCTCACTTCGGTTTCTCTTCTTGGGCACGGGCCTCGCTTGAGCTGAACAGCCGATCGGAGTGATTTCTCTCACCGATGGGCTCTGGCACCGATTTAACGTGATGAATCGGTGCCACGGACAGGCCGTTAAAGTTCTGAATTCAAACGTCAGCCTAAGCAGAAGTAAATGTAAGCAAGAGCTCAAATACACGGAATGAAAAATGGTCCCTTTCAGAGGGAAAACACATACGTATATATATGTATATATATATACATATATATACATATATATGTATATATATATGTCTGTGTGTGTGTGTGTGTGTGTGTGTGTGTTAATATGAATCATGTTTGAATGTCTACAGGTATAGTTTCAGATATAGATGGATGAAGAAGTGTCTGCCTGAGAACTGCCTGGTTGGGTGGCTAGAATATGGCTTTTAAGGAGCTTCCTCGTGGAATTCTTACGTAGTTTTAATGGTTTGCTAGCATGACTAACAGCCATATGTTCATGTCACATCTCTCGGCTGGAGTGAGCACACCCAACCTTCGCCTTTTCCATTTGTTTTACTGCTGCTGATCGAGGACCACTTTTAAATTCCTAATAGTCTCCACATTTAAGATGCAGCATACAAATGGTGGGAAATGGAGAAATATAAGTCGGCGTGGTGGGGAGAAGTCACGACGGAGAAGAAAAAGTCGGGGGAACATAAAAAATGAGACAGTGGAATATATCAAAAGAAACTGACGGAGAGAAGAGGAGAAGGTAAAATCCTCAAATATTTATCACATGTACATTAAATATTACAAAATGCCAGGGAGAATCAGATCAGTGGAAGGAAATGGGGCAATTATTAGCAATTCAGCTGAAGAAGAACTTACCACTTGTGGCACTTCATTTTTCTTTAACACTTGGCCTAACGTTTTACGTTCATGGCTAAATTTGCCCTGAAAGCGGAAGGCGAAACGCTCTGCGTGGAAACTCTTCATGTGACTCTGAGAGAAGATTTCTATTTCTTTTTCTTTTTTTGTCATACAGTGGCTGCTGCTTCAGTCCCCTGCTTGAAATATAAATATGAATAAGCACAGGCCTCGGTCATACTTGTCACCCCCGTTGAATGGTGTTCCAGTGTGTGACAGAGATCTTGTTTTGTCACATTCTGAAGCCGCTATTTGCACAAACAGACACGAATGAGTATAAAAGCCCACAAGAGCCAGAATCACACCTTCACATGCGTTCTTTACGCACACGCACACACACACACACACACACACACACACACACGCACACATAACACACCAATGGGTGTGCAATAACCACTGCAGTCAACCCCTCTCTTGCTTCTCTCTGCTCTCCTCTCCTTTCCCACCCACTCGTCATCTCCCCTCATCCACTACTCTCATTTTCCCATCCTCTCCTCCCACTCTCCTCTTTTTTCTCCCCCTCCTCTTCTTCATGATGTTTGTATGTATGTATGTTTATTGTTTTACTCACTACCTTCCTTTCTCTTGCCCCCAGTACATGTTAAACAGCACATGAATAAAGCATGCCAGCTTTGTATATGTGTGTGTGTGTGCGCGCATGTGTGTGTGTGTGTGTGTGTGTTGTCCAAGATGCGTGCACATGCTCAGGTGTACACTCGCATGCTTGTGAATTGAGATAAAAGCTATCTCAGTTTGACCCCCTCCTAATAGCATTAGTGACCTTCATCCATGCATTAGGGGTGCCGGAAGACGAGAAGCCAGATAAGAGTGCTGTTTTCAAACATGTTAACGGCCACATGAGACCCTGAGGGAGGCTTCTTATCGGAGGAATATATGTACAGCTCTCACTGGCCGCCTCAGGTACTTTCTGAAGTATATTGCCGGCTGTACATCCCTGCCTCAAGGTGATCTTCACTCGTAGCCGGAGCCGGACCTGAGATAATTTTCCCGCCCGCTCTTTCTGCTACAGCCCAGGGGTAAGTTCACTTGAATATTGCGATCACAGTTACAAAGTTACATCTATCAAACATACTTTCTCCCCCCCCTCTTATATAGTGGTCTGTATTGAGAGAGAGTGTTTTGGTGCGGTGTTGCCTAGTTTGTGTCTGCCTTCGCTCCGTTATATTATAACGGGATGAGATGCCTTGTGGTGTGAAAAGTCTCTCTCCAGAAATCATGTTACTAAAGATAATCCACACCTTGTCGTGAGCAGTTTGATGTAGGAACTATTGATGGAAGAAAATACTTGAAAATACATGAATCAGATCACACCAAAACATTGTAGGTAGGTAAGAGGAGAAAAAAAATATCTTAGATTAGAGAAATTTCCTCAAAGTGTAAAATGTATTTATTTTTTATCTTAACTTTCTGCAGCATTTACATATATATACATATATATATACGTATATGTATATATATATATATATATATATATATATATATATATATATATATATATATATATATATATATATATATATATATATATATATATATACGTATGTATATGTTTTATAACCTTAATTAAAGTCAAGTCTGGTTGGTAAATAAATGGTTTATTAAATATCATCCTAATGTTCACAAACCAGATCCTCCTCCTTTTAATTTTAATTGAATTAACTTTAGTGATATGCAACACTTAGAGACATTCTGTCCCTTTAAGTCAAGACAATCATGCTAAAACCAGTCCACTAAAGATGAGAAAAAAAAAGCTTCTTCTTCGGTGAAGTTCAAGAGAATCTTTCATGAAAAGGTATAAATTGAAGTTTTTGTCCAATAGAGTAAGATGTTGAGTTGGAGCATGTGTTGAATATGAACTTTCTTGGCCTTCTGTTGCAAAGTGAGATGTGTTGTGTTACATTTTCAACAGGCGGCGGCAATCATTATTTCGGGGGAAGAGAAATATGTCGGAGTAGTACTGTTTGATTGACAGGTGATCTCTGGGAAGTGTAGTGAAAAAGCACTTACTGCTTATCAGTTCATTTACTGCCAAGGCCGTTGAAATCTGCAGTGGGTTGTTTGTTTGAAAACCTGTTATGCATGCGCATGCCTACCAACACTAATCTTGTAAATAAACCCTCTCCGAGCCCAAAATACATTACGAAACAATGTTAATTGCGTGGTGAAAACATGATTTGTCTCAGTCGGTCCTCGTGAACAACACGGCTTTGTGTGACAAAACGTGCACGAACATATGCACACACATCAAACAAAGCCGATATATATATATACATGTATATGTATATCTACGATGCACACGGGCTGGTTTATCAAGGGGGAACAAAAAAGTAGCACTGGAGGCAAACCAACATTAAAAGGTGGCGTTCAGTCAACGGCTTAGTGCAGAAATATTTACACAGACATAATCAACCAAAACGACGTAAATCAGGTTTACCAACATGTGCGTTTGTAAGTGGTGTGTCTGTGCGTGCAGTACAGTAAATGATGTGAAGCAAGCAGCAGTTACTCTCCCAACTTACTTTGCATCGCCTCAGGTGCATCTCAACACACACACACACACACACACACACACACACATATACATATGCAGAGTCATTAGTAGGCAACCCACATTTTTAAAAGGAACCACTTCTTCTCTCCTGTAATCCATCTTGCTTTCCTGTCTTCTGCCATGCCCCCCCCCCCCACCACCACCCCCCCGCCCCCGTTTATCTTCTCCTTTACCTGCCTCTCTCTCTCACTCTTCTTTACTTCTTCCCCCCCTTTCCTGTCTCCTTTCCCAGTGTCTTCACCTCGTTCTTCCTCCAGAGAGGAAACAAGGAGTGATGGGGCAGGGCATCGGATGATCAATACAAAATGTATTTGGAACAGCGTATGTATGTATGTAATGTGCACACAATGAACATACAGTGTGCACCCACGCTCACACAAAACCATCAAGTAAATAGTTTTTGGGGGGTTTCATGGCACCCTGTAGCATTTGTATGGAAGCAGCAACAGCTGAACAATGCCTTTTGTTGCATTTTAAAACAGTGTAATGGCCCTTTACCCCGCAGCAACAGACTGACAATTTGAAATTGTCTGTGTGTGTGTGTGTGTGTGTGTGTGTGTGTGTGTGTGTTTGGGTGTGTGTGTGTGTGCGTGCGCGTGTTCTTGCTGCAATTCCACTGAAATGTCAGAGCGAGGGGCTTTATGTGACAATTTACATCAAGCACCAGCGGTGTAATGTTGCATAGAAAACAAATGAGCTGATGTATTCTCCACTGTGTGTTTAAGAGCAGTTTCTATCTGTCAGTGGTCTAAAATTACCTGACACTAAGCATGGGAATATATGGAAATGTCATGTTATGAATAGCTTAGCCTCAATATTGTAACGGCGATTCACGAGCCACTTGAATCACTTCACCTTACAGTTCTTGTTGGGGAACAAATGTTTCTATTGTACCACAGATAGACCATACATCTTTTTTAAGTGAACATCCTTTTGAGTGAAAAATAATCTAGCAATGTTTAAAAAAAAAGGTCATCCTAAATCAAAGGGTCCATGTGCATTAATAAAAGATGAATAGATCAAAAAATAAAACATTTTGTGAGCCTGTTCTTTCTTACATGATGATTCTTGTATTTATAAATCAGGCCTTGTTTTACACTTAGCGAGCTGGACAGATTTTTCAAGTCACTTGTGATAATATTCATGATTATACCGATAATGGAAAATTCACCTACGTCAATTTATCGTCTTCTTTTTCCATGATCTGTTATTAAATCTTACATCGTCCCATCATTGAGAGAACAACCCTGTCTCTTACAACATTACAGTCCCATACAACTGAACATTATTATTTCATAAATACGTTCAAAGCCACCTGATTAACGTTTCTGAAACAAATGGTTGGGTTTAGGCAACAAAATGTTTGGCATAAAGATCATTGTTTAGCGTCGAAACGCATTTGTGATGGATCAAAAGCAAACATAATCCTGGAGAAAATATGTTTCCCCTCGAAACTCAATTGCCAATGCAGTTTCATTGTAAGGAAACCCATTTTCTAGAAGACAAGGCTGGAAAGAAAAGGAGTGAGGAGGTGACAAGACCACTGAGGACGGGGGAAGACAGAAATTGTCTTTCACAGGCAGGGAATGAGAGAGAAATGGCAGAGAGACAAATTATAAAAGACAGTGTCTGTACTCCCCGGCACCCTGGTTACACAGGATGTTCTTTGAAAATGTGAGAAAAAGAGACAGCAAGTAGTCTGGGAGAGGTGGTGAGAAGCCAATAATGACTGAAACAGTCCAAAAAGTCCACAAATCCTGACTGACTGTCTCTCTATATTTGTTCCAGGTGTCATTCATGCCTATCAGGACTATATAACATCCTTTCAGGGTTATTCCCTGTCTTGTCTCAGCATCTTTACCCGACTCCAGCAGACCTTACAACAGGTGGCAGTGCAAAAGAAAGAAAAAAGGCTCAAGGTTTCCCACAAAACTGACATTCAGACGGAACGGAAGTTTGGAGTGAAGGACGGAGACAAAAACGAGTGTTTTGTTTGACAGAAACATCCCTTAATTAAAAGTTTAAAGAAAACACTGTGTTGTCAACATATGTATTTGTGTTGGTTAGTGAAACGTCACCGTCGATTGGTCTCTGGAGGTAGGGGGAGGCTGCTAAAGTGGAATATAGGCTCTTCGGTAAAATAGTCTTAGTTAATTTGTTGTACTTGTTAGCCAGTTTCCTAGCAACGAGTAGGAAATTATGGGTATGATTTTGCAATCTGTGATGAGTAGTGAATGATCATGTAGACTCCCAAGTAACGCCAAACACTAGGCCCATGTATGAACCACTCGTAGGAACAGATTCCTTCTGAAGTGATTCGTATGAGTGATGTGCAGTTAGTGTGCTGTTATCCACGCTTAAGAGTTTCACTAATAGATTTTTTATTTTACTACTTCTAAGTAATTGATAGTTTGAAAACCTGATGAGTGAGATTGGGCCTCATTTAAGATCCACTCCTACAAACAGATTCGTTCAAGTGGTGAGTTTGAGTGATTTAGGAGCACTTGCCGCATTCACCATTTTTAGGTACGAACACAATTTAGGAATGGTCCAGACCTGTCGTGTGAATCATGTGATATTAGTCTGCTGTTATCCAAGCCTTAGTTGTTCACTTATGGATTGTTTATTTCATTGCTTTTGAAATTGAGAGTTTAAAATCCCTTAAAATTAGATTTCACTATCAAGTATGATTTACCAAATCAAATTGCATACTGATACAATTCTAAATGTATTAATATATTCTCACAATATCACCATTACTTTTAATTGGCTGTTGACATTATTATATGACACTATTATTAAGTGTCTTAAAACTTGCATTCTCTCTACTGACCAACACATAGACTGTATGGAAGTATATGTGTTTATGGTTCCAATCAATAGTTTAAAGTCTTTCTCAATACAGCATGATGTTCATTCAGTAAATAATGGTCCATAGAGTCAAATAGACCATGAAGCAGAGTGTGCTTTAGGTCGGGGCTACTGTGATTGACAGATCGCTGATGCTACCAGAGACGTAGACGGTGTCTCTACGTCACTCCTCCTCAGTCCAGATATGGTAACTTCCGTTCATTGGCTGCAAAAAAACCAAGTCCATAAACCAATGTCTGACGTCACGTCGACTATGTCCGCTTCTTATACACATTATATGATAACGCCACAATATGAACACGAAAATATAAAATAATTTGCTCCCGTTGCAGTCATCGATGGCCTTTGGTGTGGCGAGACGTTTTTCATGTGGAACTTTATCTCGGTGGCCTTCAGGTGACACAGCATTAACAACACCCCATTATTTGGCTTATTAGACTTTCCTTATGAAACTCCGAAAGCAGCAGATTAATTATACTAATTAACAATTTAGTTAACGTATACTCGCTGTCAGGCCTCAGGGTTGCCTGTTGTTTTCTTGTTGGCCACTGAGCATCTCTGCTGAAGCTGCTGGGGACTCGCCTTGCCTCAACTCGGGACATGCCCTGCTCAAGGGCACCTTGCTGGTAATTGCAGAGTGACAGAATGTCCTGTTCGCTTCGTCTGTGCTGGTTTTCTCATCTGGTGCTGAAACGCTCTCCTTTGTAGTCATTAGACTTCCATCGCCCCGAAAAACTGCCTGCAAAAATTCAAGTCAACAACTTCACACCTCTGTTCTCCCCTACACATTTCTCCCGCAGCACTTTACCTTATAGTGTGTTTTGCAGTCTGAAGTCAGTTGGCTTGGCAGTTTAGATTGTAGTCTTCTGGCTCGGTACTAAAGGCATTAGCATTTAAATTCAACTGCCTCGAGGTATCACAGATCAGAGTCTTGGATCTGCCCATTTCTGAGTTTGGATGAAAACTTGTTCATTTTAAATTGAGAGTGGCGTGACAAAGGCCATTGGTATGACACATGTAAGCTCTACACAAGGCTGAATTATTTTATTGATAAGGATGTGAGTTAATGCATCATATATCGGACACCTGGGGACTTTGTTTCAAGCTTCCTTCACACATTTAAACTGAAGATTTTGACCTGTCTTCTATATGTATACATGGTCATTTTCAGGAATGGATCAATATTCACATCTCTATAGTCTTTGATGAAGGTTTTGGACACATTCATATTTCATTTTATGGATATTTTCTGTGTTTGGCTTTCATATATTTTCATACAAGCAGCAGCAGCACTGAGGTAATATAACAATTTCCGACTCCTAATTTGATATTACCCTAGAGACTGATGTTTACTGTGATTTGTTGACGTATAGAGTATGAGAATAAAAACCAGGAGAAAACAATCGGGATTGCAAACTAGCTCCCACTTTACCATAAGACATGGATTCAAGGTTGAAGCCCATCTTTGATCAGAGAGACGTCTTGGCTGAAAACTGTTGCAGAATTTCAACAGGCTAGATTTATTGTCGTAGTCGCCCTTTGCAGATAAATTCAGTTTCAGTCAGAAAGTAACACCAAACAGTTTGGACTAGTAATACATGCAGGGAGATAAAAGTCACATGTTTGTTATCTGTACTGATTCATTAGAACATTGTCAGCAGGCTTCCCCTTTTGGTTTCATTTTAAGGTGTTATTCTGGTAATTAGTGAGATGTTACAGATCGGTCTCAGCACTTTTGTGTCAAGCCCATTAATTTCCACACAGAGCTACACTAAACTGTCTGAGATAATTACGGTAACATGCGTGGGTTTTGTTTTAAGGTGTGGAGTCAAGACTCTGTGTTGAGTTATTCCTATTGGCAGCCTGTCTCCTCGCCTGCTGAGTCAATCTGGGTCTGGCTCTTTGTTAACATGTCCTGTTTCAGTGTGTGCTTAGATTAGGAGATGCAAAAATAGGGGAAAAACATAAAAAAAGAGGGTTGTTTAAGAGACACTAGAAGAGAGTGTTGGGGTGAAAAAGAGAAAAAAAGGATACAAGGAATAAAAGGTATTTTTATGTTTTGGTAGTCTCAACAGCAACTGGGCTGTAGCAACCAAGATGAAGGTACAAACTAAAAGATGTTTCAGTCTTTTTGTGTGCATATATGCAGGTTCTTAAGAAACAGGAAAACCAATAGACCTATTTCTCATTTTTTGGTGTGTCAGGTTCAATGTCACAAACTCGCCAGAAAACAGGGTTATTAAACAGTGACAATGTTACGGTGGTTACTTCTTTTATTCTTTTATTATTTATGTGTGTGTGTTCCTTATTCAATCTTTTTCAAACCAGAGTTGGTGATTGTTGGAATCGTGGTAAGTCTAACAAAGACAGTTTTATGAGTCAAAATACTGTTTCTGTCAATGGAGTCCTGTTGCCTTGAGAAGCTCATGTAATGGCTGGTGAATGAAGGGTTTATTTAGAGCAAGGTAAATTTATTGTTGGTGGTGGATTTTTAGGAGAGCATATATACATTGTGTGTTTTGTATGTTAATAAATTCTAATAACTGTCCTGTTGATTTGATTTGTTATGTATTCACTTCAAAGCAGGTCAAATAGCATCTTTCCTGAAAAGGGGTAAAAATTAGAATGCTCCAGGGTGTCCATCACTGCCGATCGGTGCTGGAGCCAATACATATCTGTGACTACTGCAGAGTCATTTGTCTCGGGAATGAATGTCGATTGTAACCTTTTCTACGAACGACAAAAGCCAGATGTTAGTGGGTTTTAGTGGGTTTTTTTGTCCGGTGGGAAAAGTTCTTTAACATCCACACAGAGCCAAATCTGATGAATTGTAACTTGTGATTAACTTGTGTCCATGCGAATCCCTTCCTCATCCCCCTTTTGGTCAACAAATAACAACATTGTTGAGTTATTTAAATGTAAATGCTGCCGTTTGTTGTGCAAATTACCCCACATGCCTACACACAACAACCAATGAGCTCTTCGCTCCGAGCATTCTCTTGGTTACTTGTGGGAGGAATTTTCAGAAGTCACTCTGATTGTCTCATTGTCCATTCAACATTTTTTATCTTGGTTTAGTCTGATTTTCTATTAATCCTGTTATATAAGGAAAAAAATTACCTTATATATTTGAAACAAGAACTATCCAAGAATGTTATGAATTTTGAATTTGGTTGAGACTTGAATACTATTGCTTTATTTCTTAGTTCCAAAGGAACCATGAACTATTTTGCCATCAACAAAGCGGCGGGGCTTCAAAATGCAATCACACACACAAAGAGCAAAGCCTAGCCAGTAATTTAGGACATAAACAGACACTGAGAAGAAGATAATCATTGTAAAGTCCCTGTGTGTGACATGGTGGTAGCATCCAAACACGGCCATTTAGGTGCAGCATGCACATGAAATATACAGTAAATCAGATGTTGTGTTTATAGCCATTGTCAGTGGCCTTCTTTGTTTCGTAATAGGATGTATGACGACCATAAAGCAAAGCTGTTTACCATTGCGAGTGGATTTTGGGCCCAGGGGTGTGCTATTTTTCTTTGGCAGCATTTTGCCTGCCGCTTGGCATACCCTCAGGGTTCGGTGACGATAACTAACGAGCCGTTATATAGTTAATTCGGAAGTAACTCTGAAGACCTTTTTAGAAGACTCTTTGTCGAAAGGGAAAACTACAGAAATAGAAAATATCCCTGTAACATGATATCAAAAGAAAGTTTTCTGGGGTTGTACCGAGTAACCGTCTTCAAAACTAGCCCTGCCATGACAGCAAGCAACACTGTCAAATTTCTGATCTCTCCGTATCACACACTCGGAACATTCACAACTGTCAAATGTCCCGTCAACCTCCCCTAAAGACACACACAAACACACACGCATGCTCGACAGCCATCAAACTCCTTGTCACGCAGACCCACGCGTTACAAACACATGAATAAGCATACACTTGTTCACACACACACACACACACACAGCTGACACTGCCGCAAGCTTTGTCATACACAGACAGTCTGTCTCAGTCACAGACCCACGCTGACACTGATGTGTGTGTGTGTGTGTGTGTGTGTGTGTGTGTGTGTGTGTGTGTGTGTGTGTGTAGACCAGCAGTCTCCAAAACGTGGGTGGCTTGCAACCCGTTCCTGAGTGGTTCGCGAAAGGTTCCAAGAAGGTGTACATCAATTTGATAACGCAAAGTTACGCCGTAACATTTGGCAATGTTAGCAGACTAGCAAGGACACACCAGATGTTACAATGACAGCAAAATGATAGCATTGTCACAGTTTTTGAATGACACACGTGTGTGTGTCTCATTTGCAGTGCGAGCATGTCAGTTGGCTAAAGATGTGATGTTGAGCACCACTTCACCAAAGTCCATCATCACTTCTCAAGGGACTTTTCCGATTTGTGACAAAGGTAAAAACAACTCTTGAAAGACGACAGTCTCTCTCAAACAAATTGACGAGGAAGGCCAACTCAGCACCACAAAAAAATACACAAAAAGCACTTTGCCAAAGGCGGGATTGTAATAGAAGCGATGACCATGTTGGCTTAAACGCTACTAAAGGACCTTAAAAGAAAGACAGATGTCTGCTTTTGGGGATATACAACTTGTTTCCATGAGTAGGAACTCAGCCGCTGTCATATTGTTAAATTAGCTGTAAATTAGTGTTGGAGACCCCTGCTGTGGACATGTCACACATGGCGTCCATGTTCCCGATGTGCTCCATTGTTAACAAGGTTTCATAATCAGACCTGCTGAAAGCATCTCGTCTTCAAGCCCATTAAAAAAAAAAAAGCTACGGATAGTATTTATTTAGCTTCATTAAGAGATATTATTATATTTAAGCTTTAATCACAAAAACTGGCTTGAAATTTACAGCTACATTCTTCGCGACGGAAAGCAAAACTTTGGTGTCTGAACTGCAAGAAATTTGTGCAAACTTTGATGAAAAACAGATAGTGGCTCACCTGCTTATGCTCAGCTCATTTTTACTGAATTCCAGAAAAGCTAACGGTGCATTTTACATGCAGTGTGCATCTGGCTTTGTGTGAAGCGAGGTGATATTATACTACCCACGGTATTTAAATTTCTGTGCTTCGGGGTATGAGGAGGCAAGTTGAACATTTTACTCAATGCATCGAGTTCTCGGATTTGACTCACAAAGTCATTGATAGGATGGTGGCTGCCAGTGAGTGAAACTATTGGCCTGTGGGTTAAACAGATAAATTGTGATTTTCAAAACTAAACTTGAGGGAACACACACAGAGAAATAAAACCAGTGTCTCAGGAGGCTGGATTCAGGCGGAGGTTCGACCTGGATCTAACATATCTGAAATACCTTTTTAGTTCTCTTTCAACAAACTCTGGCTGTTATCAGCAAGGTAGAAAAAGATTGGAATATTTTAAACGTTATAGCCTTCAGCTTTTTTTCCGCCCACAGAATTATTGATAACATACAAGGATAATGCTGGGAATTACACCAGAAGGTATTTCCAAAAAAAAAGCATTTGATCCTGCGGCTTATGCGATATTTCATTCTTGTTCTTCTATTATAGGTTTGTCCTAAGAGCAAAATTTGACAGTGATCTGTAATTTCACGCTTTTATTTTCCACTCGCTGCCCGGGGGTTCGTGGGTAATTGGTTGGTGAATCTTACGATGCCATCGGCAGGTAGTTGACGCATGCGCCACATTAACAGGAGTGACGGAGCTGATCATTGTCAGGAAACATGGCTTAGAACTGTGCAACTTAAAACAAGTGAGCTCCAATCAGACCAGCAGCAGCTTTCTGCATGAACCCGAAGAACACAATAAGCTAAATCATTTCACACTGAAACCCTCAGACTAAAGTCCTGAATTCACCCTTCAAAAACTGCTCTACGAGCCATCTTGATCTTGGTTCCCGATTTATCGCTTTAGGAAAGAGCTGTTATAAGCCCTTCAGTAAGAGTTACTTCAGCACTGCTGTTGGATCTTTTTTAGGATGGCAAAGTCATTAAGGGGCATTCGACACTTTAAGGGAGAAACACTTCAGATGTTGACCTTAAAATGAGATCATTAGCCAAAAGGAAAAACACTGTTTTAACCCATCTTTTTCTTCTCTGTTCTTCTTCTGCAGTCTTTATCTTTAATCATCTCACTTGATCTTTCACTCATCCACTTCTCCTCCTCTACACGGATCTTATATTTTGTCCTTTTTTCCCCCGACCTCCTCTAACGTGCCCTGTGCTCTGTTGTCGTAATGTTTTGTGGTTAGTGCTGAGAAAAGCAGAAAGGACCAGAGTTGATGCCTGGATTCCCTTTGGTTCAGTGCCATACGAGGAGAACGCTCAGACAGGCAGTCTGTGGCGTCGTGCACCAGGAGAAGCCATGAAGGAAGGGTCAGACAGCTTCATAATAGCCGGCACTTTCCAATTAAACAAATTTATAGCTCCAGTGAACGCTCTGATGTGGGTGATTAACAATGAGAAGGATTCCGAGCAGTATACAAATGAAGTGTTATGGTGGCTATAAGTGTTTCTGAACCATGTCAAATATCTGATCAGCAGTGAAAGAAAACAGGACTTTTTTTGTTAATTGGCTCTGCTGATAACTCATCGCATCAATTTCATGCTTTTAGTGTCGGGCTACTGACTTGCATTTCTTCTGAAGGCAAGCTGCTCTACAAGCCAACACCATCTGCATATTATACACAGCACCAGTAGTCATTTTCAGTAACGGAGCTGTTAACATAAATGCATATAGCTACATGTAAATGCAGAGCCATGAAGCGCTGAAGGAGTGCTGTAGCGTGTGGATGCATTAAATATGTAATTGGTAATAAAGTTGTCTCAACAGCTTTCATAAGGTGCATAATAACACGTGACATGGATGCATACATACACAATTGGCAATGTTAAATATTGTACACTTCAAACTCATTTGCAGTCAATTCACTGATGTTTATGTTGCCGTTATTTAACTGAATCATACGACATTGATAACTAAAAGTGATTTTCAATTTTTCCCTGCGCCGGCAATAACATACCCGGGGCTAGTTGAGAAAATTATGACGTTGAAAACCTCTGAATGTGTTTTTAGATTTAATGCTTCCTCTCCACACTTTTTCTCCAGTGATGTCCAAAAATCAAAAAGCAAAAACAGGCCATCAAAAAGGATTGAGAGCACAGTATTAAAACATTGTGAGTCATCTGAGTGGCCAACACTTGAGAACACTCTACCTGACTAGACACACTAATAATGACCTTTCCGGTGAGGATTTCTTTCCGAAATGGGCAAACAGCAGTTTGGAAAAGAGCACTTATTTTCTGCTTCCGCTTCTCTATAGCAGTTTGTTTGAACTGTGAGCATTAAATCAGAGTGAAATCACAGTCAGAGCTTATAGCTAGAACCCCCCCCCCCTCCCTTTCCCTGCTATTTTCTCTCTTGAATTCTTCAGCTGGACTAACTACTGAACACAATCAACCAACAATCCTCTCCTTCAATTAACCAGACCTTATTCTTGGCCAACAGCAACAGTGTGCGCATTAATTGCAGAGTTGAACTACTCATTATGAAAGGAGAACAAACACTCTGTTATATTTTTCTGGTCCTTGGTCATTTTAATCAGCTCATATAAAAGAATAATATCTTGGTGGAGTTGGATAATAATTGAGGATTGTTCATCCTTTAGCGTGTGTGCGTGCTTGCGCCTGTGTGTCCTAAATTATTTCACAACTTGATTAGTGTTTTTCTTTTCTTTTCTTTTTTTTTTTTTTCTAAACTACATATTTCCCCACAGGCCATTTCTGATGCCAATAAAAATGATGGCTGTTTTGTGCATTTGGGATACAACTGTATGTGAATGAGAGTAGGCTGATGCATGCTGGGATATGAATGGGTGTGATTTGGACAGAAGGCGGTGGGAGTTAGTGTCTAGTTGTTTTTCATGCTTCATTGCTTTGTTTGTCATGAGGCATCTTAGCTCGGCTCGCATGTGCACTTACATCTCAGAGGCGGGGAATCATCCTGTAAAATGAGATGATTATCACTCCACATGTAAACTGGGGATTCTTACACTTTATTAACTCAGGATTCCACTCAACAAATCTTTTCCCCCAGTGAGCCCTCACACTGACACGGTGCTGTCTGCTTACATGAACACCATGTTGTCGTAAGCAATTTAAACCTGTCTAAAAGTTAATTTGAAATAAACAAATTCATTGTCACCGGACAGCAGACGTACTAATACAACAAAGATTATTGCAGCTGCCGGAATGAATGCAAAATGAACCACGATACACCAACCCCCCCGCACCCCACACACACACACACACACACATGAACACATACATACCAGACGAGTATAAAAGTGCAAGAACGGTAAATGTGGAAAAAATAACTCCACCCATCCATTTTCCTGTGCTTGTTTGGTTTGCAATGGCAACACGCCAACAAGCAAGGTAGCCCGGACATCCCTCTCCCTAACCACGTCCACCAGCATTTCCTGGGGGATCTCAAGGCAGCCCCAAAGCCAGATGGGATATGTAATCCCTTTAGCGTGTTCTGGCTCTGCCCCGAGGTGTCCTCCCGGTTGGATGTGCCCAGAATGCCTTCACAGATAAGCACCCTAAAGGCATCCTAATCAGATACTCAAACTATCTCAACTAGCCCTTTAAAAAAAATAAATAATAATAATTGCAATGGATCGACATTCTTCCAGTCCAGACCAGGATCCTCAACCTGAGCCCAGCCATCCTGTGAAGAAAACTAACGCCGGCCACAATCTCATTCTCTCGCCTCGTCAGTACCCAAAGCTTTTGACCAAATCCGTCCAGTTCAGCATCCACATTACAGTGGCACCAATCCGCTTCTTAATATCATGTTCCATTTCAACCTCACTTACGAACAAGACTCCAAGATATTTGAACTCCTTTTCTTGGAGCAATGACTCACGATGCTATTGGCAGAGTAGCATGGTTTAAGGCTTAGAGGTGCTGACTCTCATCCTTGTTGCTTGACATTTACCAGTGCGCACTGGGGATGAAGCTGACAGAACCACATCATCCAGTATGTTAATTGGACTTAGAGGGGATACGGATGAGATAGGGGGCTCAACATTGCGATGTATCATGTCAGTAAAAAATAAAATAAATAAAAGGTCTGGGAGAAGCTGTTCTTATCGTGAATGAATGGATTGGGTCTGTAAAAGCTCAACCAGAAAGCAAACCTTGAACTTGAAAGTTATGCATGGTGGCCAGAACAATCAGGAATGGTGTTTCGGCACCTTTGATTAATAAGTAAATAAATATGATTGGCAGTTTCATACACAATAAGATCAAGCAAGTACATTTCCTGTGTGCTGCAGCCTACACCACTACATCGGATCTAACTGTGAATCCCCATTGGAAGCAAGACGAAAGTAAGACGCAAGCAATCCATTGACTCCGCCTTCTGTAAACAAAGAAATCAACGGTAACATGTATTGATTCATTGATTTTTTTTGTCATAGCAAATGAGGTTAATCTACCTGTAGCGAAACAGTCAAGCTCACAGACAGACTTGTAGCCTTGATCAATCAATATAGTTAAGGTTAATACGTTCAAAACACATATATAGTGGGATGAATGTGTCATTTAATAGGTGTTTATGCAGAATATGCTTCACGAAACAAGACAGAAATAGACTTGAAGGGTAAAAAATGTGCGGGTGACTAATGGTAGTTTCAATAGTAAGGCTGGACCCCCCTCCCACCCCCCCGTGGTGATACATTTCATAAAATGCAAGTGTCAGTTTAGCAAGAAGCACGTGTGACGGTCATCAAAAAGGCTTCTAAAAACACTTTCTATGTGGCCGTTTGGGTTCCCCCACTTTACAAATCCCACTTTACCCCGTTTCTACTCACACCCAATTGAGATTACCCAATGCAAGGGTGGATGCCCCTGCTGCCTGTTACATGTAACCAGTGAGCTGAGCACTCTGCCGATGGCGTCCAGAACCCCCTTAACTGTTCAGGCTGCAGGACACGTCTTTCTGCAGCAGCAGTTGTGGAATATTCCTGTACCAAATGATCTGGAAGGTACCAGCTTCCCCTCAGCTTTCTCTGCCGAATTACTTTCCAGTAATGGGTTAAAACAAAATAAAATTAATATCATCTTCCTCCCTACACAACTGCTGGATTTCTCTGTCCCGACCTGACCCTGTGATGCTGGCCCTCCAGCGATCAGTGATGTAACGTCAGTAATGGCTGCGCTGCTCAACCCCCTTTTGGGAGTTGTGTCGTACATAAACGTTTCAGTGAGCTACTCCAGCTGGTTTGGAGTAGTCAAAACTTTTGAATCAGTTTGTGGAGAAGAGAAGTGGGTTCCACTAATTTGTTATCTGCCAGTGGGTTTGAGTTACGCATGAATAATGTATTGATAGTAGAAATGATGACGTTGGGAAGTCTGTGAATGGCAGTCACTACAACATCTCACCTAATCAGTCGTCATGCATCAGCAGCTCTCCAAAAACCATCATTATTAAATTATTAATAATTTTAAAATGCATTTAAGGAAATAGGCACTCCAAAGAAAACCGCCATGAATACCACGGACAAATCATCTGCCACATGTGTTTGGGCCTCACTCCTGTGGTGGTTTATACGTCTGCAGCTGCACGTGTGCATATTTTATGTCCACATCGTTGTGAGCATCAGAAGAGGTTATATTTCAGCCATTGGACACAGCCCATAAAGTATAACCCAATAGCTATAATGTGACACTCTTGCCCTTCAATCACCTGTTTGACAGACCACAGAGCAGCATGACTGGTATCTTAACTTTGCTTTTCAGAAGTTTCCAGGCAGACGGCGGTAAAATAAGTAAGCCACTCTGAAATCCTTCATCCTAAAAGTTCCAGTTTAAGAAGTTAAAGTCGTACTTACTGCAAATGAAGAAATCGGTTTAAAAGTTAATAGCTTATCAGAAATATGAATCATTAATGCAGAAATGAACTGCAATATAATTTTAAGTACATTTTGTTCCAAAATGATAGGCTCATCAGAAGGTGACACCCATTTTTCCAACAAGCATATGAACAAATGGCAGAAGAGCCCTAATTATAGTAATTAAAGATCCATATCATATCCATATTCAGTGGATATATCCATATCCTGGAAGCATTGGTGTTACCACCAATGTTGCTCAGGCTAGCAGATTAATTGTCTTTTTTACATCATTTGTGTTTTATAGGGTTTAAGGATTTTTCTAACACAGCATGTTCATGTCCTGTTCACAAACAACGCTGCTAATTCATTGGTGGATGCAATTTGATGTTGTTTCATTTTGTTTTTTTATTTCTTATGTTGTTAGCTACCTTTTGCTGTTTTGTTTGTCCGTCATGAGAAACTGTTATGCTGTTGTCCCGACCGGGACGCCCTCGAAAAATCTAAATGAGAATATCTTGGAAATACAAAATTCTCAGAGAAAAATTATAATGCCCCATGGTCAACGTTGTGAAACAATTGGTTAGGTTTTGCAACAAAACTACTTGGTTGAGGTTAAAAGTTATCATGGATTATGTTAAGGCGATCAGCATTGATAAATAACGCTTTATTACACAATGCTACACAACGAGCGTGAAGAAATTCTTTACTTTTGGTTTCATGACACATTTTGCTGACTTTGTAGGAAAACGCACGATAAATGAGAAGTAACTTTTCGTAGGCTATCATACGAACCGTTGAATGATATGATGAGCATAATAAGATTATACAGACGAATGCCTTGAGATTTGAGACTGACCACTTTTTGTTTCAATGCTCAGTAAAGTATTGCAATGGGTTTTCAGAAAATATTATATATTAACATATATATTATATGTTCATTTCCATGTACTTATGAAGAATAATTAAGATGACTGAGCAATGAGTGAGCATCGCTTCTGTGCATCCAGCCAACATCACCTTGGCAGCCTGTTGGTCGTTGTCCTTTAATAATGCCTCCAAAACCAGACATTCGCCAGCACAGTACTGTAGCGCTAATCTTTTTCTCTCCCCTAGTGCGGAAACACATTCTAAGAAAAAGGGGCCAAGCCGGGTAGTTTCATAATGGAATTCATAAAGACTAAATACACTCACAAATAATGCCCTTGTAATGCGGCAGAGATATGGCCGTCAAAGAAAGCGTTATCCAAAACACAGTCTAAGCCGGCCGAACTGTGTTCCACTGATCAGGTTTGGTTTTGTATTCCAGCTCTTTTCTTATAATGGGACACCTCTCAGCTCACTCTTCTGTGAAACAGAGTAAGAGGGAGGGAGGGAGGAAAAACACACACTTGGGTAAGTCTGGACACACACACTTGATCTCTTTGAAATGCACACACACACTCCACACAGGCAGCTGAGCCCGGCTGGGACTTGGCGGGTTGCGATACGGCCAGCTTTATCCGATTCCAGCCTTATCTTAAAAGTGTCGTCTGAGCGAGCGGGGCTGCGTTTGTGACTGATACATTTATGTCTTTTTGTTATGTGCACGACTCCCATTGTGCGTCTTTTGGTAGTGTGTACTGTGTCTTCGTGTGTAGTTTGTATTTGAGTTTGTTTGCTGAATTTGTGTGTTGAATGGTATGTCTTGAGTATGTATTTGCGCGTCTGTGTGTGTGTGTGCGTGCGTGTGTGTGTGTGTGTGTGTGTGTGTGTCTTTGAATGTGTGTTTTAACTAAAGCTGGATTCTAGATGCCAAACGCAGGAGGCGCGTTTGTCATTTTTTTTCAGACCGTTAGGTGACAGACACAAAGATGTTTCAGAGACACAAAAGAGAAATGGCACATAAAAAAGGAGAATGAATGAAAGCACAGCGTGCACAATACACAGCTCTGTTATGAACATGTTATCAATACAACGTTCCATATAAAGATTCTCTCAAAGACCTTTTTGGTTCAGCACGGTCATAATTTAGACCTTGGTGGTTTAAAACTCCCTGGCAGGAGCTCATTGTCAGCCGTAACATAAAAACATGACACATCAATAGGAGGTGAGGAGTGCGGGAGTCAAATCAATAGTCCAATTACATCAGTAAATGTCACACTTTTACTGTGAGTGTCTAGACTAGACCTGAAGTTTCATTCCTCCATGTAAAAGGATATTTTCCGCCAAAAGTATGAAATCTTACAGAAAAGTTACACCTTGTCTTTCGTGCATTTTCCAACGAAAGTCGAGCAACACGAGCCAATTGTGTCTCTCCAAGATTGACCTCCGGAAAGGTCGTGGTTTGGGTTGAAAATAAATTCCGAAGTACGGATGTACGTACTTAAGTACGGAAGTTACGTGACAAATATATCAACGTTGCAAAATTGATTACAAATTCATTTTGTGGAATATCGTAGGAATAGCTACGAACGCTGTGCGATAAACAATACATAGGGGTCACAGTTTGTCACTGGCATGGTTACACACTAAACACATAATTTGAGAGTTTTTTTTACTGTAAAAATAGAAAAAAAAAGATACATTTTTGGTAAGTAAGACAGTAGCAATTGAACCGGTCTGGTCCCCGAGACTAAAGACAAAACTCTTGTCAGTCTTCCAAAAGACCTCCATTGTGGGGACAACTGTGGTCCGTAGTGGATAGAAGAAGGTCTAACACAGAGAGGGTCTGGAGGGAGGGGAGGACGGGTGGAAAGAGACAGAGGGAATTTGAAAGTGTGGAATAGAAACCTGGTCACCAGCTGTGCGCCCGGTGTTTATTTAGCCAGAGCTGCCGGGTCGTAGTGAAGACAGAGTGAAAGAAGGAGAAAGAAAGTTGTGACTGAAGGGAGGACGGGAGAGAGGCCGGGTTTATTAAGGTGCTGTTGGATGAATGGGCCTCAAGGGACGAGAGGGATGGGAGGGATGGAGGGAAGGGAAGGGTTGGGGTGAAAGAAAATGGACATGGCAGGGACAGAGGAGGATAGAAACAGAGCGGGGGAGGGAAGAATGAAGGGAGGGAGAGAGAAGGAAAACAAGAAAAGGAGACTAAGGGAGGAGGAAAGAACCTGGGAGGCAGGGAGGCCAGACTGGGCACGTGAAAGGGAGTCTTTGTTTGACTCACGCTACGAAGAAAGCTAAAAATACTGCCAATGCAGTCCGGACACCCGACTGCTTCCTCTAACACCCGCCATGAGTGTGTGTGTGTGTGTGTGTGTGTGTGTGCGTGTGTGTGTGTGTGTGTGTGTTATGGATCACATTTCTCCACGGTTAAGATTTAGGATTAACCTCAGGGGTTCAAGTCCTCACCTCTCTGCACAACCCACCCACACACCCTCAACTGACACACATATTTTAACACCCCCGCAGATGCACACCCATTATGGCAAAGTACGCACACACACACACACACACACACACACACACACACACACACACACACACACACACTGCCCCTGACACCCCGAACACCCCTCTGGGCCCATTCTCCAGCTTTTTAACCGTCTCTTTGAAGTGTGTCTAAACGGGAGGGATTAGTGTAATAGTCTAATGTTACAATGACATACTTCTCTCCTCGACTTGCCACCGTGTATCACCGTGTGCGCTCCCCCCCCGACCCCACCTTCTTCCCCTCTTCCCAGATGTCCCGGCTGCTTTGGTTTCTGGAAGTTACCGTCCCTCTGCCGCACTAAAACGGTCAAACAGATGGAGGTGTTCAAATTTTTGGCCGTCAGTTACGAGGATTTCAACAGCGAGGTCTCTTTCTGAGAAGCGCACCAGATGCCGGAGCCCCGCTCGATGCTTACTGTATGTCTGTGAGAGCGATTCCTGAAACATCTGCGGGGGGTGTTATAACTTTTTACGTCCGTGTATCGTGTCTGTAAATTCAGAGCGCTGTTGGAATTGAACCGTTCAGTTATTCAGCACACTGTCGGAGGAGGAGGAGGAGGAGGAGGAGGAGGAGGAGGAGGAGGCCAAGCGCAGTGAATGTGCAAATGTTACTTGTTTGTTATACTATTTTGCAAAACGTTCAGCAAAGCGAACTGGGTTACATTCTCCTCGCACTCCTTACGTTAGCTACAGCCTACGTTTTCTAAATGATTTCCAGAGGCATATTTTTACATATCGTTCTGATCGATCTCATCCTCACTGGTGTCTAGTGTAGGACAGAAGAAAGTAGTTCTTTCATCCATTTTTACTGAGCATCCTTTTGTTAATTCATATAGAAATGGAAGACTCTGTTTCTTCAAACAACATTGCTCTCATTACAGCGCAGAGAGTCGGATTGGATTCATGACAACGCCTTTGAATCTGCTTCCCGTCGTCCCAGTCTTTCTCCCATGATGTCGACTTGAAAACAATTGATTTATCATTTACGCTTATTCATTATCATCCTCTGCATTTATTCTGTTAATGTGCGAGTTTAAGACAAACAGATAGTTTTCATCTGTAGTCCCTGGGTCTTTTTAGAAGTGAGAAGGCAAAACAAAAATAAAAAAGAAGCAAATCCTAAAACGCTTTGGGATCTTTGCTCCATCATGTTGAAGATAGTCAGTCCAGGTATTATGTGCCCTTTTAAATGATATTGACCTCCTCTCTGCCTCCTGCCCTGTTAACTAGGCTCTTTGGATCATTTTTCACCGTGTCATTTAGAAGATAAAAAATATCTTATTCACATAGTATAACAGATTTTACTAAAAGAATGTGAGCACTGATTATCACAACGTTTTATGATTCACAACTTCTCCCCACTACTCCACGGTGTTTGTCTGTAAAGCGATTTGAAGCAGTAAATCTGCGAGAGATTGCATTTCAAACGAGCCCCTTTCCGGTCCCCTTGTGGACAATCTGGTCTCTCAATCCACCGCAGTTTAGTCTCATGCCAGTGTTTCATGTTTCCAACGACGGTTTAAGGTTCTACACACGGCGCGCGGACCTGTTTGATATCACATGGAGAACCAAAGGGAATTCGGCCCTTCTCTGTGAGTCGTGTTGTTCCGTCTGATCCGACATCCGCAAGGGGCCGCGAGGAGCGAGGGGGAACAGAGCGGAGAGGGGAAACGATGTGCGGCAAAGGGCTGGCAAAGGAGGAAAGGGAAAAGGGGATAAAAAAAAAAGAGGACAAATGGGAGAGATGGCGAGGGGATAAAAGCTGAAAAGACGGCGGGGAGGAGGTTCGAGCGAAGAGGGAGGGCGGGATATCCTGTCGAGGATGGGATATCTAAAAGGAGAGGAAGAAGGGAAAGATAATGGCTTGAAACTGTGTGAAAGGTTTCAGAAACATAAGACTCAGCTCTGTGGGGGGTGGGGGGGGTAGGAGGGGGGGCTCTCTGTCTTTCTGCCCAGAAAATCAGCTATCCAGGGGAGAGGCCCTGAACATATCAATAATGCACCCACACAGAGAGACAAACACACACACACACACACACACACACACACACACACGCAGTCAAACACGATCACACTCGAACAAAACCAAGTCATTATCCTTCCGATCAAAGCTGACCCCTTAACTGCGGCAAAATGGTTCCCCTATGCCGAGCGCCTATCGTCAAAATCCCAGCGGGACCCCATCGATGTATTAAATGGAATTAGTCAGTCAGTCATCTTAGGGTTGAATTTAAATAAAATAAATAGTGAACATGAGTGTGGCAGGGGGGTGGGGGGGGGGAGGGAAAAAAAGCTCTCAGAGAAGGAGGATTGAGCGTTTCAGAAAATATCCGCTCTGCAATACTGAAACCATGTAATCAGCCGTCAGTGAAAAGATCCTTTTATCCACGTTTCAAACTGTTAGCCACAGTGAGAGGGCGCCGCTGCTCCTGACGCTTGTGTTTTCAAGATAATCACCGGGCCAGCTCGTGGCATCTCCGTAGCACGACGCGCGTTCACGCGCCGGCCGACGCAGATATAGGTTTATTGTAATCGGGGGAATTTAAATTGCACATGTTTTTTCTCCAGAAAGGCTTTTAAAGTCGTTTGAAGTGTCAGACAAGTAGACCCTCCGCTTCCTGCAAGTCACCCTAAAATCCCATTTGATCTCACTGGGTGTATTGTAAAGCTCCGGGAAACACTCAAGGTGCAGCGCTCTAAACAGTTTACATGCCACGCAATTTAATAACCGTCTCTGTAGTTCACAACACATTCGCTTACCCGGAGCATTTCTTTACACGATTCAATAAGCCATAGCTCCCTTTCTTCTGCTTCCTACTTTCTTCTCATTAAATGCAACATGCATTATTTAGATTAGATTTGCTTCTACAATAAACATCATTTAAATAATAAGTGAAGACTTTGAATGTTTTACAGACAAGCCATCTAACACTAAGGTGGATAACACTGATGACCAAGAACGGCTCTCAGGGAAATGTGCTACCGACAAGTACAATCACACAGGTTGTGAAATGAGTACATCAGTAATAGCGGTTTACACGAGTGGTGTGTGTGTGTGTGTGTGTGTGTCTGTGGGAAGAACCTGTCTCTGGTGTAGGTTGGTGAAGGATGCAAGACCATTGATGGAGGAATTACTCAGATCTTTTACTCAAAGTGAAAGTAGCTAAACCACGGCGTCGAAATACTCTGTTATCAGTAAAAGTCCTGCATTCAATTTTTTATTCAGTAAAAGTACCAAGGTTTTAGCATAAAAGATATACTAAAAGTACCAAAAGTAAAAGTCATTATGCAGAATGGCCCATTTCATTATAATGTACTTACAGTTAGCCATATTATGTAAGTATGTGTCCATTGATGTGATGCAGCTGGTGGTGCTAATCTTAATCCATTTTATATTCTTGTGAAGAAACCCCAATTATAAATAAAGTCTCATCTCAGCCTGCAATAATACATTACAATCTTTGTTGATTATATTTTTGTATTAATCTGAATCTGCAAAGTAAGGAATACATTGAAATACCCAAAATTGTACTGAAGCACAGTACTTGTGTGTATCTACTTCGTTACTTTCCACCACTGCATGTGTTTCTATTAGAATTGACAAGCTAATTTTAAGAGAGCATTTGAGATGTCGCAAAAAAGAATAATGCGAATAAGGTGCGTTTCCATAAACTAGATGGAGCAAATAAACAAGTCACCTCGGCAGCATCTAACATGTAAGAGAGAAAAATGGACAGAGGTCTGGTCAGAAGGTTGTTTTCAATTGGGCAAGTTTTAAATTGTTCTTTCATATCTAGCTAGTGTTGGACATGCTGCATGCCGTCCGGAGACAAAGACAAATGATTGCAATATCTGTGAAAATGTCACGTCAGAATAATGTTCGGCAAAGGCGTTTTCACAATCCATGTAGCGCATCAATCTTTTTTCAACAAAAGATTGCGCATATTGAATTATGCTGCTTCCAGTAAACTCTTTCTCACGCAATACTTCAAATTGTGCTGAAAAAAGTCAAGCGGAAACGCGGCTATTGTGCGAGGCCACATGACGGCGCCCGTGTGTGCGCTTGTGTTACGGGTTTTTTGATCTGGGAAAGAAAGTCACCTGACAAATGCCCACATGGGAAAGAAATGAAATCACCACATTTACCGCCTGGTTCAGTCTCCCGGCTCTCATCAACCCTGTTCTCAGGAGCAGTCGGTAGCTGTTTCCATCAACCCTGCTCCTGCTGCTGTTTGCTGCTATTCAAAAACAACAAAGCCAGCGACCAGCTGGTGAAGAAAGATTCACATCTAGCATCTACGAACCAGGGTCGTTTAGCTGAAGAGCCAGGAGTTGGAGACCAAATCAGAGCTAAAAGAAGAGCTTATTGTAAAGCGTCACATGGCCTAATGAACGATAATGTTGCTCTGCATCTGCTGGGAGTGTAAATAGGCAATGTAAAATAGCCGAAATACCTTGGCGAGATGATAATGTGTCGAGAATGTGTGTCCATCAGCTCGGTTTTGAGTTATTCTGCCCCCTTGTGGCCATAAGCACAATGAACGCAGCTTTAACAAAAAGAGTACACACATTTCCAACGAACAAGCATGCGAAGCCGGGAAAAAAAAGAACTGTCTCCTAAGGGACAAAGATGCTTGCTTTTTCTGGCAAGCATGAGAAACATCCTCATGAATATTGATTTGACAGCTGTCACAAAAAATACTGGTGTGAATTTGGACACATCCATATTCAAATGCTCAAATGAATAAAGGAAGGCTTTCTTTCCCTTTGGGTCGGTCCGAAACTGCAGCTCTCCTTGATAATGAAATGAAGAGGGCTCTCTCATATTCCATAAGCTCTGAAATAGGAAGGGATCGGATTATGTTTCCTGGTCTTCAGAGAGAAAGAGATAGAGGGGGTTTGGGGGTGGAGGTGGGGGGGGATGCTGTTTTACTGTAGTTATAATGGTAGTAAACTGACAAAATGACAGAAATGAAGAGTAAGAAGCAGAGAGGCCAACATTGGAGAGAGGAAAAATGGATAATGAAGGACTTTGGTGACCTATATGAGGAGACTTGTAATTTAGAGAGAGATGAAGAATGTCTCTTTTCAAACTGAATCAGTTCTACCAGCCAATGATCTCGCTCTCTTTCTTTCACTCTGAATCCACGAGTGCCACTTGTCCTTCTGCATCCTGTCCCTCTTTTGTCTTTCTTTTCCTCTCCTTCTTCCTTAAGCACACACACACACACACACACACACACACACACGCACACACACACAGACACACACACACACACACACACACACACACACACACACACATATTTAAATCTCTCCATACGTTCACCAACAGAAACGTGCAACAGCCTCAGATGAATACATTTTTTGGCAGAATGTTCCTGCTTCCTTTTTTTTTTTTTTTTTTTACCCTCGATCCCTCTCCTTTCACGCCAAGCTCTTTTCAGAAGTAATGAATGCCATAATCTGGAGGGGGAGATGATTTCAAACAGAGCTTTTAGCTGCTGGACCGAGCATGAAAGCCTCGGTCTGTGCTGCTACCAGCATGGCGGTCCCTTTGGGACACTTTTAGAACCACGACTGGCTACGCGCTCAAAGCAAATTATTAAATTGAGGGCTTCTTTTTCTGACCGTCATAATTAGTGTTTTAGGATTAACTTGCGAGGGACTTCAACTAGTGGAGACTTGCAAAAGCTGCAAATATTTGTGAGTTGTTTAATCCATACAAATATGTTGCCAAATACACAGGTCTCCTAATAATAGTAATCCTGTGTCTTTGACCGTGAGTTTGAAGAGTTTAACAATTTTTGTTATGCTGGCTGAAAACAATGAATGTATGTTTATTTGTGATGGACAATCAGTGACTAAAGTTCCATTTTTGAGTTGTCTCGATAAAGACATTGACTTGTAAGTTGGAACTTCACAGTTTTTACACATCCTGCCTCAAGTGATGTCAATTGAGTCAGCGTCGATTGGGATTTAAGACTACAAGTTTGAAAATGAAAACATTTGGAGGTGTGGTGTTAGGAACTTAGACTGTATACAAAAAAGTGGAAGTAGTCATCGTGACATCACCCATTGGTTTGTGCACCGCCGTTTTGAAGCCTCGAGTTTGACGAGTTTGACGATTTAGACGTAGCCATCTTTGCAACATGTGGTATTGTAAGTTACCATATTTTGAATGCGGAGGAGTGATGTAGAGACGCCGTATATG
The DNA here is from genome assembly GCA_016806645.1 of Ophiodon elongatus. Lineage (NCBI taxonomy): Eukaryota > Metazoa > Chordata > Actinopteri > Perciformes > Hexagrammidae > Ophiodon > Ophiodon elongatus. The sequence continues at coordinate 4,684,875 of JACSYO010002062.1, read as the reverse complement.
GCTCTGGTAGCGTCAGCGACCTGTCAATCACAGTAAGCCCCGCCCTAAAGCATACTCTGCTTTATGGTCTATTTGACTCTAAATGGACCATAGTTTACTAAATGAACATCATGCTGCATTGAAGAAGCCTTCAAACTATAGATTGAGACTCATGTTTACAATGTTTACTGAGGTAATAAATCAAGTGAGAAGTAGAGTCATTTTCTCATGGACTTCTTTTTTTCAATTGGAAGAGTCGCCCCCTGCTGGTCAGGCGAGGAAATGCACATTTTAAGACTTCTCTGTTTAAGGCTAGTGGCTCGAGGCCACGTTAGCCGCATAAGCCCGTTAGCCCGAATCTCCGGCCGAACTGTTATGGTTGAGATGCATTGTGGGAAGTGTAGACGACAGGTTTTGACAAGAAAGAATAATGGTTTCTGTGGTTCTGCTGCATCTTCCTTTTTTGGTATAGAAGCGCAATTCAAAATGTATGGAGTATTCTTCAATGTGAATTTACTGCACACAATTCATAGAAACATATTCCTTATGAAAAACATCACATATTTAAATACCTAGCTTCTTGTGTGGAGCCTTTTTGTAAATGTCTGGAGCATACAATTGTACATGTGGGTCCACTTCTTCCTCTTCGAGTAGAACATATCTGACGTTCGTATGGATTTGGTGGATTAATCACGAATTGTGTCTTTAACCCACATTGATTCGGGTGTCACAGTGTTGGAACAGGAAATGGGAGCCCATGTTATTTGACTAAAATGTCAAAGCTTTATAGAGGTCAAGGCATTGTGAACGGAGAGGCACATACACATGCGAGGTGTGAATACCAATTCCTGCAGGACTTAGAAATGGCTGCAGAAACTGAATTTGTAAAACACAGAACAGCATGAAACGACCCCGAGGCCTTTGAAGTCTCTTTCATGGCTCCATCAGTTTGCAAGATGGAGCACTTCAACCATGCCATTGTGGTGAAAAATGGAGGTTGAATCCCTTGAGTCACAGCAATCACTGGAGCATAAACAGGACGTGGTGCCGGATTTCATTTTGTGATCTTTAAAAAATTTGACGTGCAAATATATACCTGACTTTTGATACCATCACCAAATCACATGTATTTTCACAACCCTGTCTCCTAGAAATTACATTGCCAATACAACTGAACTGCATTCTCAATTACGTTTCAAGGAAAAATGTATTTTCTGCCAGATTACAGTCCCAGTTGTAAACATGTGGTTAACGTTGTACATTGTAAATTGAAAAAAAAAAAAAACACAACAAAATTACTTTGTTATGTTGAGTAAATATCACGGTTTGGCTTAAAATTTGTATGTTTGTCACGTTATGTAAGTTAAACGCATAAATTAAAATCAGTGAGCCATTGTATTCTAACTTCAGATGACTCATAGGAAACATTTTTTGGTGTAAAAGTTATCCAGAAGAAAATACATTTTCCTCAAAACATAATTGACAGTTTCTTCGTAAGGAAATGTTATTTTTAGGAGTGTTGGGCTGATTTGGAACATCATACCATATATACACCATCAAAACTAACTAATCAACTATTTTGATAATTAATACATTTTCTGAGTCATTTATCAAGCAGAAACAATTCCTTGTTTTTAAAGTTGAGGATTTGTTTCTTCATTCTGTTTTTAGTATGTTTTATTCAACACTCAAATTTTTAACTTGAATTTTATACTGTTGGTTGGACAAAACGAGACAACACTCTGTACTGTGGAATGATTGTTCACTATTCTGATATTATTATAGACTAAACAAGTTATTCAAGAAAGAAAAAGAGGAATCTAAATAAATTGGTAATTGAAATATTAATGGTTGTAGCCCTATTCTTAACACAAGTAGTGGTACATAAATCCAGTGTAAACAAACAGTTATTGCTAATATTATGATTACGATCAATAGATATATCATCAAATAACTAGTAGACAAGATAAAGACTCTGATAAAGTCAGATTCCATACCCATCCCTCACAGGAGGCACGACTTCTTTGACACCATCTGTGTCGATCACAAGCAGCAACCTCCGGTTCTGAAACGTGAAGCCAATGCTGAAGTGTTCTAAACTTGCATTATTTCTAATGTCCATCAGGGGGCGACTCCTCTGGTTGCAAAAATAAGTCTGATTGTATAGAAGTCTATGAGAAAATGACTCTACTTATCACTTGATTTATTACCACAATAAACATTGTAAACATGAGTTCATGGTCTCAATTTCTAGTTTCAAGTCTTCTTCAATACAGCATAATGTTCATTTAGTAAATTATAGTCCATTTAGAGTCAAATAGACCATAAAGTGGAGTATGCTTTAGGGCGGGGCAACCTTGAGATTGACAGGTCGCTACAAACAACTTAAAACCTTTCACAGTGTGTTTTCAGCTTATTAATTGTAACTTAACGTAACTTAATTGTACCATTTCTGTTCACCTAAGAATGTCCTATTTGGTTTTACTTAGCTCCACCCTCTCGTGTTGTTGGCGACGGCCAAAATCAAAGTTGACGACAGCCCAAATGTCACACTTGAGGCTTCAAAACAGCTTCTCTTCTCTTCAACAGTCCGCGGTCTTCTTTACTCCTTCCTTTTTGTAAAGTCCCCGGCATCAAAACTTGCTCACTCGTGGATCGGCCTCCCCACTAGTGGCCTTGTAACTGCTGAAACAAACCGCCCTCCAGCAATAATTATTAATTTAGAACAGTTATGAGGCCACTATGTCAGAGCCCCACAGTTGTCTGAAAATAGTGCATTAGTTGTCAAATTGACCCCGCTGAACTGCTGAATGACCTTCTGTTTCATTATTTATTGCTTTTTAGCATTGATTTTATTTTTCTCATTCTTTTCCATGAGAAGTAAAGATTTTTAAAAGCTGACTGATGCGTTTCATGTCTCCTGTCAGCGGAGACAAAACAAACAAAAAGCACCCATAGCTAAACTGGCTGTACCATCTATCCCTGTGTCTCTGCTACTGTGTTTGTCCCAGTGTAAAATATGAATCCATCCACAAAAGTGACATTTATCAAGTGACACAGCCCAGAGTAGAAGGACGCGTGTCAAGATGTTACTTAAAATAGCTGGAAGGTGTCAGTGTGGCTTTGCTGTGATCTGTTTGTGAAGGTTGATGTGTGGGCTGGTAAATATGGCTGCTTCAACATGCTATAGATTTTCTATCTGTTGGTCTGACACGGCTGACTCGACCACTCCCTCACCGCCAGCCACACACACACACACACACACACACGCGCGCACACACACACACACACACACACACGCACACACACACACACACACACACGCGCACACACACACCATATATAATCTAATTGAGATGTCTCATACACCCAGAGAATAGACATGTACACAAACACAGTGAACACATATGGAGACATACACGGTAAAAAATACAACTTGAAAAAAAAGGTAAAACAACAGTATAAAAATACCAAATCAACAAGTCAAATCTGTTTTTTGTGTAGAGGATGTAGAGGTTGATATCATAAATATACATTTTACCTTATTCCCCAATCCATTATTCATCTCCACTGACTTATTTTCCTTCCAACTTGTTTAAACCACACAGCTGTTCAAAGACGCAGCAATAAACACAATTATATTGCAAATTTCAATCGATATAATGAGTCACGTTTTTCAGATGGAAACAGCACAAATAAAAGTGCAAACAATTGAACAAGAACAGGTCTTTCACCCAGGAGACCATTGTTCTTCCACCCTGTGAAACGAGAAGTCAACGTTGATTTTATTTGTCACGGAACTGCAGCACTTAAGTAACTTCACTCCCGTAGTCAAACCTAACGAGGTAGTTTTGTCCTTTGAATAAGGATGTTTATTTTCTAACGGCTGTATTTATGTAACAAGCGTCAGTTGACAAGTGTTGCTCGACATCCGTTGGAAAATGCACAGAAAATGAGGATATGTTGAATTTATCCACGCTGGATTCTAAAGGGACACGACCCCGTGACTTTTTTTTTCTTTGCATGAAATGTTATGAGAGGCGCTGGATGAATGTGAAACAGACATTCATTTTCCTCTCTGGGTGAATTGTCATCACTTTGAGGATGCCCATTTGGTTTTCTTCCAGCTTCAGGGCATAATTTCAAATTCTCAAATATTTCGTTTAATGTGTATGTTTTTTTTCTTTCCTGCTCATGCATGTGTATCAGAAAGTTTAAAAGATGCAATAAATTGAACAAGTAAACTTATTAGAATACTGTAATTTCTTTCAAAAGTGTGAATCTTTAATCACCAATCACAAGACACTTTGAATACAATATTCATCCAATGAAGCAAATATTAATCTTTAATCAATCCCATCCCTCCTATCAAACCGCATTGTTCTCCATAATTGATATCCCATTGGTTGACACTGTATTGAAGGGAGTAACTCCGTTTTTATTCTCAGAATTTACTGTTCCTGTTTTCTCCATCCTTGTCTCTTAATGTGTTTCTCTCAGAACAAAAATCTCTATAAACAAGCCTAATGTAGCTTAACGATACCTCCGCCGGGTATGAAGATATCTGCCAATATCTTGAAACATCAATTTGTACGGATGACATCATGCGGACACCTTTCTTCCATTTCCGCTCTGGCATATAGTCCCACAGCAATTAATTTACAAAAAAACCCTCTTAGCAGGCAATTAAACACATCCCTTAACCTTGCTTTCAAATACTGTGGATTATACACACAACCTAATGAAAAAGACTCTCCTTCTCGCTCCTGCTGTTCATTATGCTAATGAAATTCCCCTTTTAGCTGCCGTATCTGCCTTTATTTTAATATTCAGAGGAGGAGAGAAACCGGAAGAGAGAGAAGAAAAAAAAATAAGTGTTTGTTTTTGGTGATTCACGCTTCACCAGTAAACGTGTTCCAATAAATAATTCTGCAGCGGGACGACAGGAGCGAGCGTGAAATTATTACACACTGCACCTTGATTATTGAAAAGGGAGTGCATTTATTTTGCCTGAGAAAGAGAGAGACAACTGAGGACTTTTTTTTCTTCTTTTTTTTTTTTGTGCCACCAGTGTGTGAAGTGCAATCCCAGTCACCCTAATGTAATTATACATGGGAGGTGGTGTGTGTGTGTGTGTGTGTGTGTGTCGGCGGTGGGAGGGGGGTGGGGGTTCAAAGAAAGGAAACAGGAGGATAGACTTCTTCCTTTGTGAATAATTCATGACCTTGAAATCTATGAAAGGTTTCTGCTAAGTGGTCTTGCAGACAGACAGTGATGGAATTCACACACACACACGCACACACACACACACACACACGCACACGCACACGCACACGCACACACACATAAAGTGTCATGGACACATGGAAAAGCAAACACTGTACTGTAGAAAAACAAAAGTAATATGCATGCGTCAATGGCTGAAGAGCCACAGACGAACACAGAAGTGTAACAACAACAACAACCACCACCAACAGATGTATGAGCGATAAATCAAACGATGCAGTATCCATTTCCGATATAATATTTATTGAAGAACATGAGGTGAGACCAGTAGGAATGGGTTATACCACAAAATTAAGTTCAGGTCCAATACCAGGACCTGTATCAGTAGAAGTAGAAATGGAAAAAATATAAGGTTAACCTTATAAGGAGAGTGCTATTTTATTTTATTTAGTTTCTGTAGTTTTTCATTTCTTTTTCTTTTTTCTGGAAGAGGGGGGGGGGGGTGTTTTTATGTGTTTCCTTCTTTTTTTTTTTTTTTTTAAGTTTTCACAAAACAATAGCAATTCAAAATTGTGGAGTCCTTAGAAACTTTATTTTAATGCGCGTTTTCAGTGTAATTATAATTTCTACTCATTCTGGTGTGATTTTACGAGGTGTGTCATTTCCCTCCTATGAGCGTTTTCATTTAATGCTGGTTATTTCTTTTGTGAAGCACTTTTCAAAACGAGTGCTTTAAACTGATATTTTGGTGACGAATGAAACACAGCATGATGATTGTCTATGAATCAGCAGAGCTCCAAATAACCACGGCTGTGTGGTTAAATTGCATGCTTTTCATCTTCTTTGTGAAATTTTGCACAAGCCTGATTTTTTTTTTTATTCCCACAATTCAGATCGTTCGAAAAAGAACAAAACAGATTGGCTTTTCTAAAACTACATCATGCATACCGCTGTATAAATACAACATATTTCTTCACACAGAGTTGCAGTTTTGAATCTACCCTGTATGTCATACATATTTAGTTTTATTACACAGTTTCTGGGCGTGAGAGGTTTCCTAAAGACACACAGATACATAAACACTTGGCTTTACTTAGACTGAAGAGTTCATGTGAGTCCCCTGACCACTAAATGCTTTACTCCCCACTCACTGACACATGCACACACTCCACAACACACACACACGTACACACACACACACACACACACACACACGCTGAGTGTCCCGACTGCTAAATACTTTACCCACCTGGCAACCCGTAGCGCTGCTAGTTAAAAGCTTTCCGATTGGATGTATACGTATCCGATTTCATTTTAAAGAGCCTGCGGGAAGCCGAGCCGCTCGCTATCGGCGGGAAAACATCACGCTTTTATTCCGGGAAAGTCGTAGAGATTGAGGCGATGACCGGCAGAAGAGATGGATGGATGGACGCAGACGGAGGCAGCGAGAGTGCAGGAAAAGGAGCGTCTGTTGTAATTAGTTTATCTGATATCGCCCTGCTTTCTATCTCTGTCGTGTTCTCGCTCAGTCGCTTCTCCCCTCTTCTCTTTGAACGGGTTCTCCTCACCTTTCTCACTGCTTTTGCTTCTCCGTTCTCTGACCTGTTCTTTCTTTCTTTTCTAATTTGAGCATGCTTCCATCAACGTTCTTTTTATCCTCCTCCTCCTCCCCCTCATCCTCAGCTCACCTTCCCTCTCCCTTCATCTCCTCTTAACTCCCCCTTCCCTTTCCCCTTTGTTACCCCCTTCCCTGCCTCCCCCATCACATCTGCCCTCCCTTCCCCTAAACTCACCCATCTCTTTCTGTCTTTCACCCTGCCTCCCCTCTTCAATCCATTCATCCTTCCATCCGTCCATTCACCCATCCAGCGTAATGTGTCTCTAAGTGAGTTACCCGCGGCAACAAAGTGGATCACATCGCTGTCGTGATTACATCACCCAGTTGATGTTATGGGCTCCGTTGTTTACAATCTGGATGTGAGAGATGGAGCTCATGCATGAGTGTCACTGTATGCTTTTTTTTTTCTTTTTTTTTTTTTTTTTTTAAATGGCAGAGCTGTTTAGTTTATAGGTTATCATTTCCAATGCCTGATCTGAATGAGTGTCACGACAATGATCCACGACATTTCCATGGAAATTAATGTCCATTTTGCTACATTCAACTGCCTATTGCCATAACAAAACAATAATTCAAACCGCGATTGTGATGGTGTGGCATATACAAGAGGGGTTGTCTTCAGACATTACCCTCTGTGGCATGTAAAGAGCAATATCACTGGAGCAGTCTGAAGCAACTCATGTTAATGTCTTAATCCCATTAAAGGGATAGTTCAGGGTTTTTGAAGTGGGGTTGTATCCTTAGTCTGTGTTTTCCTACAGGAGATGACTGTCGGCATCCCTCCAGTTTTGAGAAGCAGACATGAGTACCGGCACAGCAGCAAAGCAATGTCCTGCTGTGAATGGGCGCAGAGGTACAAACGTATTTTAGTGCCCCAAAAAGAAGAAATCAATACCAGTTTCAGTGCATGCTATATTTAAAACAAATGCCACCACATAAAATTGCCGTGAGACAGATGAATGCCGTTATCTGTGCTCTCCCCACAGCTACTAGAGTCCTTTTGAAAAAAAAACTGTAGTTTTACCTCACGGAGCACAAGTGTTGCTGGTCTACCGCTGCCTCTGTGTATTGTTTTGTAATTGTACGACTTTGCTGAATTCTAAACCACTAAAGGCACACAGTAACACTAACTAACTAACAGATCGAGGCAGCGGTAGACCAGCAACTCCCATGTTTGGCGTGGTGAAATGACAGTATTTTACAATGGAGTCTTGTGGCTTTTGGGGAGAGAGTAGGTGGATACAACGGCTTCACTTCCGGGTCGGAAAATGGTTGTCTCACGGCAACGTAAACGGGTGAAAATATTCCAAATATAGCGTACACTTGATCCTGATCATGATTTTTTTTGTTTTTGTTGCTAAAATAAGTTTCATAACAAATAAAAGTACATTGCTTTGCTTTTGTGCGGTTCTCCTGCTGGGTGCCGGCCATCATCTAGACAATACACTATGGACTATGGATAAGCACACAGCCACAGGGCTAGTCTCCATGTTTTGCATGGAAACTAGCCCAACCTTTTAAAAACGAACCTATTTTTGAGGCCTCCGCACGAAAAAAGCATACCCATACTAAACAGAGTATATCTCTGCAACCACAAGGTCTATTTGAATATATTTGGTGTAATTATAAAGGTAATAACTGTTAGATTTGTCTAGATGTGTAAATATCAGTATATATATTACTGGTTAAAAGTAAATGAAGATGGAACACAGAATAAATGAAAAGATGTCAGGTTTGCCTAAAAAGAAAAAGAAGCACTTTCAGGATGAGCATCCCTTTGGAATAATGCAGTTACAGATTTAAACCTCTTCCAAATCATAACACAATATGTGAACACTCTCTCTGCAGTTTGACTTTGATAAAGTGAAGCAGAAAAAAATGAGAGATTTTAGTACAGATTGGTCACCCGAGGTCTCTGAAAATGAGGATTTGGCATAATAATTGCAATTTTAATTGTACCAAATTTAATGTACCAAACTATATATTTCACTTCTTTTTTCACTAATGATGTTCAATACATCCATATACAGCAGTAACATACACAATGCCAAACCAAAATAATGTTTTTTGCGCTAGAAATCCCCATAAAAAGCATATTTTTTTCTCAAAACCACAGAGCTGTAAGTTCTAGACTCAAAATATCTGCATTTGAATGTCGCACAGAGCTGAGTGGGACCTCCTTCTAACCGCTGTAGTATGGTAATTATGGCCATAATTTGATCGCTGCCATTGGCCAGTTGTTTACCATCCCCTACAGGGGGAAATCTTACTCTACAGAGCCCCATAACGTTTCTTTTGAATCAGAGTGTTTCATAGTGGCCTTTTTCAGTGTAACACAACCGGAACAATAACACGACTCGAAGCTACAGCTAAGTAAGTGGCATATTTCTCATATTTTTTGCTGGCTTTATAATCGTCTGAGGCTGGTGTTCGTTGGCTCAGAGATCGCTGAGGCTGTGGTTTATAGGGATTTGAGCGGTATGTGCAGAATCCTGGGCTTATTTGCTTTCGTTTGCGTGGTCGCAAGCCTATGTAGCATAAGCTAACTCGCGCAAGGGCGACATATGGCGAGCGAGTCCAGTCGCTGGCGAGATATGAATATGAATATTTGGTTATGCCTTTGGTTGATCTTGTTTAGTTGTGTTTAGAGCATGTACAAATGGCTTACATGATCTTGTAGCCCGGGCTTTGCTTGTTAATCTGATATGCAACATCATTATATTCGTTCTTGATAGTGCCTTGTCTCCAACGGGGTACATGTGTACCCCGAAGTTTACTAAGGTGTACTCCTCTGCCCCTCTCGTGGGGCCGTCGGGGGCATGTAGTTGGCCTTACGGTGAATATTGGCCATACTTAGTTTTATTTTTTTTTATGTTCATGCAAATGTTGTTTGATTCAAAAATGATCCAGGACCAACAAAGACAACATGGATTAATGCCCCTGTGGTTTTAAAAGGATGCTTGGTTCAGTTACAGCATCAGATTAATCTCTCACTAGCCATTTCTAAACTGCTGAACAAGCCGTTTCAAGAAAACATGATCCCCTATTACTCTAATTGATAATTGAAAGTTGCAGCAACAGTTACCAGAAGGATTAGCTTTCACATTAATCTGTATTTGCTTCATTTATCTGTTAGTAGTTTGAATGTGAAAATGCAAAGGGATATATTTAAGTCTTTTTAACCTCTCAGCAGAACATTGATGGCAGGGACCTGAATAAAAGGAGGACTGCCGCTGGTCACAAGGCAGTTTTGAGCAGTGCAGGCAGCGATGCTCTTGGATATTTTGCCTTTTTAGAACAGTCTGACAGTTGAGAGTGACAGGAAACATGGCGAGAGAGAAAGAGAGAGAGAGAGAAAGAGAGAGAGAGAGAGAGAGAGACAGGTCAGGCATGAAAAGCCCCAAGACAAATTCAAACCAGAGATCCTGTGGCTACATGCTCTATGTGCCGTAATAGCTGTCGGTTGATGTGGGTGATTATATTTGAATGTCAAATTCTATAATGCAGAGAAGTAAACATGGAGAATATTTAAACGTTGAAGTGGAACCCAGTCAGATCTCAACAGCAGATGGTGTGTTGAGGGGTTTGTATGCGCTCAGAGGAGGAATTCAGTGTGTGTGTACGTGTGCGCAAGGATTTTGTAGTGATTTTAAAGTGATAAAAAGTCAACCGCGGGACAATTAGACAATGAAATTATCCTATTTATAATTTTAATGCAAAGCACATACCAACCCCTGAAATATATTTTTTTGTTTGACAGCAAAACGTGTTTGAATTACAATCCTTTACAATAGTTTTAAGACTTGTATCTAATTGGTAAACAGTGATTGACAATTACTGGCAACCAGTTCACTGGAATTGCCAGTGGACAATGGAATGTTATGAAGCTTGCATTTGACCGATTAGTGATGTTAAATGCTAAAATTATACCCTGATAGCATGCTTACCAACAAAAACTTCGCAGGTGGGAATCTTTGTAGTGTAAGGAACTTTCTGAGATTCAGGAAATGTTGCGGTGGTTTCAAAGGTCCTTATGTTAGTTGAACATATCAAGTTTTCACTGCATTTCATTATTTATTTTTTTTTTGTACGCCCACATTCCTCAAGTGTCTGTATGAAAAGCACGATTGAAACAGTGAGTCAATGTCAGAGACAGCTGAAACACGGCAGAAATGGCTGTTTTCTTTACGCTGATGAAACACTTCGACACCTCGTCTTCTCATCAAAAGTTACACATATTCGTTCTTCCAGACGTGAAGTCGTGAAGACCAAAGTGCAAAAACAATGCAAAAGTGAATTTAAACCTTGTACACATCAGGTGTTGATTAGCATCTGCAAAGTGTGGAATTAAACATTTCATTTTTCAATGTCTGAAAATAAATTCTAGAAATGAAAAACATCAGTTTGTGCTCTCAAAGATTGAAACCTTACTTTGAAATGTATACCGATATGTATAGATTACCGTAATTCTATGTTTCTTAGTTGTTGTTTTTGTTGTTGTGATAAAAACCTGCAACGGGAGAAATAAGCGGTTTATATTCTCTTCTGAAGCTTTTTGTATTTTTCGGTTAATTGTAATGTGAGTAGATGTCCTGTACTGGAACAATCTTTCACACAAGCCTGTATGAGAAAACTACAACAGCAGTTCACAATCACAATAAACTTTATATGTATACGTATTTATGTCTTTGCATATATGTATTCACCTATGCACCGTCCGCTCTTGAATTGAAGCTCGTTTGACCAAAATGCCCAGTGTATTAAATGTACCCTGTGTTCTACAGAGCAATGTTGGTTGTTGTTTTTGCCTTTTGTCGTGCATGCCCACGCGATCACACACTCACTCACACACACACACACACACACACACACACACACAGGTGATAAAAGTAATGCCAGTATAGTTTCACAGTATTTCACTGATTGACCGAGAAATGCCGCAACGGCCTATCAAAGGCAGAGAAAAAGCGTGGATGTGAACAACAAAGGATTTTAAATACTTTTGCTTTGCAAAGGTTTCATGGGGATAAATGCAATCACCATGTTTGCTGGACCTCGAGGACACTCACTGTAGATTTTGGCGAGGACGTAAACATAGCGTTTGTTCGTTCCTCTGCCGGTAATGTAAAGGAACCGGGCGGTGACGTCGTTCTTTCAAACGTCACCTGCGAGATTGTTGCCGTGGATGATTGCCTGTCGACCGTAAAAATATTCTGAACCCGCGGAGGAACAAGAGGTTGTGTCCACGACAGTAAATGAGAGCCCTATTTTAAACAGAGGAAAGTGCAGACTGACACTCAGCAGATTAGGACATTACAGAGAATCACTGGAATGCTAATGTTTACTCACCCAGGGGAGAACAGAGGCAGTTTGGAGAAGCCAAAATGAATTTCTCTGCTTTTATGTCCGTATCAGCTTCCCTCCTCGGGAAAAGAGCGCAGTTGTCACAAAGCTGTTTGGAGTTTGTTTGTGTGTGTGTGTGTGTGTGTGTGTGTGTGTGTGCGCGCGCGTGTGTGTGTTTCTCAGCACTGATTGCGATTCCCTGCATTTGACAAAACATTTTCCGCAGTGTTCTCCGACTAAATTATTGAATGTCGATTATGAGTTGTTTATGTGCGTGTGTTTGCATGTTAAGTGGGGTAAAGCTGTTCATTTTCTCCGTATATCTTCTATTCTATTCTCTTTTTCTCAAATTGTTCTTTATTTGTTACACAGAAAACATCAGTTTTCAGAAAAAGGTGGCTCTAGTTTATTACAGTGCCATTTTGTAAAATGGTTCAACGGCGCTGTGGATCAATAGCGGTAAACATAACTTCAACAGGGATTTTTGGTTGTTGAAAAAAAAGTGACTTTGTCACTTCATCTTTGAGTTGGACACAAGCCCACCCCCAATGTTATAGCAGCTATTTAACTTCCCTTGTCCAGTACTGGAACTGGTCTATTTCATCCTATATTATAATAACTCATAAGAGTGCTTTGAAGTTACACACGTAGGAACAAAATGACATGCCAAAACTGTTTATCCCTGATGAATTAAAACGTAGCTGCTGGTCTGTTTGTATCGTGCCTACTGTGTTTGTATTCCATGGAAATAAAAAAGACAAAGAATAAAAACACGGTGAGAATATGATACGAATAAGGCGCAGGATGAATTACTATGAACGCTACAGGTAAAAATAAAAGACCAGACCCTTTTTGTTTATTGTTCCTTTAGATCCCTATCGGCTGTTACCTCGGCAACAACTACTCTTCCTCCGGTCCATATTGAAAACTTTACAAACAGAAGCAACACATGTTGACACTTACAATGCACTATATACAAAACATATTTTGCCAAAAGCAAAAATCTTCACGAGAGCTGTTTCGGAGTAGTTTGGGGTCGGGTCCGTGTCAAGTCTCAAGTCAAACTCCGGCGAGTCGAAGTTTTTTAAGAGGCCCTCAAGTCATTCAGGGGAAGCCATGACGTCAACTAACTAACTAACTAACTGTTAAAGCGGCACAGCAACTGAAACACCTTCTTTTTTTTTTTCAAAGCTATTTTTACACAAGTGCCGACAATGTACTGTATATGCATATTTATTTAATTCCCAAGGTGTGTGGTTATGCAAGAGCTGCCTGACGCGGTTCCTAAAAGTTAACACATCGAAACCGGGGACCTGAATGCATTTGCTCTTCTGCCAAGTCTCAAGAGAGCCGAGTCTCCAGTATTCTCCCAGCGCTAAAGTTCAAGTCCAGTCTGTAGTTCTTCTTTTTGTGACTCAGGTCAAAGTCTCAAGTCTTCAGCTGTATTTCCACCAATTAAGAAGAAGTACTGTAGAATTACATTAAAATCAAAACACATGACAGTCAAAACAGTTTAGCATCCCCACTGTGTGCGCACACCCGTGTGTTGTGCCGTGTACTTCAGAGGTCACATGTCAGGCCATGTCTATCAATATCAGTTAAACGGAGATGACCTCTACAGAATCTGATATCCAGACAAACCCACGCACACTGCGGCCCGTACGTACCAACCACACAGCTCGAACCACTCTGAAAAGAGAGCAAATTGAACCTCTGGCAGCCTATCTTTTTCCCTCTGACACACACACACACACACACACACACACACGCACACACACAAACACACACAGGCACGTAAAGCAGCGCTAAAACCTTAATCTCATTCATTTATTTCTCATCAGCGAGTGACGGGAAGAGAAACAGTTGCGTCACATTACCGCACTCTGCTTCCAGGAAGCTCTATTAAAAAGGACGTTCACTTTTTTTTCTTTTTTTGTTCACCTCCGCTGCCTCTATTTACCCATAAGTCTTTGTAATCTGTTTAGAGGGCTTATGGGTGCTCAGAAAGTGCTCTTTCCCTCAGAGCGCGGCTCGTTTGTGAAGCGAGATTGAGAAAAGTCCGGAAAGTGTTTCGGATACGTGCTATTAGACACCTCTCAGGTTACAAATTAAATTGTATCCAGTTATGTGTTCTGGATGCACATTTGATAAAAAACGCAACAGTTTGCATTGACTCTATTCGTGTTATCCATTCATAGTCAAACGTTATGTGCTCTGTGTTTACAATTAAATCTATTTAAATGTAATCTAGACTGTACAAACATGTTTTAAAAGGGCAAGAGGAATGCCACAAACCCTGACTGCTTAACATATTTACAGCCAATTGAAAAATTGACCTGCTGATTCACTTGTTGTAAAGAAAAAAAAAAAGAACTAATATTTCCACACAATCCAACCATGTGGAACGACCGAAACAAATAAATAAATGAAAACATATTTTAAATCTACCAACTGTAACATACAGGCTCCAACAGGAGCTAAAACACACACGGGGACATACATTATGTTAGGTTCCATTTCAATCAAAAAATCACAAACATTACCATAGTGTGCATTTAGTTGGTAAAACAAACTGTCAATCAACATAACACTACAACGGGACAAAATAACCGCTTAAAAAGAAACTTGGCACTGTTATAAAACATGACATTATTTAGAATTATTTTTTAATGTCTACCCCATAACAACATGACAAATATTAAAGGGTCATTTACTCTTGAGTATACGCCAAATTCAAAGAACTGTAGAGGGCCATGTAGCATGTCGGTTGTCAAAAAAAGGAATGTTTTGGATGGTACTAAATATGCCTTTTCATCCTGCCTGCACAATGCATGGTAGTTAATAAAGCTTTGCTACTGTCTATTGATTGTACTCTATACATTTTACATTGCATTGTGGGATACTTTTAGCTTGTGTCTACTCTGAGGTTTTATATCCGTCATGAGGGATTTAGACAACACTACAAAAACACATTATGTCGGGGACCATGTGGCGAAAAGTGAATCATTTCCAACTTCACATGAACTCCAAATAGCATCCACATGATACAGCATGGACATATAGAGCTGCATTAAGAACTATGGAAGCAATCTAAAGCCACATCTGAGGTTAATGTCCCTGGGCTGACTCAAATGTGCACACAATCATGGACACACTTCAACGGCTTCTTATTTTATCCCCCTCGGGACTCAAACTCTGAATAAGGAAAAGGCTATTTTGAGTGTGAAACAGCAGGAGTTAGTGTGTGTGTGTTTGTGTTTGTGTGCGTGTGCTCCAGTATTGGCATTATGAGAACCGAATGTGCACATGAGGTTATCAAGTGACAAGAGAAAAGTCCTCCACAGTCAGGACATTTTACCAGGCTGCACATCTGCAACAACTTGTTGGGGTTCGGGAACAGGAAATGAATGTACCGTGTAGATTTATACCATGAATAGTGCATGAAATCTTATAGATGCACTCTTCACCCGGACCTAACCTCACATACACACATTTTGTAAGTTTTGAACATTTCTGTCCCCGCTGATGTTATTTGTTTTCCGCCGCTCGCTTTTTCATTCTGTTTTGTTCCCATTTGTTTGTTTCTTTGAATAATTTTTACACTGATTCCGCTCAACTAACCTTCCAGTCAATCTCGCGGTTGTTCACAGATTTAATCCTCGGTGGTGTCTGCAAATTAGCATTTGGTTTGTCCCTTGTCACAACAAATATTTGTCTATGGATTGTTTTGCTCATATTTGACAGCAGCTCATCGGTGAATGTGTTTTTTTTTTTTGTTGAACTGTGCCGGGATTTTTAAGTATGTTTCTGTGTACCAATAGTTTTGTCCAGTGGGATGGTATTTGAATTGATTCAGGAAATCCAGTTGCCGGTACCCATCATAGCCCTCCTTTTGGGTAAAGACTCACTTATTTTTATCTTGTTTGTTTCTTCTTATTCTTTCATGATTTGTCACAAAGTTTGCGAGACATTTACTGTGACTGAACCACAGTTAAGAGAAAAGTTTCCTGAAATTAAGCATATCTCCCCTTTAAGAGCGGTTCCCATAGTGTTAGTATCTCATTTGTACACTTAAAGACATATTTACCTGTCCCACCGCCAGTGTCATGCTATATTATTAATCAATGATCAAGAGTTGGTGGTAAAATACCTTCAAAAGTTACTTCCATCCCTGTAAATGTCTTAACAGGAAGGTATGTTTTTTTAAGCATTAATAGACCTCAAGAATAAACCTTGAATGTAAACATAACTTTGTCCATTGAGCCAATGTGTACACATTAATAGTTATCTTTTTTTTTATCAATTAAAAAACAAGACATTTTTGGATAAGATTGTGTGAAAATGTGCTGTTTTCATTCAGTTTTGTGGAAATATTTTACTTGTTTATCAGAACTACTTGAGAAAGCCAGCCAATAAATATTCAACATTAGACTTTGGTTCTGTCTCTCTCTGCTCAGTAACACAGATTAGATCACGCCTCATTCATCATTCAGCACAAGTCATATTTCTACTAGGTTCTTTATAAAGGTTTGTATGGACTCTGCTTTTCTTCTTTATAAAAAAGGATCACACCCAGTCTTGCAGCGTGCACGTGTTTTCCTTTTTATTAAAGTGAGTTTCGCTGCTATTGTGACATGCCACCAAAGCGTGCCTCTTTGTGAATTTTAACATTTTAATCCATACTTTTCATTGCAGTTCAGGGTTTTACTGTGTCAGTTTTAATCTCTTTTAATTCTGTACGTAAACAAATCTTCAGGTCAAAGTGTCCGTCTGTTTACACAGAGAGGTTTGAAGCGATTCCGCATATTATCACACGCGCACACACGTACACAGATGTCAGACATAATACCTCACATATCCACACAGCCAGGCTCACACTGAGAGGTGCTTTCATGTTTACATTTGTCTTCCCTCGCCGGTTGCTTCGGGGTAATACCAAACAAACACATCGAAGTGTGTCTGTGTGTTCTCCCCCGTCACGGCCTGAATGGAAAAGGTATTTCAGAAACGTGCTGATAAGTGCGTCTGATCAGAACACGCTCGTATGTCGTTCTGGATGGCAATTATTAGCAGGGAATTTTGTCTAAATTTCGAGGTCCAGGTGTTCAAATTACTTGCTATTAGTGTTAGTTATCAAGGTCCAGTTAGATATTGGAACAGTTCACTCCCAGGGCGTTAAATACCAACGTTTTGTCACGCCCCCTCGGTGTCTGATACCTACGCACAATGTACTTTTTAGCGTCCGTATGAGACGCATCAGGCTTTCAAGTCACCGATATGTAAACCAATCCGCGCTATCGTCAGGCGCTCAGAAAAAATGCTCCGGAAGTGTGATGATGTGGTATGAGGACCAAAAAAAAAAACAGGTTGGTGGTGAGGGGAAGTCGGTTAGGGTCAAACAAGCACAGGACCCTCAACCAGCTGTCGACTGCCGTTGACTGCCTATTTCTTTTCCCCTTCTGTTATCTGCGCTTTGTATTTTGCGAAGGCATACTGTGCTTAGCTTGGTAATTGATTGGTAATTATTTTTTTCACTTTGACTCATAATATCGTGGTCTGTGTCCGGTCTTCAACCAACAATCAATGTTGCTTTAAAACCATGAGGGAAATGTTTCCGAACCACGACCACACGCTTTCCCACACCTTAATGAAGAGGCTGAAGTGGCCTTAACTTTACCACAGAGGTCGCAGACTAATAACCCACTCATATGAGTCATTTGAACAGATTGCTCTTGTTATTGTTTAGGTATGAGGACCTGTTTAGAAACACTTAAGTTTGGGATAATACGGTAAACTGTAGTGTAAGTTTAGACTCATGAAGTCTAGAGGCTATTCTTCAATGCTTAAATAACATCCCTCTGTATTTTTGTTCCCCCACCTGCTGCCTGAAGTTTTGTTCCTGTGTGTCCTGCTTCATGTGTGCGTATATGTGTGCACGTGCGCATGAGCGTGCATGTGTGTGTGTGTCACCTTTGCCGACACTGTTCCCCACACTTACCCATCTGACAGCTCGTGATTGATTGGCTGCTAAATGCTCCCTTCACACACACACTCACACTCACACTCACACACACACACACACACACACACACACACACACACGTGCACACACACACCAACACAGAGAGGAAAGTCCATTATACATCTATCAGTGGGTCTGTCCTAATCGTAATGGGAGACAGATGTAAGGTGTTTGGGATTACCACTCTCACACACATAAATATAGACATACATAGAGACACATCTGTTTTACACACGTACGGGAGAAAAAAAGACATAAACTTACACTCTGTTTCCTTCCCTTTTCACACATGCACACATTTCACTCTATCTCAAATTACACACACACACACACACCATCGGACGGTGCGGCATCCATTTAACGTGCTTAGCTGTGGCTGACAACAATGATCAGAAGTCTCCTTGAGAAGGGTTGGTAAGAAGGTGAGCTGTCCCCTTCACTAAAACCACTCATTACTCAACTCCACGCCTGGATGAATGACCATGGTGTGCATGTTCCCTAATGTTTGTGTGTGTGTGTGTGTGTGTGTGTGTAGGTGTATCCGACAATGGACTGATACATTCCCCAAAAGTGGACCACCGAGCCAACAGGGGACATTTTGAAAGTCCACTGCTTCAAATCATGGCAAAAACACAAAGGGGGGGCGAGGGGGGGGGGGGGGGTGGGGTAAGGTTGGTCAACAAACGTGCATGCTCAGATGCCCCTATAGTAGATAATAATGCTAAAGTCCCCTCCAGGGTGTCCTTCTAGTAGAGAAAACGTGATGAACTCCCTTTAGGATTCCCTTTCAGTGGAGAAAACATGATAAAGCGGCCTCTAGGGGGCCTTTCCATCGTGCCCTTCCAAGGGAGAAAATGTGATCAAGTCCCCTTTAGAGTGTCCTTCCACTGGGGAAAACGTGATGAAGTGCTCTTCCAGTAGAGAAAACATGATGAGGCGGCCTGTAGGGTGGCCCTAAAATGGCAAAAACATGATGTAGTGACATATAGGCTGCCCTTTTTCGTCACACTGGTGCCCCACAGCATGCAGCTAGTGCCCTTTTTAGTCTTTCCGCAACATTGAAGGTGTGTGAGTGTTAAAAGTTTGTTCGCAGCGTTATCTCTGCAGGCTGGAGCTGAGACTGAAATGACTCCCGTAAAGACTTTTTCTCACTCCTCAATTCTGTAAATGGCTTTTCAGCCCCAGGCAAGCCTTCCAATGCCATCTAACACTATAGGGGGGTATTTAACAGGCTACACAGGGAAGGTACCAGTCCTCCTGTTACAATTGTTATTGTTTTTTTCAATTTGTAACAAACTGTAAAGGCGCAATTTTTCTGGATGTCCTATAGTTTCAAGAAAAACAAACAGCAAATGGTCAAGAGAAAAAATACTTTCAATCATTTGAAAATGTATTTGCCTTTATATTTGAGTAGATTGAGCATACAAGTTGTTTGTAGATGCTCATTTCAAAAAAAGAAAATGTTCCACACTTTTACTGCAAGGATTGACAAGAGCCTACTGTTGGCTAGTTCCCAATGGCACAAGGATATAAAACAAAATTAACCTGAAGTAAGTGCCTGAATGTGTTTTTGCATGGCAACCATATTGATTCCATTTTATATTACAGCGAGTACAGCCGACTGGGAAAAGTTCAGGCCCAGCAGGGGCTTCCGTCCATAGCTTTTAGAGACATAACATTCCACGCTACAGAAAAATATGGTTTGATTTCAAAACTGTCTGTGTCCCTCACCTCCCCTTTTCTACACACTCATGTTGCATTAAACAAGGGATCATGAACAAGCACATGATCTAAAACAAACTCATCAAACTCTATTGCTTGCACTGTGGGTGGCACATTATGGTCGTGTTGGTAGCAAGTGCAGCCAGTTTTGTGCAGAGATACAAGCTTTGGCAAAGAAATAGTAAACGTTGGAAGCTATAGTTGTGTAATAGCAATTAAATCATATTAAATCCAAAGAAACAGCAGTGTGAATTGTCAAAAGTTAAAAATATTACTGTACTGAACTGTCACAGGCTTTTCAGACATGCTCTGTTAAGCTAGCACCTTCTGAAAACACTGGTCTGTGACTAACATCAGCACATCATCAAGCTCTATCAATCCCGTGTGGTATCACCTTAACATACTGAGATAAGGGACAACAACTTTAGTTTTTAGAGAGTCTCTGTCCATAAATCCAGCTTTATTCTCCCATTCACTGTCACAAAGATGAATGACACTCAGGTGAGAAAATAATACTTCCCTGTTCAATAAGGACAAAGAGCTGGGCTCTCTTAATGACCTGTCTCTGCATTAACGATCCGTCTGCGCACTAATGACTCAGCCTTCATAATGACTAACTGATGATGTGGGAGGAACAGAGAGGAAAGCGTTAGCCTCCCAAAGCGCTCAATATCTGCATGATTAGAGGGAACATCCACCCAAAAAACACTATCCCAGGTGTTTGATTCGTAAGGACCACTTGATGATGTGGGAGGAACAAAAGAGGAGAAGTTTGACAGTAGACTCAATCAATACTTCCTGACACAGGGAGATTAACACTCAATCTCCAGTACCTAAAATAGAATAGGATGCACTCTTGCCAGTCGGTGCACATAAAGCGGTAACAACATTTATTTTTTGCACTTTCATGACAGATTTGAGGAGAATGTATTGGAGAATCGAGTTACCAGCCCATAGCTCCAATAACCTAAATAGAATTGTTTACAGATGATACGGTTCTTTTGTTGCGTAAACTCCCTAGTCAGCATTGGTTTTGTGATTTAGCAAGTCAAAACATGTACAGGTGTCTGGGTTTGACAAATTTGGCAAAAAGTGAAGCAATTTTCCTTACAAAACATTGAAACAACAGTAAACTGTAGTCTGTTCAACACTTGAGCCTGGATTCAACTCTGAAATCTAGATGTTCTGTCAGCCCAAATATCACAAAATCAAAACCTACTAGGTCCGGTTCGCCTTTCTTTATGAAGTATCATTATTGCTTTTAATTTTGTGCTATCAGTCACTGTGTAAAAGTAGCTGTCACCACTGTATGAGGGGCGGAGACCTGCCTTCCGTTTTCGCTTCATCTCTTTCATTAATCAAGAAATGAAAGGTACTGCCTACTGTTGCAATTTTTACGCCCATGGTGGATGCCATAATCTGCTCAATAACCTGATAAATGATGGAGGAGGATTGAATCTCAGGTGAGTCAATACCTTAAATGATGGAGAGAGATCAAGATGCTTTAAATATTGATGAAATAAGTCAGGATAAGAGAGCGTCATGTGGATAAAGTATCATCATCACCCTCAGTCGTTGCTTCTTACACTGAGGTCTTAGAGCATACACGGGGTTTGCATTGTCCTGCAGAAAACTTCTACCTAGTGGAGTCATAAATCATTTATCGATGTTAGGGGCAATGCTTGCATAATGATCAGATAATGATGTGGGCAGAACAGAGGAGAAGGACCTAAAAAGGCAATTTGGTCAATAAGAGAATGATGGAGAGAGATTAAGACTTCTTCAGCAGAAAACCCCAATACTTCATGTCACAGAGTTTATTTACTTTTCTTTAACCCTTTCTTTGACCATCCAGGTTGACTGAAATTGTGTTACTATTCATGATAACTGCCTGGTGGACTTACTGCAGAAGGACTGAGGAAGATTTGTATGTTACAAGCATTATATGTGTATGACATTGACTTGGAAAACAAATTAAATTGTTTATTTTTCATACACTGGAAGCAATTTAAAGTGGGACCTTCAGGGAAAGTAGGCAGTACAACTCTCTTTAGATAGATAATGATATGTGAGGAGAGGAGAACATTATCTGCCAAGTCTGTCAGTGTATGAATAGGTGACGAAAAATTCAGCATAAAGAAGAACCAATAAATTGCATCTTAGAGAATAACACTTTGGACAGTCCTGCTGCATGTTGCTTGTACACAATGGACTCATGACACCGGGGATCCGTTGTATAGTTGACTATTGTTCCACGATAGATAATACAATGTTTAGACTTCTCATAAACAGGACACAGCTGCAATCAAAGCCTCATGCACAATTCCCTATTGCTTTGCAGAAAATAAAAGTAAACGTTAAAAATGTTGTCATGGCAGTTGTTAGTTCTGTGAGTCGTTAGTCCCTCGGTAGTGACGTGAGTAGTTAAGTCAACGTCGACCACGCACTGACATGCCGTTACTGACACGTCCAAAACTGACACTAGGGGGGAACCGGTGAAACAAACACAGGACTTTCACCCAGGAGGCCGCTGTTCGTGTCCTGTGTGAAATCAAGTGAATGTTGAGTCCTTTTACCGTAGTTCTGTTACGTAACATCCAGACTCATGTAAGAAGCATAGTCATTTTAAGTAACACTTGTACTTATTCTAACCCAAACCGCAATCTTTTCCAAGTCTGCCCAAGAAAGTTTATTTGTCTGTACACGTCTAAAACCGACGCTAGAGGGATACCTAGAGCATTACAGTTTGAAGCATAGGGCCACTGACCAAGCAGACGGTATTTGATGAGTTGGGAGAGAGTATGTGCACATCCCAAATTCTGAGAAAATAAAAATGTTATGTTAAGAGTCACCAGACCAATGTTAAAGTTGACATGCATGTGAATGTGATTTAACAATCGACAATTCAAATCTTCTTCGTAGGTTATTGCCTTTGCTTAGACAATGCTGTTGTTATGTGGATGGTGGAAAATTAAACAAGTGAAATTGGAAAACTTAGAGCATTGGAACGGAAAACACAGATTTCTCATTATCCGTTGAACCCAGTACTGACTCAGCACTCGGTCATTAGTATCATAATCACAGCTTTGCTCCAAACTGATTTTTTTTTTTTTTTTAATGAAGATGACTGTTCAAGCATGGAAGGCCTGCATGTCAGGACTTAAAAATAGAATCGCAACAGGTTGAGAGCTGTGCCCGTATGTCATGCTCTGCGTGTATGCCTTTTTAACATGTGCATAGTACTGCAAGTAGAAGTACGCATGTGTAATGTGTCCTCATACACATGCTGTGCATTGTAAATAACCTAAATAAAACATGCAATTATGCATGTGCATTTGAAAGTTTCATGAGACAAGTAAATGCTGAAAGGAGCAGTGCTCAAAATCTTTCAGGTCAGCAGATGAAGTCTGAACAGCATGAAGCCATGTCAGATGTGCCTTTGAGGCTACCTATGTGGAATTAAGTATTGATGAGCCTACAACTACAGTGGTGTACAGTAAACCTGATTATTATTCATAGAGGATGACTAATGAGCGGAGACGAGGAGCTTGTTAGCCGATGCAAATCTTGCCCACGGACTGATACTGAAGAGGAGAAGATGGTCCACACGTTCACCACGGCGGGCGGGCATTTGAAATCTGAAGCAGAACCTTCCTCATAATATAATGAACCATTTTTTTTTTTTGTAGTTTGAAATTCCTATAATGATTGCTAATATGACAGTGTCATTAAAATGTGTGATTGTTATATTATTTGACATGACATTTCTTTTTTAACATTGGTTTCATTTGTATTGATGCGTCAGATATATTCCAGCATGTCAGGGATGATATTTACATATAAATTAAAGGTTTTTGATATAAATACAAATATAAATTGTCTGAGCAGAATACTTTTCATTCCCAACATCAGTATTTTTTCAAGGAACAAAGGAACAAATTCCTGACCCTTGAATGATCATGCTATATGAAGTGCTGGGAAAATAAATAGCATAGAGAAATACCGCGACCGAACACCAACTCCACTTAAATCTTGAGTGAGTGGCAGGCTGGCGCTCGAGTAGAACGGTGAGAAATGGAGGAGAAGAAGGAGTGAAGAGGGAAGAAGCAGGCCTCACTTTATGTTTACCGAGTGTCATTGTTTACATTATCCATCATTCTGAGAGGTTCTGATCATGCGGTGCATCGACCCGGCCACTCGGAAAAGAAAGGTGCTTATACTTCATATGGGCTTCACAACCTGTTGGGCTGCAGCCTTAGAGAGTAAGACATCTTTTAACACAACTAGAGGGCACTAAGGCTCTTTGCGTATAGCACACACACACACACACACACACACACACACACACACACACACACACACACACACACACACACAAACACACACACACACACACGACAAAGTTCAAGTTCTAAATGCATGCATTTAGAAATAGGCATGCATGTTTTTTGCATAGGTGGCATTTCTTTTTTGTGTGCATCCACAACTCCGACATGCTATCAGTCAAATTACACATATAATATCAATATGACAGTGTCCATGCTTTTGTGTGTACTGTGAGTGAATGTGTGCGTGTGTGTGTGTGTGTGCATAAAGACCTAGTGCCTTACTCCGTCTTTCTCTTGCAACCACCTAAAGCGCATAGAGAGCTGCCTCTAATTAAAGCAGTGTGAGGACTTCTTGTGACGGTGAAACACACACACACACGCACACACACACACTCACACACAGACACATAGCCTGTGGTCCTGTGTATAATGAGTTCTTATTGTGAGTGTAAGGCAGCTAAATACCTACTGCAGCAAGTTTCTTCAGGCTAAAAACAGATCAGTGCTTCATTTGGGTTTCAATGCTAAAACCTCAGAGGTTCGGAGAAGCGTATGCATGCGCATGCGTGTGCGTGTGTGTGTGTGTGTGTGTATTTCTATGTCGTTTTAGGCACGTGTACACATCGGTGTGCCCAAATGTGTGTGTCTAAAATAAGTCATCAGAAGTTTAATAGCTTTCTGAACTCCACAACCAGGCTGAAATTAAACCTGCTATTTTCCATCGGACTTTCTCCTTGCACTTCCCCAACCTTTTGTGTGTGTGTGTGTGTGTGTGTGTGTGTGTGTGTGTGTGTGTGTGTTTGTGCCAGATACCAGATACCACTTTCTGATAGAGGGGTAGAAATTGTTCCCCATCCCTGGTAATAATAATGCCGCGAATCCACAATAATGTGCAGACTTTAACAGCGAGCGAGATGCCATTGGCAAAAGAATGAGGTAATACAAATGCTAATGTCGGCTTCACTCGTCTCCTCGTCCTCTATCTTCTTCTGCAATTCCCTGTCCTCTCCCGTCCTCTCCCTCCTCAGATTAGATTAGATTAAACCTCAATCGTCCCAAGGGGGAAATCAGAAAATGAAAGCCAAAGTCAAACCCCAGGAGCTCCCCATGGCATTACGAGTGTCTATTGACAGTCTTCTCTCCTATCTAATTCATCGTTTTCCCCTGTCATGTATCTTGTGTTTTCGTTCCTAATCTCCCCTCACTTCACTTTCCATTGTTTTTTCATTCTCCTCGACCCTTTCTTTTTCATTCTCCTCATTTCCTCCCTCTCTAGTTCCCCCGTCCCCAATTTATCTCCACTATACTCCGCTCCTCTCCTCTTCAGCTTCCAGACTAATATAGCGTAGCCTGTATTTGCCTCAGTGTCAGCTCCACCTTCCGAAGAGTCACATTGGTCCTTCCTGCTGCCGTTCAACCTGACTGTCATTAGTATCGCTGACAGGGGCCGGGGTTAATCCACTTTCACCGCAGTCATTTTCAAACTTCAAAGGACATGTTGAATCATTTTTAATGATGGCGTTCATTCTAAATTATATCTCAATTTGGCGGACATAGCAACACATCACATTTGTTAATCTCTGAATTGTGAAGGAGACCTGCTTCCCTGAAAGTTAATTGAAGCCGTCTGTCATTGATTTCATTACAGAGTTATAGCTGCTTGAACTACTTTCATTAGTTTTGGCTTCAGTGTGAGACTTTTACTGCCACATGTCATTTAAAAGAAATTCTTCGGTATTGGTTCCAGTGGAGAGTTTTAGTACCTCATGGTTTAAATACTTTCTCAGAGGAATTTCTACTCAAGCTAAGAAAAGGAAAAACTGGCCACATTTTTTTTTGCAGCAACACAGCACCTGCAAGAGTCTTAATAACACATAATCAGACACGTTTAATTCCCAAACAGCAATAATATGCTTGGTTGACACAGCGATTTAATAGTTCCATCCATCCATTATCTTCCACTTATCTGGGACCGGGTCACGGGGGGCAGCAGGCTTTTCAGGGTATTTCAGCTCCTCCTGGGGGACCCTGAGGCATTGCCAGGCCAGAGGAGATATATAATCTCTCCAGCATGTTCTGGGTCTACCCTGGGGCCTCTCATACCAGTTGGAGGGTTCAGGAAAACCTCTAAAAGGAGGCGTCCAGGATGCCTCCGGATCAGACGATGAAACACCTCAGCGGGCCCCTTTCGACGCGGACAAGCCGACTCCAAGCTTCCTCTGGATGTCTGAGCTCCTGACCTCTATCTCTAAGGCAGAGTCCAGCCACTCTACATACAAAAGGAGGCTCATTTTGGCCGCTTGTATCTGTGATCTTGTTCTTTCGGCCACTACCCAATGATCATGACCATAGGTCGAGGGTCGGAACGTAGATGGACCGGTAAATCAAGAGTTTTGTCTTCTGGCTCAGCTCCCTTTTACCACAATGGTCCGGTCCAACGGCGTCATCACCGGACTGATTTAATAGTTAAAAATGTAAAAAATGACAATTGGATGTGAAGTTGATTTCATTTTGGCACATTGAATGTTTAAAAAACACCTTCACACTCATTCTCAGTTAGATGGCAGACTGTTAGTCTTGTAGGACTCTCTCCAAGCGCATCAATAATCAAGCCAAACAAAATAAAAGACACATTGGGAGATTGAAAAGTCAGGAGCTGATTGGCTTAATGGTTAGAAGAATCCACGTTAAATGGGAGTGTACACACAACAGGGAAACAAATGCACATGCAAATTTGTTGGTCTTTACTTTACCACCGCCAAATGGTTCGCTAATGTATATTGGCTCCCCGATATTATGTCAGCTCCAGACACAGTAAACAAGTTGTAATACATTTTAACAAGATTATTTAGAAGGTAAAATATTACTTTCACTATGTTACTTCTCCTCTTGGATTTGAACGCCCAACCATCCACTCCAACCTATTCCTAAAACTTTTTGAAGTGGTATCACAATGTCACATGGCCACTTAGAAGGAAAACATTTAAAACAGTGGCTTTAATCATTTCAACCAACCACCAGTGCAGTCAAATTTTGTCTGTACCTAGCCAGGCCGTCTGATCGTGTGTATTGTATGTGTGGGTGTATGTGCAGGACTGGTGGGAAATCATTAATGGCCTTCTGAGGCACAGATGCTTAGACAGATTATCATCCTTCTGTACCGCCATACGTGCACACAGACACACATATGCATGAAAACACACAACCTCCAACACCCGACCAAAGATCCAATCCCCCAAAAAATGACATTAATTTACAGATTGACATACTGTAGACACACACATCCACATATACAGTATACTAAAGCTCTGGGGAAACAGATTAGGGGGGAGATGTGAAAAAGGTTCAAAAGGGCACTGAAGAGGAGCTAAGGCAAAGAAAAAGAAGTTGAAGACAAGGTGATCAATTAGGAGGGAAATGGAAGTAGAGGAACACAGTACTAATGGACGAGAAAACTAACAGGCCCATATTTGATGGGAGGAATTTAAAAGAGGGGCGAAGAAAAGGGAAGAGGAGGAGTAGAAAGAGCAATGAGAGTGAGGAAGGAAGGGGAGGACAACACGGCAGGAAGGGGAGGAAAGCAAACTTCATATCAGCTTCTGACCTCCTTTTAGTTCAGCTAAATGAGAGGTTTGATTAAAGACACGGGCAGAGTGCAGTGATCGGGATGGAGAGAGAGAGAGAGAGAGAGAGAGAGAGAGAGAGAGAGAGAGAGAATGTGGCAGAAAGAGATGTTTTTAGCCTAATCTGAACAGCACTTCCAATTTATTCTTGTAACTGATGCATTACGCAGATATTCTGACTTCTTAATGAATGCTTAATGAGATGTCAGGAGAGACATGTTTATGTCGAAGCATACTCACATGCACACACAGACACGTGCACACACACAGACATGCACGCACGCATACAAAACCAATAAATAAATAGCGGCAGAGGGGGGCGGGGGGATTTGTTTTCAGACACATTTAAATTTCCCGTTAAGGCACAGATAATTGGCTAACTTTGTACTGGCAGCAGGATGCTACTGGAACAGAGTCTCAATGCAGCTGCCTCACTATTAATGTGCGCCTTAAATCGGCAATCGACTTGGTGGAGATACATCTCGGGAGGTTTAAGACATCAAGAAGGCTAATAAGCGCCACTGTAATTAAAACTTGGTTTGAAAAGGTACAACGTGACTTTCCTATGTTGCAAAATGAGCATGATTTCTCAATTTTGCTTTGTGGTCGGTTAGGACATGAATGATTATGATACAGGAAAAGGGAGAATCTCTCTCACCTCCATGAACGGAAAAATTGAGGGCAAAGTCATGACATTCAGTCTTGCAACCTTAATCCGACTGGATCATATAAGTCATTATTTTGGGCTCTCAAATCTTGTTTGGAGCACAGTCTCCTGATGCAGTTTTGGACAGGAATAATTAGCCCTGAGAGGAATATGTGACTGTATCACAACAATAAACTCGAAAGAAGGTTGAGACTCAAGAAGGACAACGGCATCAGTCCTTTCAGCAAGTTCCCTCAAATTGTTTTTCTCGGTTATTTTACAGTACAGCTCTTTGGTCAACTCTGGTTATTTAAAAAAATTTGAATGTTGAATTTCTTGTGCCACTGAACTATGGCTGTTTGAGCTACTTCTGAATATGTATTTCCATTGTGCAAAATGCCACCTGTCTCTTCTCTTATCGCCTTTAAATGATGATTTTGTTGTGGTCAAACCACTTTTTTCTCCTTTTTATGCAATAAGCCATACTAGTAGTCCCAATGCAGCAAATCTCACCCATCTGGGACTGTACATCTACACCTGGTCATCTAAAGCACGTTTCAACCAAATTATGTGTAAATTCTTAAAGCATCAACTGTGCTGTGGAGTCATAAAGTATGGCAATGAAACACAAGTATGTTGAATCACTTCTAATGCTTAAACGACGCAGCGCTGTTGTGAAAGTTCCTCCCATTTCACATTGTACCCTGTTGGCTGACTGAAATGTAGTCCAGGTGGTGAAACATAGAAAATGCATTTGTGTAGAGAAATGTGAAAAGCTCAGCTGTGCAGTGTGGGTGGACTAATCTGCTTTCATGAAGCTGTATTGGTGTTATATGAATAATTTTAGAAGACAATATTTACACCACAGGTGTCTCTGTATGTTAAGGATACACATGTGTAATTCTTGCTGACATTATATGAACAAAAGAAGGCAAAATCACACTTTGGAGCAGCTACATGGCAGAGCTTTTGGTGTCGCGATAAGAAAACAACAAAGACATTGATGAAACAAGATTGCAAGAAAACCAGTGTCACTTTTTGCATACCATATGTCACCACATGGTTCTGTCCGCTTCATCAGACCGTGACCTTCAGCATAACTGGGGCGGGTTGCAGTGTGAAGAGGTCTGGATGAGAGTCAATATCTCCAAGTCTGCGGCCAAGCTTCTCAAACGGACAGCTGTGGATTGCAGTACCTCGGGGTGGTGTTCACAAGAGAGGGGAAAAATGGATGGATGGATGGGCGGGTGGATGTATGGATAGGTGGGTGGATGGATAGATGGGTGGGTGGATGGATGAATGGGTGGATGAATGGATGGATGGGTGGGTAGATGGAACCACAGAAAATCGGTTTCAGTCAACCAGGAGGACTTTTATTTTGAAATGCTTACTTTGTTAGTTCCCTACACGTTCACTGCTTTGTCACACACTAAATCGATATGTATACGCTGCGGCCCGGTTAATATTATTCTTTTTTACCATTGAAGGACGACATGGACTGACAGTAAAAAAAATAATAAAGAAATAACAGTAAAAACCATTAGCAGTGTTATGAAGGCAAGCCAAGGCCAGTTTATTTGTATAGCACATTTCAACAACAAGGCAATTCAAAGTGCTTTATATAAAACCATTAAGCATAATGCAAAAGAAAAGAAGATCTAAAAACAATTAAGAACATTCATTTAAACATTAAAAACAGTCAGTAAAACATTAAAAACTAAAACTAAAATAAAAGTTGCAGTGCAGCTTAATTAAGAAATAAAACACAGTAGTGAAATGCAGAAATTGATTAAGATCCTTGAATCTGGTTCAAATTAAAGGCAACAGCAAACAGAAAAGTCTCCAATCTGGATTTAAAGGAGTTTAGGGTCTCAGCAGACCTGCAGCTTTCAGGGACTTTGTTCCAGATATGTGGAGCAGAAAAACTGAACGCTGCTTCTCCATGTTTAGTTCTGACTCTTGGAACAGAAAGTAGACCAGTCCCAGATGACCTCAGGGGTCGGGACGGTTCATAAAGTAGCAGCAGATCAGACATGTATTTAGGCCCTAAACCATTCAGTGTTTATAAACCAACAGCAGGATTTTAAAGTCAATTCTTTGTTGGACAGGAAGCCAGTGTAAAGAAGTAAATGCAGAGATCATGTAAGCTAGTATATGTGAGCATGTGTGAGTGTGTGTGTGTGTGTGTTTTTTCATGACTGTGTTTGCGGATGTGGATGTCTGCACTGCTCTGCATGAGAGTGTGAGCTTTCATAACCATGTGCGTATGTCTGCACACGTGTGTGTGTGTGTGTGTGTGTGTGTGGGTGGGTGCACACACTCTGAGAGGCTAGGGTAAAACAGATGACTTGTCTCGTCTGTCTCCCAGGAAGTGCATCTTCATTAGTAACCAATCAAAATCCAATTACAGCCAGTATCTTGGCATATTAGAGCCCTGGCATTAAAATGATATGGCGCGCGGATATATTTCCAATCACTGCAGACTTTAATTACCGTGGCGTACCACACTGGCCACTCTTTAAGGAGGTGGAGGGAGAGTGGAGGCGGATGATGAGCATGAGCGAGAGAGAAAGGCACGGGAGAGGGAGTGTCTTTAAGAAAGAATGTGAGGGAGAGGTGTTTTAAGAGAGCGATGGTGTGGGTGTGCATATATTGTTCTTTTGTGTGTGTGTGTGTGTGTGTGTGTGTGTGTGTGTGTGTGTGTGTGTGTGTGTCTGTGTGTTCTGGGGATTACGCCACACATGTCTCATTTCAGCAGTGCGCTTGAAGAGTATTACAGCTGGATTGTGGATATTGTTGCTAACGTGTTTGCCTCGGGCCTCTTTCCATTAGAGGCTCGTGGAACATGGCTCCCCACAGGACGCAGTAAATACATAAATAAGCCACTTATCCTGACTGACACGCCGGAAGGTGAGAAGGTTCATCAGTCAGACCGCGAGGAAGCAGGGTCGTCCATCACATACCTTTTTCAGATAGCTGAATCCGTTAAAAGTCCGCCGCTCGGGCAGCCAATCAGCTGACAGATGAGCCCAACTGCCAGTCAGTCGGTCTTTCTAATTAATCACATGGTTAGTGAATCAGGCAGCCGGCTAGTCGCCTATTAAGAAAGTAAATGAGTAATTAGTCTCCCACCAACACAACTGGTTATCTTTCATCTCGCCGGGCTGTCGGTAAGTCAATAGATCTGATCGGATAAGCAGCAGTTACTATAGTGACACAATGTCTCCTGCTAACTTGTGTTCCAATACAACTGAAATGCACTCTTAATTGTGTTTTGAGGGAAATACATTTTCTTATAGATAATGGTTAATGTTTGAAACAGTTTGAAACAATTTGAAACAAGTGGTAAATGTTAAAAAAAGAAGAAAGAAAATGTAACAAAACCACTTAGTTAGCTTTGGTATAAAACCTCACGGTTTGGCCTAAAATGACTACGAAATAATAATAAAAAAAAAAAATGCATATGGTTAGGTTCAGGAAACTAAACTACTTGCTTCACATGGTACATAAACAGCAGTCTCGTGAGTGAACGCCCCGTGTTTTTAGACCCACCCTCCACCCTGACCTCCTCCCAAAGCGAAGTGAAATGTCAAAAGCAAATGTAATCCACAACAAAGTACCCATGAAACGTTATTCACAACGCAGTTTCAATGACTGGCAACATAATTTTTAAGAGACAGTATAGTGGCACGTTAGTAAACCAGTCACCGACCAGTAAACCTGCAGTCAATCGAGCCAATAAATTGAGTATTGAACTAGTCGTATTTCTTTTTTCAACCGAGCGTGATGTTTTGGTAAAGTCATAGATAGTCCTCTTTTGATGGAGAATGTATATTCTGATTTTGGTCGTAACATTTGCATTTATTTCTCTTTGTCCGTGTTGGTTGTATGTTGGCCATGCTGGAATGTCAACATCTGTTTCCAACATGAAGAGTGAATATGAAAATGGTAAAAAAAAAGTCCCTAAAGCTACTGATGAAGTTCATTTTAAATGACCAAAAGCTAAATGGACGTTGAGGTGAGGCAGTTTGGTCAGCTGATCACAAGGTCAAGAATGAACGTGGAAACTAAAATGTATTCGCTCTACTTCGCTTGGAGTTGTTCATTTGCCCATTTATTCTACAGTATATGCCATTGAACATTTTCTGTAATTATATAAACATTATAAACATGCAATCCAATTCAACGGTAACTGATACATTTAACACATTTAGAAAAGTGTTACCGTTGAATTACCTCAAATTATTCAGGAGGCATTTTCAGCCAAACTCTGAGAGCTGGAGAAATGCTAATTAGCAGGAGGAGAAGGACCGTTTCTCTGCCAGGTTGTTGAGCTCTCTCTTTCTCGTTCTCTTGCGTTGCCCTTAAAGAAAAGCGGTGCTCATGTAACAGTATTAACAACAATAAACCAACAAAAAAAAATCACTGTGTTGGCGGACAGAGGACAACATTGAGCATGCAGTGCAGGGGTGTAGTGGCAAATGTAGAGGTGGCTTTATAATCATCTCACCATCCTCCTCTTTAAAAATTACATAAAGAGTGCATTTAGATATAATATATATATATTAATTATTTTTTTATCTCTCAGGTTAAAGCATGTAGTTTGATTTACGGCTTGCGAATAACTCATCGACGCTCGTTCGACAGGAAGCTTTCCTGCTCTGTGTAACTTTTATCTCCCGTGCGACATCCAAAAGACTACTCAGTATTCAGGAACATTTTACTGATTGAAATTTAAGAATGCATAAACGTTCTTCTGCTTGAATTTGACTCAGGTCGTGAGCTAGCGCTTTTGCAACACCCTGGCATACAGATTTGTGACTCTAAATTGTCAGTTTAGTGAGAGCGTCACGTCCCACCTCTCTGTTACACACAGCACAATCGATCCATAGCTCCCTCTTCATGTCGATTGCTCATGTCTGGCACCAGGGAGCCACAGCCACCCAGTAAAGCTCGCCCTTGATGCAGACTGCATGTGACACTGTGACAAAGAAGCACGGGCTCTTAATAACTACGGCAGGCAGGTCTCATCCAGAATACGTAGCAAAAGCTACAAAACTGAAAAGGATGGTGCCGTAATTCGCAGATATCCCACGCAATCATTTTGTATGTTATCCACATGATGACGAGGAAGTATAAAGGCCGCTAAATGACACACCGGACTGGGGCGACAGGGGAGTTGGATGGGTCCAACAAACAGCGACCCGCTGCTCGTTCCCCGTGTAAAATGAGAAGTCAATGATGATTTATTTGTCACGTACTGGAGTCATTTTATGGACCAACTCATCAATTGCTGTGTGCGTCTCATAATTACGCTGGGAGTTCATATTGGAGTTAGTTCACCTTTGTATCAGACACAGACCATGCATGAGAATTTGACAAATTGGGAGTGAGACCGGGTTGACATAATCCATTTCAGATGTTTCGTCAGCACATGTTCATCTTCTTCAACACTGATCACATCCATGTCTACTTTTAATCTCCCGATGACGGGATACGTTTTAGTTTTTTTCAGTATGTGGGACACAATCAAATGCGCATCAGTGAAAGAAGGCGGTAATGGACTGTAATCTCGGGCAATAACGGTAGCTCAGCAGCTAAACGTCTGCTCCTGTACGTGTGCTGATCCAGATTAGTGTAAAAAGTAAAAACCATAATGACTAAGAACTTGCTGCTTATGGTGTAATGCTTCATTTAATCTTGCTCCATTTGCTTGTCTTTCCACCTCAGCCTCACACTCATTCTATGCAACACGTTTTCCCTTTCAGAGGAATTAGAAGAAGTGAACTTCACCGTCTACTATTTTCGAAATGACGTCTCCAAAACAGCAAAGACATAACCCATAAAACTTAATTACAATCGTCATATACACGTGGACAGTAGGAACGACACGGCTGACACGGACAATGACGTGGCATTACAACATGTGCTGTCCAAACAAACCACGTCTCTGAGAAATGATTGCATCTGCTCACACTTCTCTCTCTTTTGAGTTGCACTCATTTTCATCTCTTTTTAGTATTCACAAATGTCACACTCTGTGCCTACGCAGACATAATGATAGCAATTTTTGCCCTTTCCAACCTGTAATTATATACATATAATGGTGTTATATTTATTCCAATATGACCTGTGTGCATGTCTTGGATGGTCAATTTTGTGAAAATAGCTATTAATAACATAAATGTGCCGGCAATTGCAGCCTTTCATGCGTAGGTCTGATCCCTCTAAAACACACTGACTCACATTCTAACGTCGTTAATTTGCATAAGCAAAGAGCACCAGGTGAAAAATAAAATACAGTACAGACTAGAGACCATAGAAATAGAATCAGTGTAGAATGGACATGGAACTGTTTGCCGTCATCATTTGACGAATAAAAACGATTCTTAGCTCTTTTGCATTTGTTATAGATATAGACTGATTTAGCCCACAACAACTGTTACGCTTCTTTGGCAAAGATAAAAATGGCCGCCGCTCCGACCATCCTGCTATGTTGATTTAAATGGGAAAGTCTCATTCTTTTTCTGTGCTAGTGACCGTCTTGTGATGGGCTCACAGCAACAGCGACGTCAAATTGGACCATGGGTGTCAACTTCCTACCTCCCTACTTCCGGCGCCCTTGCTCAGACCACACCCATAGTCAAACCGTTCCTTCATTTTGATTTCAACACTGATAGCCTGTCCGTTCAGGCCTCCCTCCAAAGCCCCTGCCCCAAAATTACCAATATGAACGTCTACACATTGTAAGACAAAATGTCTATTGTTAGTACTCACAGCTGTCAAACAAGCAGCTTGTGGGCCGAATGAAATGAGTGGACGGGCTTATTACAGATTTTGTCTTTCTTTTTTTTCGTCAGAACAATTGAATCATTGATTGCTGTCAGACTGTAATAAGAACTTCAACAAAACTATCAATAATGTTTTTTTAAAGAAGATTACCCACCCAAGCCTTTTATCGATAATACAAAAATCCTAATAATTAGTTGCAGTCCTAATGTACATATTCTCACAGTATTCACACCTATGAACTGTGACGCCAAGAGTGCAATAAAACCAATTTATATTCCACTTACTAAATTGTACATTCAAGACGGACTCGACTAATACATTCATAATTGGTTCACGCTGAAGTGATGTCAAATAGAACAGATTCTTGACTGGATAGTAAAAAATAATATATGTATGAACCTTTTAATAATATCACCGCAGACCACTTAATTTTGTGAAGACCTTGGATGCCGGCGAGGCTACGAGGCGACAGAGAGAGAGAGAGGCAGAATCCTTGAAATATTAAGGAAGAGAGAGCGAGAGAGACAAAGGGAGCGGATGATAAATGTGTCCCTCGTTCACACACTCTGGACCCATATTACCTTCTTATTCTACACGGGTCATTGGCAAAATGACTTAACCCAAGGATGGTGGAATGGTCAGAAATATAAAAAGAACAGTATTTATTACATTTCAATAGCATTCACTGCACACCAAGGCCTTCACCGCTTCTGGAGGATTTCACACTTTGGAGTCCTTGAATGGACGCAGAAAAAGATAGTTTGAAATCTCTTTAGGTAAATTACAGTTTGAAATGTCACATCAGTAAAGTTTGTAGCCTTCAAACATACTTTGCTTGTTTTCAGTGGAGGCACTTTGTATTTTGCGATTTTTTTTTTTCTTCAAATCCCTGTCCGTAGTATTTAAAGACGTGATGTCAGTTTGAAAGCTTTTTTTTCAACAACAGGAAGTGCAGGTAATGATGTAAGATGAGTAAGATAAGGAAGTTGAATGAGTGGAAGGGGAACACTTGATTAAATGTTGCTTTACATTAAAAACGAAAGTTGGTTCAAGTAAATCTATAAAATAAAAATACAAGATGGAATTCTCAACTTTGCCAACAAAATAAAACACTTCAAAATAAATTGTGTGAGTTTTTGAAGTACAAAATGTGACCCAGTGTGCTTTCTTTTTTTAAAGAGAAATGGAATAAATATACATTTTTTATATTTAAATATTCATGTATGCATCTGTTAATAAAATGGCTCCAGGAAACCTATCACATTATCAAGAGCTGAGTAAAAAATCCGGGAAAGCTAAAAATCAGATGCACGCAGCTGACTGAGATCTTGATCCTGCTGAAAAACCTTGGCAGAATGGACTGATCAAAAGCTCTGTCCGGTGTTGTAAAAATAACCCCACTATCTGATGAAAATAAGGATGGAAGACAGAGAGAGACAAAAGAAAGAGTTGTGGGATAAATGGTTGTAATCTCATTTTAATTAGGCCTTTTTAAGAATACGTGTTTCTTTTTTTCTTTCTTTTCAAGTGGAGATAACATCAGAAACACAATGTGGCAGAACGTTCAAGGGCAAGCATGAGCACTGACACACACACACACACACACACACACACACACACACACACACACACACACACACACACACAGTAGACAAAGATGGCATTATTGTGATGACCATCATGACCTTGCAGATGCAGAGATATCGTGTGTGTGTGTGTGCAGAGACTGTGACTGAAGTCAGCACAGCATTCACAAAGTTTGATCACCATTTGCAGCCAGTTATAATGAGCAGCTTGAATCACTTGTGTGTGTGTGTGTGTGTGTGTGTGTGTGGGTCCGAAGTCCTCCAAAATTCAAAATATTTTGTCCCCCAAGCTTCCCTGGCAAAAAGGATTACATCAAAGATCAAGCACACTCACACACACACACACACACACAGTGAGATGTGTGTGTGTGTGTGTGTGTGTGTGTGTGTGGATGAACCCCATTCCACTAACATATTTTTTGTAATTATGGTGCAAAGTGAGTGTCTTGCCATGTCCGTCTCTTCTCTGTTATTGTTAAAGTAACATCATTTAAAGATTGATGGATGTTTAACAGTCATGTAGCTCTCAGATCCGGCTCCTTTGAATCTTATCTGTACATTGTTCATCCTCCTCGCTGATCAGATCTTTACAACCACAGCCAACATGGCCGACTTGTGGAGAGATGTTTGACCGGCCTTTGCTAGAGAAGGTTACATCCCGACAAGCTGATCAGCATTTCCAAAAGCAGAAGAGAGCATCTCCAACACAGCTATGGTGCCATTGTTTTTATAGCCCAATAGGGGGCGGAGCTCTAGCGGCCATGACATGTTTGTACAAACATTCACTGTTATTAGACTTTTTATCTAATGCCATCTTCATGTCCAAGTTATACTTTGATATAAGATCAACACCTCCAGAGCTATTGATGACTAATGATTTGCATCTTTAAAAACACAAAGATTAGAACAAATAAAAAAACAAAAATGTATAACAGTCAAGGAGTTCATTTGTTTGATATTTTGGTCAAGGAAATTCAAACATATTTATTAAATTTCAAAATCATAAGATGAATAGCAAATATAAAACGGAAGTATGAACTCTCGTGTATTTTTTTGGGGACTTTTGAGTATCTAACATAAATTTATTTTAATTAGTTTCTTTCATTTTCTGAATAAATATACTTTAAGTGAATTGTACCAAATAATGGACGTACAAGGGGTAGTTGTAATAAGCTAAGGCTTCAGTGTATACCTTTTCAGTTTGTCACTATTTCAAAATGAATGACCTATTGTTGTTTTTATTATGATCTAAGTTGTAGAGGATAAAAAAAAATGTCTGACCCGTCACTGACTGATGACATTCTCGTCAGCTCAGCTTAAACTAAACAGACTGAACTTCTTTGAATCGATAAAATGTAATTTCCACCTCTTTCATGGTAAATGTCTCCTTTTGATTACAGTCTCCACTGGAGGAACAGTATACTGTACACTCTTGCTCGGCTCCACTTAAAAATTACTGCAGGGACGTTAATCAGAGAGTGGATCAACCAAGACGTCCGTGCATGTCTTCTGTGCTATGAATTACTAAACTGGCTTTTAGTAATTTGTCAGCTTTCTCCACATGGACGAGATGTATTTTTTTGGCTGATTTTAAGGGATTACGAGTCAAGGTTGCTCGGACAACAGTTAATGATGGAGGAGAACGTGTTTCCCCATCCAGCGCTCACACCCGGACTGCATCAGCTCGGGGACTCGAACCGGCAACCTCCCACATCAGAGATAACACGTCTAGGTGCGAGATTACACTTTGAGCGTTCCAACGCGGGGTCCTTATCTGTTTGAGCTGGGAGAGATTATGACTACGAAGTCATTATCGCTCCTCTCAGGCTTATACCACCGCAGCTGCTATTACTGCCACCATGGCCTTCAGCCTGATGCCCAGAATAGACTCATTTGCTTCAGTTTTATTACATTTCAGATAGCAGCACCTTTATCTCTGCGTCCGTCCATCTGTCTTTATGAGTGCATGTGTGTGTGTGTGTGTGTGTGCGCTGAACCAGCCAACAGATTACTTTATCATCTTTGAGTTTCATTTTCGATAGCCAGAACTTTTATCGTCCCTCCATCTCTCTCCTTCTCCTGAACAGTTCCCAATTTCTGTCCCCAGTAACTGTTTTTTTCTCTTTCATGGCTCTCTCTCTCTCGCTCCCTCTCTCTCTCCATCTCCTTTTTTAAAAAGGATGTGACATTAGCAGGGCTTTAATTGTTCACTGCCGACAGAAGAGATGAATGAACAAAAAAAAACTTGGAGGGGGGATTGTCTGTGACAATGAGAAAAACTGAACAATGATAAGAAAGGTCGCCAGACAGACAGGAGACATTAATGCAATTTGTGCAACATAATCTATCTGCAGTATATCTATTCATTTTTCATGTACATCTGGCATTCGTAGCTCTGACAAACGTCTCGTGTTTAAAGTAGAATGTAGCCAAAATGTGTGTTAATATGCATCTGACAGGTCGTCTAATTTAGTGGCGAACACCACCAGGCGTCCAAACAGGTGACTGGGTTCTACTTGTGAATGGCTCTGAAATGTCTCCAGACAAAGAACATTGGGCATATTAAGGGGCTGATAAAAAGGACCTGACTTAGGCACCTCTTCGTTGAAAATTCGACCAGAATAGACTTTTCGACAGGATAAATGCATTGGAAAATAGCTTTAATGAAAATGGATTTTGGCTGTGACTCAGATTTCAGTGGAAGAGAACCGGAGAACAGATGGATGAGAGAGACGTCCAGGAGGCTGGGAGGAGACGATAAGTGAATGGTGAAGACTGAAGTTCAGTTTTAAGGCCTTAAATAATTTCCTGCGAATATTTTGCAAAACATTTTTTCGTCGGGACAGTTGGGAAAAATTCCCTTGGTGTTCTCAATGTATGTTTTGTTGATCATATCTGGCATGTATTAGACATTTAGTTGGCATACATAATAGGCAACCTTAAGTGAGAATACCCCTTAATATTCTCGCATTTCGAGGTGTAAGCCATTTACCACCTTTGGTTGCATCTGGTTGCTATGATACGGAACATCTGATACAATGTAGAGTACAAGGCTGAGGCACATAGGGAGAGAGAAAACTGTACTATTATAATAACATTACAGATATAAAATGTCTCCCCCACTGCTGTTTTTCAGCACTTGTCGCCTACATATGTGACTGTTGGTCTTTTTGGTATTGGTCCCGCCCCTCTAACACTGTGATTGGACGGCCGGGTAAAAAGTGTCAGTGCTGAGCGGAGCATTTTGCCCAACGTTGAAAACATTTTCAACTCTCAGCGACCGGCAAACATGCAGCACAGAATAGTCGCTCAGTGCTACGGCTGCCATTAGTAGCATAGCGTAAACAAGCAGTGCTCCCATTGCAAAGAATTAAATAAAATATGCTGGCCTCAGGAAAAATAAAATAAGGTTTGATGGACACACCCCTTAGTCTTAAAAGTTTGCTCATTTCAATTGTTCCTGAAAGGAAATCAAAACGTGATAGTAGGAGCCAGTAGAGCCATACAAAGCTTCTGGCTGACACATTTTAGTTTGAGGAGAAAGGAGGCAGTATAGTCCAGTTGTGCCCAAATCTCCTGTATATATTACACCTCAGTGATTAAACTCCGAGAAAATAAAAGTTGACTCTTGTAGACTTTAGAGTGGGCTGACTGGCGCCCAATTCTTCATGTCTGATGATGCAACCAAAACAGGGGGACGCCGTGCGGAGGAAAATTTGTCTTCATAAAGACACACTTCAGAACAGTGACATTTCTATATGGAGACATAGAAACTGCCGACTGCAGGGCTGAATGTCACTGATGAACACATACAGATGTAAACTGCAAGTACAAAGTTTCATACACTCGCCCCATTACCCAACTTATACAGCACACACTCAAACACATGCACACACACACACAGATATACTGTAGTGAGCAGTAATTAATGGACCATCATGATGGACTGCGATGGACTTTCACATCCACAAGCATTGTATTCATTCACCCCTTTACCTGTACGACGTATCCTACCATGACACCTTACGGAAAGTTATTCCTCATTTTTTATGCGATTTCCTACTTACGAAAGCCTGCAACACGGGTCAATTTCAGCTCGTTACGTAACTACGGTCTTTCTCTCAGTTAGGTTTAGGCAACACAACTACTTGGTTAGGTTTTGGAAAATATTGTTGTTTGGGTTAAAATAACCACGGAGGTCTCGTCTCTGACAAAACCCATCCACGTCCCGACCCTACCGCCCCTGCGTGTGCTTTAGCGGTCGTTCTACTTCCTTGTTCATGATGAGACGAGTCCGACCTTTAAACCTTAATCTTCAGGTTTATCCCGCCGTCACTCTTCCATGTGGCACCATGTCCCTCACCACCACCACCACCACCACCACCACCACCACTGAGTGGCCCAGCAGAACCGACAGGTGGCGACTCTGAATGGGAAGAAATGGAGAAGCACCAGGGAGAAAAAGTTAAAAACAACCATGTGTGTGTGTGTGTGTGTGGTTGTGTGTGTGTGTGTGTGTGTGTGTGTGTGTGTGTGTGTGTGTGTGTGCATATTTTGGAAGTCATGTCTTTCAATCACATTCTCAACAAGACAGATAACGCTGTGTTGGTTTCCGCCCAGACTGCGAATCTGTGAATGTGTGTTTGAGTGTGTGATGTCTCTGTCTCGCTGACATAGGCAGTAAACAAAAGCAGACATTTCTGGAGCATCTTATTAGTCAGTGAAAACAGATGAACGCAACAAAATGCAAACTACCTCCTTTTATTGGATGTCGCAGCCAACATTAATTAGGTACAAATGACTAGATTTGATTATATTAAATGCTCACCGAGACGAAGGAGATAATTACTGAAACTAACAACATGGGGAGTTTGCCTTTGTTGTTGTGGCCTGATTAAATAAAAAAAAAAGTGTTAAATGAACCATGAAAAATAAGAAGTTGTGAATAATGGTTCAGGACTGTTGAAATTTGAATTAAGGATGGAAATGCTGGGACTTAAAGACACTTATGTTATTAGTTACATTATAAAGAAAACAAAACAAAAACATAAAATATGCTTTTAAGTACTTTACTAATCTACCCAGTTGTATACAAAGTAGACCATTAAAATGCTCTTACATGTCATTTTTGGCGATACATTTGGAATATTATAATATTGTATGAAAACCTTTGATAATTGAAGTAAATTCTGCTGAATATACTTGACTGAATCATTTGAACAGATCGAACCAGCAATTAATCGTGTGTAAATTGATTCATTATTTCAATTCAAGCTTTCTTTGAATCTGTATTTAAAAGAGACCTTTAATTATAAGTTATCCGGTTTTCATTAACCCATAACAGCATGGTAATGTGTAGTCAACGGGACAATATTTTGGTTTTCGGAAATGTTCTGGTTTCCGTTTTTTTGCCTGAGTAGTATTGACCTATCGCGCTCGAGCCGGCTTCGGTTGCATGCAGGTAAACAGTCCGTGTGGTGAGCAAAAGAGGCTGAAATGCAATTTGGGAACCGGCTGGCTATCGTCTGACAATGTTCTAGCTTTTTATTGGTTTGAATAAAATTGTTTTATATAGAAATATATGAAAATAAACTACATCTCACAATAATCTTGTAATGAAACAGTCTGGGATTAAATCACAGATTCGCTGTGATACATTGCAGTTGGTTGAATACCGTAGAATCTGGGTCTGTATAAGACAGGCCTCCAATTCTGCTTTATTCAGCACAAGAGAGACAGAGACTCACTCAAAGGGGGATGCAGTGCGACACTGCAGTGATTTCATGAGTACATGACATGGACACAAGACTGATTGTTGGAAATAATATGATTATGCCTTAAGCCCAAGTAGTGCAAGTTCCCTTTGATAAATGCTATTTAATTATCTCGCAATTAACTAGTCCATTAAAAGTCTATTGGACAAGATGGCAGTGAACACTTATTGTATTTCCTCCCATATAGGAAATGAGGGAGAGGAGGGGCAAATGGGCCACTCATCTGTCAGACAGTGCGTGTCTGTGTGTGTGGGTGTGTGTGTGTGTGAGTGTGTGTGTGTGTGTGCAGTATGGGTGGCAGTGGGTTGTATTTAGTATGTAGACACAATGATAGGCCAGAAGGCTAACAGCTGTAAGTGTATGTGTGTATGTCTGTGCCTGAGGCTAACAGCTCTGATTGTGTGTCTCTTAAAGTGTATTAATCTGTTTTATGTGTGTGTGTGTGTGTGTGTGCGTGTGTGTCTGTGTGCGTGTGTGTGTGCAGATAGCGTGGAGAAGAAGAACAGGGACACTTTCATTATTAAAACCTAAGTTCTCTCCTCTTCATTCCGACTCATTAAGTATGAATTGTGTTAATATTTCCATTTGTCTTTATTAATGTCATCTCCTTCTCTTGGCTTCTTCATTCGCCCCCCCCGAGTCATTACAAGTCTCTACCAAAGCACTTTACCACACGGTAAAGCCATTATGATGTACTCTTATTGTATTTCACTTCCAGTCTATCTCGGTAAGTAGTAGTACTGTTGTTCTCAAGGTCTGGCATTCATTTTGAAAAGGATAATAGTGGTGTCATTTTAGATAAAAAAGAATTCATGAAAACCTTCTAGTTGCATATCAATGCTCCATTATTCCAGGTGTCTTATTGCGGTGTAGTGGAGGATAAAGTACCTACACCAAGTAGAACACCCACCTCATCAATGGCCACGACACTAATGGTCTTGTATTCGGAAAAAGCTGTTTGCTGCCAGTTTCATTGTTATTTCATTGTCCGCTTTTATTTTAGCAAGCCGATTACATTATCTGAAACATCTGACATAACTCTTACCCTGGAAATCCCCAGTCCGGTTTTCAACCCGACCCGGAGGTTCTTCCGAGTTAAGCCGATGTGGAAGTTTCTTAAAACATGCCTTCTCTCTACTGGCCAGCAGGGGGGCAATTCCTCCGGTTGCAAAAAGAAGTCTGATTGTATAGAAGTCTATGAGAAAATTACTCTAATTATCTTTTGATTTATTCCCTCAGTATACATAGTAAACATGAGTTTATGGTCTCGATCTTTAGTTTCAAGTCTTCTTCAATACAGCATTTAGTAAATCATGGTAAAGTCAAATGGA
Source organism: Ophiodon elongatus (assembly GCA_016806645.1). Lineage (NCBI taxonomy): Eukaryota > Metazoa > Chordata > Actinopteri > Perciformes > Hexagrammidae > Ophiodon > Ophiodon elongatus. The sequence continues at coordinate 4,640,885 of JACSYO010002062.1, read as the reverse complement.
CCATAAAGCAGGGTATGCTATAGGGCGAGGCTTACTGTTATTGACAGGGCGCTGTCACTACCAGAACCGTATATGGCGTCTCTACGTTACTCCTCCACATTCCAGATAGTCTCAGTCTTGAGATAGACTACTCAACGTAGTCACTTCAGTTCATTGGTTGCGAGAAGTCAAGGTGGCGACGGCCAAAACGTTGAACTCTGGGCTTCTAAACGGCAGTCCACAAACCCAACGGGTGACGTCACGATGACGACGTCCACTTCCTATATACAGTCTATGGTTGAAACGGAGAACATGGAATGTGTGGAATCGGATACCAGACACGCCGCATAGACAGAAGAAATAGTCGAGGTAAGATAGTTAAAATGTGCACACCTGGGCACCAAATGTCAAAGTGTCTGTGGTGTTCCAGATGGCTTGCGTCCGACTTGTGTCACCCCTTTATACCACCGGGGCCTCCAAAGCACAAGGATGATTTAAAGTGTAAGGGCTGATTAATGTTTTTTTTATTATTTATTTATTGTCCTTGTAGTTTTATAGTCCATGATAGATCTTTTCACACATGAAATGCGACAGCTGTGGAACCACTTAATGATCGGTGGCTTTTGTAGGATGGCAAACTAATTGTAAAGTCGTTTAATACCTGCCGTCGATTGGAAGTGAACGTCACGACAAAGAAGGTGAAGAGGCTTCCTAAAGAAGTGAGTGACGACTACAGGCAGAGTCAAGTGCGGATGAAGAAAGACTTTCAGGGGGTCCAGGAAGCAGCTATCAGGAAAGAATTTCAGCCGACCTCACTGTCGCCCTGCAATAAAAGGAGTAATAATTTGAAAACAGGCCAGCGAGTCTGCCCTTCCACTGGGATTTGGAACATGGTCAAAGTTAGCCTGATAAAACAGGGATAAACTATAAGGGTTGAAACCCTGGCCCGACTCGCCAAATCCTCTCTGCGAGACGCTTGCAGTCTGCCGCAACAGAGACTTGGCCAACTCTTCAGCATTTCTCAGAGGGAGGGGACCAAACTGGAAGAAATTAAACTCAGCCGACCTCTCCAACCCCTCTCAGCTGGAGCCAATGGATCAATCTCACTTTAACAGCTCTGCTCGCTCACGCATGTGCGCAGACACACAACCGTGCGTGCACACACACACACACACACACACACACACACACACACACAGAGAGCAAAAAGTGAGGTTGATTTCATTCTAACAGCTCTGACTTTCCATCCAGAACAATCAGTGAAGGAGAAAAATTCAAAAAGACTGCAGGCGAAAGAGAAGGAAAGATTTGAGGGGTAAAGAAGAAGCAAAAGACAGGAAACGACAAATGGAGAGGAGAAGGGAGCGAGGGATGAAAGAAAGACACGGAGAGAAAAGGGATAATTGGTGGTGGTGGTTGTGGGTATAGCAGGAAACAAACTGATACCAAACCCTCTAAATCCTCCCCTGTTAGCGTTTAGCACCAAAGTCTGTGGGAGTCTTTGCCAGCTCTGCCCCGTTTTAGCTCCAGGAATTATATGCATGCTCCATAATGCTCGTGACATATTTCACGCCTTCCTTATTTCACGCCAATTTCGAACACTCACCACCACCCGACCGAGCGCCGGGGCCGCAATGCACAACGTGTAGGGGCCTTTACATAACCTGCAGTTTGTGAAATCGCATTAGGAGCTGTTGCTCGCTCAGTAAAGTTTCCCGACGGATGGATGGAAGCTTGTACTGATGGATTTGAAGATGCGGATAAACGGTTCAATTGATACTGTATTGTTAATAACGTGTGTTTGTGTGTGTGTGTGTGTGTGTGTGTGTTATGATGGGATCACATAACACCCCCTGCTCATAGCTATCAGTAGGAAGGTGCTAAGAGCTCAGAGATGTTCTCACCTCCTCTCATGTGTTGTGCATGACAAATAGTTGTCCGTGGCTTGCTGCCGAGGCAAAGGAATAAGCGCGTCCTCTTTATTGTGTTATAATCAATGTTTGATCGTCACAGTATGATGGGGAGTGTGTCATGGTGACACTGACGCACAAAGGGACTCGGAGATTTGTTCCCTGAATTGATTCCGCACCGCGGCCAGAACTTTGAAATTGATGATTTTTTTTTTTTTTTTTTTTCAAAATAAAAGTCAGTCGAACATTTGTATCACTCCACATAAGTTAGTGTCTTGTCACTTTGTGCAGCGGTATAGAGGAGGATGGGAGTGCACCATGGAACAGTTAAAGCTAGTGAGATTAAATACACGTTAGAAGCTCTGTAAAGCGTGGAAACAATCGTGAGGCAGATAAACACCCAATAGTGTGCAGACATTGTAAACGTACACATACTAATCATTAACAGCTAAATATCCATTTTCTGTTCAGTATGAGCCCAAAATGACTCGTCCTGTTTGCATCAAAAGTCAAGAACTGTAGTATGTATGGACGGAGTCAGCGATCGTAATCCTTTATTCATCATCTTTAAATTGTTTAATAGTGACTGTACAGATAACCTGAACTCCTGCATCCTTTTTTTCTGTTAAAGTAGCATCGCCCTCTGAACGCTGTAATTCAAATGCTTTGGAGGTAAATGTATCCTGGAATCTGACAGGTATGTTAACACCCCCCTAAGTGATTTATGGGTGTAATAATGCACTGCCTATTTATTGTCCGGGCTATTCATTAAAAATCATAAGCCCCACTCTGACCAGGGGAATATTCCAGGGCGATGTGGGTGATAAACTCCAGCCACGTTCCTCTGGAACTGGACTCATCCTTCTGTGATTAAATCAGTGCTAAATTACAATAATAGTGAGACATAAAATGAGGACCATGAAGACAGACTGTAGCTGAGAAACCTGTAACTGGCTCGACAATGGAGCACTTCTCTTTTCCTTATTCTCCCTGTACTCAGGGATGGAGGGGTTTGCAAAAACAGTTTCAAATTATTCAATAGCAACACCAACAGATACAAATATGTGCAAAGTTTATCAATCTCAGTAACTCTAACTCTTTATTAACAGGTATTGGAAGGTAACACTCATTTTCAGGTTCATACTTGTATTTTGGGTTTCTATTAGAACATGTTTACATATCTTAAAGGTGCTACATTGGAGCTCGGGAGCATGTCTATTGCCTCTCATCGGCTCTCAACGTACAATGCACCTTTAATATTAAAAAAAAAAAATGATCTCCGAATATACTTGTATTCACCTTCTGAAACACAAGATTTTAGCGCCTGTCTCTTTAGGCCTGTTTTTTTTTTCTTTTTCTTTTTGATATGTCCTCTTTAAAACAGGTCAGTATCTCGACAAGACCTGAACCATTAGAAAACCAGTAGATGTTTGAGGCTGTAATTTAATCTCAGGAGAGGATTAACATGATACACCGAACAATGCTGGGGTATTAAAATCATCACTTCGCCCCAGGAGACACGAATCCTGTCAGAATGCGGCTACAGGCTTCTCACGTAACAATATTACACGACCAACTATTTGCATAAGTAATCCCATCACGACATGGCATTACAGTCAAAACCACTGGGCAGAGAGGAAAAATCAATCATCAGACCTCCCCCTGTTTATGTTCACGCCACACAGGACTGCTGGTTCCTCCCTTTACCTTCTCTGAAATAATAACATCTCAGCACCAATACACGGCAGTGTGTTTTTCTGTGGATATTATAAGTGGTGGCGTCTTACTGCACATACAATTTGACTCTCAATTGTCTTCGTCGCTAACTTTCAACGTGACTCAGGATCTTCATCGGTGTCGAGGAGAAGAGCTGTTGACACGGGAGGAAGCAGCTTCCCGCATGTAATTCTTTCAAGAAATTAAGAACTTTTATTTTTAGTTAAATGTGATGACTGTTTTGAATGCAGAATAGTCTGCCTCCCTTTCCAATTCAAGCATTTTTTTTTTGTTTTTTTTGTCATCCCTTGATAAACAAGGTACAAACGGGGCGGAGGCAAATCCATTAGCTTCGCAGTGCATCTTTTAACGTGGTTACTCTCAAGAACTGTGCTTTTTGTTGAGGTTGCTTTTTACCGGGAGTTTTTTGGGATGACTTTGCACTACCCAAGTCATATCGGTCCATGGGGTAAATGTTAAAACATAGTGTAACAGTAGTGAAGTCTCATAAACCCGGAAAATTGACACACAGCAATATTTTTGCACTGCACATCGATACTAATTACGTTAGACACCATAAGCTACTGGTGAAACCAGTCCACGTAGGGTTGTGCAAAATGTCATTCCCATACATCTGAACTGCACTCTTAATTGCGGTTCAAGGGAAAGATATTTTATCCGGATTACGGTCGCCGTTTAAAACACTTGGTATATGTTGTAAATTGAAAAAAATGTAATGGTAACATTTGGTATCACACAGACATGAACAGCGATCTCCTGGGTGAAAGTCCTGAGATTGTTTGACCCACCCATCCAGCTCAACCCGCTCTATACACAGACTATCATCTGAAACATAGCTGTTATACATTATAAACAAATATCATGTGGGAGAAAATACATTTCCCTCAGGACCTTTGACAATGCAGTTCCATTGTATGAGAATGTCATTTGTAGGAGACCATGCAAAAAAAAAATTGAGAGTATTGAAAAGTAGAAATTATGTGTTGCTTCCTCTTTTTACCTTTACTAAGTCCAGATGTGGTTTATCAAATATTAAACTACACAAAAAGAACAGATACAGAAGAATTATTTAGAGCTTGTATTTATTATTATTACTGCTACTTGTACTACAGAATAAAAATACCTACCTTCCAAATGTTACTTACGCACAAAAGTATTAGCATATTATATATTTTAAGTACTCGTTAGGCAGAAAGGTTCATATTATATTATATAACATATATAATATATATATTGTATTACTGGATTATGGTAACTGACCAATCAATGTGTTCATCACTTTAAAGTTGCAGCTGGTAAATCTGGACAAATTTGAATTACTCTAAATACTGCTGGATAGCCTAAACTATAATAATACATCAACATTAAACAACAATATAAGGATAAATGACCTGAATTTGCAAAGTTACAAGGAACTAGAGCTGTCGAATAGATGTAGTGAAGTAAAAAGTATGACGTTTTCATAGAATTGGAAAGTAGAATAAAATGGAAATACTCAAGTTAACTTCAAGTACATCAAAATTGTACTGAAGTACATAAAGTACTTGAGTAAATGTAGTTTAGTATACATTCCACCACTGCAGAAAACAAAGTGCAGGCTCACTGTAATATCCAAGTTATACAAGGAATGACATACTGCAGTGTGTGTGTGTGTGTGTGTGTGTGTGTGTGTGTTGCTGACAGAGACAGCAGGTGTGTGGCTGGAGATGAAATTGGTATATTAGTGTATGAGAGTGGAGAGAGAGAGAGAGAGAGAGATCGCTAGAAAGAGAGAGACAGCAGGAAACCGACCCGAGGGAGAAAACACACTGCATCAGTTGGAGTGAGAGAGGAAGAGGGAGAGGAAGAGGAAGGTGTTAGTTTGACTGCAGAGCGAAATGTCTTCTGTTCGGGCACCTGAGCCTGAAGGCACACACCTCGCTGTGTGTGTGTGTGTGTGTGGGCGCACATCTGTGTGTGTTTCTGCATACGCGAGTGTGTACTGTGTATTGTGTGCTTGTGCACATGGGCACTGTTTTGCTGAACCTCTTTAACATTTGAAATCTCATGCAAATTCCTCTTTAGTTCGGTGGATTCAAATGAAGGCTTTCAAAATGTGCGTGGGACGATGTGAGCGCCACATATCCAGTCTTCTCCGACGGGAGGAGAGCAGAGATTAAATCAACCGAGTTCCCCTGACAGCTCACACACACACACACACACATACACAGACACACACATTCTCTACCTGGAGTGCCTCAATCTAATCTTCTCCAGGTCAGACAGATGTACACGGAGCTATGAGGAGCAGGGGAGCTCTCTCCGTGTGTGTGTGTGTGTGTGTGTGTGTGTGTGTGTGTGTGTGTGTGTGTGTGTGTGTGTGTGTGAGAGAGTAGATGGGGATTTCTGCCATGTTAACCACCGCAACATGACGGATGGCAGGGCATAGACACGGACATATACACCCATTTTATGAAACCAATAACCTGCTCTGGGTTGTGCTGCATGGAAAACTTATCAGAGCCGAGGCGGCGGCGGCGTCATAACTCGGCGGGTTTGGGAGGCCGCTCTGTGGCGAAGCATCGTTTTGTTCCGTAGACCGTCGAGCGTGATGAGAAGTTGAGATAATACGCCGAAACAGTTTGGAGTTTTCATCTGTCAAGCAGTGGGCGCACTTTAACTGAAATATGATTTCCATATACCGCAGCCTGTTGTGGGTTATTACTGTAATAATACCTGAGGGGGCATTCTTTATTGTGATTACGGGTGTGACAGAGATTTAGAGACGCACGCGTACTGTCAGCGGCAACAAAGTACCCACAACAGTACTCGAACATTCCCTCCTGGGTATCATGGTTTTTATGCAGCAGTTACCGCCACATGTGCTCAGTGAAAAGCTTCCTCAGGAGGAAGCTTATGTGTACATGACAATAAAAAGGCAGGATAAAGCGAGGAAGATCGTAAACTTGCCACCTGGTTACTAAAAGCATCTATTAAAACACAGCTAGCGTCATTTTACGAGACCCATCACTAGGCTTTGAATGCCTCTTTGACCTGTCGGGGTGTCTGGCTGAGAGTGGGTAATGCTTTATAATCACTGGTGAACAGAGATAACAGAAAAAGAAAAAAAAAAATACACGACAGTTGCTCTCATACTTGGGTGAAGAGCCAACGTGGGCTCACTCACAAATAGATGAACAGTTCACAGCTACACCACGTTTTCACGTAAAAAAAAGAATATTTTCATTATATTGTAGCCACCTCAATCAATAAGGATGGATGCAATAGAGAAAAGTGTGTGACTTCTATACAGATGGGGGAATATTTATTGAGTTAACATCGGCAGGAACGCCTTGGAAACAAGCTCAGGACCAACTTGAGCTGAATAAAAGGACCTCTCTATACTTTTAAACTTTACGGCGATGTGTAAAACTGGAGTCACCCTAATATAATAAAGTCTTATTAGGTTTTGTGTAAATGGCGGAACACCTTGGACATTGTTGGACTCCATTTTAACAGAGGACAATAACCTTTTACGAGGCCGAGACACTTTTTTTTTTTTTGTCACTGGTTGTGGCGTTATTGTACATGATTTGAGTCGGGAAAGAGAGACTACTGGGAACATTTTGATGTGGATCATGTGACAATAAGTTCTCTCCCTCTGGTCCTTACTCCGACCATAACCACACCAAACCGACACACCAATGCAGATGTATTTGATCCTTGGGCCCCTGGGCACAGGCCCAGAGGCCCAAGGGGTCAGGGGACCTGACTTAGAAAAAGAAAACAAAAAAAACAATTACAAATGACCACGAGTGCACAGAAAATGACTACAAAGAGACATAAAATGATTACAGAGAGGCAGATGGACCAAGAAGAGACCACGAATGACTAAAAATAGCTGCAAAACGACTACAAGGAGCATAAAATGACCACAGAGAGACCCTAAGTACTACAAAGAGATGCAAAATAACTAAAAATAGATGCAAAGCACTCACAAATAGACACAAACTTATTAAAAATATGTGCAAAATGACTACAAAGGGAGGGAAAATGATGCCCATTGTCTCATAGTCCGTCCACGAATGTTTCTGAATATAACCAATCCCTACAAATAAATAAATTAACATTCTTTTGCCCCAAAGTCCTGAAAATACCCATTAGGCTCAATCATCTGTAATTCAATACTGAAACATGGTCTGCTTGTTTTGCCTGGTGTTGACCCTGGGGTCATATGCAGCGTAAACCCCCGACATACCCATCATACCACAGGGCCCAGAGGACAAGTTGCCCTCTTAAACTAATATGACCTTTAGCTTTCACCCACAAATGAAGATCACATGACTAACCAAGGCAGCCAAAGCTTTCTGCATTTTTTTTATTTTTTATTTCAGCTTTCCAACCTCTCACACTAACCAGCTTGAGAGGTTTTCAGTGTAGATTATAATGATTTTTTCTGATCTTGGCTTTGAATATTTGAGTCCTCTTCTGAATCTAGTGAAATTTAGTGAAGGACGAGAGTTCAATAAGATGCGCTGCCTGTTTGATTCAACCAACTGTCATTTGCGAGCTAGCTGCATTGTCTCCCGAGATAAACTGCTGTTCAGAGTCTGGTCTGATGCTGCATTCGTGTTAGACGTGACTGGGCGGGTCATTTTCTAATTTAATTGATTAGCAAATCGCTCTCTCTTTCCATCTCTGCCTGTACCAATTTCAGCCCCGCACGGGTCCTAAAACCCGGAAATGAGTCTCCAAAGCCAATGGGTTTTTGGTTGGTTAACACAAGTTTGAACTTTTGTTCTACAAGATTAAATATGTCAGTAAATATCCCAATCGAAAATAGTGAAGCTTTCATGTGTCTCAAAACAACGGAGGTTGTCGGGGACATTAAACGCCAACGCTTCGATTATCTTGCTGAATATAAGTTATTTTCTCCAAAAATACTCCATTGGCTTTTGTTGTTAAGAGACGCAGGGCGACGCTAACCACCTGGTTGGCCTACAAAAAAAAAAAAACGTCATCCCTGCAGCACTCTATGCCGAGAGGGACAGCGTTAGCTAAGACATCGCATGAGCCTGGAGAGCTAACGGTCTGTAAGTGATGACATGAAACCAAAATATAGCTCTGGGTGCCTTTTATGTACTAAAGGTTCCATGTTAAAGTCAAAGAAAATGCTTCTTTTTTTATTTTATTTTTTTATAAAAGTGCATCTGTTTACTTATTTGTCAGTCTGGCTCTATAGTGAGCAGACAAATAACTGTCTTCCCCTCAATCTGTCTGTCTGTCCATCTGTCACTCACCCATCTACGCGTCGGAGTCAATGCGTGCGCTCGGCAGATCTTCATGTGTGAATCGGAGGATTCTTCACTCTACATTTCTTAACATTCAGTTTCCACACCTCTGACTGTGCCACCCACCCCCACTCCCCTCCCTCTCCCTTTATTTCCTATATCTGTCTGTTCCGTCTTTTCTCTTTTTATAATCTCTTCCAGTGTCCGTTTCTCTCTCTCTTCTTTATTCACCCTTTTTCTTTTTTCTCCTCACATTATCTCCTTTATATAACCTGCCCTTTGTTCTCATTTCTGCATATATATATATATATCTGTTCGTCTCCCCTCGTCAATGACAGCTGCCAGTCACAGTCGTACATGTGGGTTGCCACGACAACACACCCGCACGATCAAATATTAAAGACTTTTATTTCCCGTGCACATGATTTGTTTATTTATTCAACGGCGGTGACGCAGATGGGACTCGGGCTCTGATTAGGTTTGTTGTCATTTCCAGAATTTCCCCACAATTTTAGACCTTATTTCCGTTCTGCACATATTTGATCAACATCTCAAAACATTATTCTTTTCGTGGCTTCAAGACATATCAGCTTCCTGGATTCTGATGCAGTTTTACTCTTTGCAAACCTAAATAAAACAAATAGTTCATGTCTTAATTCATCAAAGCAGTACATTAAAACACTTGTTCAACACTTTTTAATTCTCTTTCCCTGATCAGCATTTTATAAACATAAAAGGTTTCCTAAGTGCCGAGTCACTGTAAGCCCGTCAGCTATTTTCTTTCCTTAAAACACAAGCAGTTGTATTGGCATCCCATTTTTCAAATCTATTAGCAATGAAAAGTCCCCATGGTAAATATATTGGAGGCAAAATCTCTTTGACCTCGTCGAACACTTCTCACTAAATGCTTGTAGTTGTGTAACGGAGTTAAAAATGCACTTTACCATTTCTTATTTTCAATTTGTAATATTGTAATTTTGTTCATCATTTAACGATCCTGTTGAGTATGTGTGAATTTTATCCTAATGACTTACTTTTATTTGGCGCTATTTTTTAAATCTGTTTTCTCTCGGAAATGACGTCTCGCCTCTTCTGCGCCTCCTGAGCTTCCGTAGTCCCGTCTTCCCCTCACAACGGTCTTCTGCATCGCTGAGGGTAAGTTGTGTGGAAATGTTGCAATTGAAAATTGAACCGTTTATGTGACAAACGTTAGTGACTGCTAATTCGATCACGGTATCCAGCTGTTGCGTGTCATTCAGATCGTTAAAATATAAGTTTTGTGACTGTTTCATTTAGCATCTTCGGCGCCATTTCTATCACGTCAGGCCGCCCTGACACATATAGAAAAAAACGTAGCTCCGCAGAGATTTCCTTCGCTTGTGTAAATTCTTTTATTTTGAATGTTTAGGGCGCAGATGAGCAGCGAGAGAGAGACCAGAAGGCAATTCATGTGTTATATTGTCTTCTGCAGGAGCAAATAAATGCTGGAAAATCATCTTCTGAGTCGTCGTCTTCTTCCATGCCCGATCCACATCTGTTACATTTGCTCAGACTGCACAAACACTTTTGAAAGTATTCATTATAATTTATATTCAGCACAGCTGATTGTGTTATAAACTTTATCATTTACTTTGAAACTAAAGAAAGATTGCTGAACGATTTGATCTTTCAGGCATCTTTGGCGTCACAAGCGAACGCTCTCTCTAGTGTGCACTAACTTTAAGCGAGGTAGCTGCTCGACTGGGCAGTTTGTGTGTGTGTAACTTAATGAATATGAAGTTAGGTGTTCCTAATAGCAGCGTGCATGCTCAGCAAAAACTTTCTAGGATACGTGGAGCTTTAATAAGTAATGCTCTGCCCCTCTCATCCAATACTTTACCTCAGTAATTAGAACGGGACGAAGGTATACTGCATCTTCTTTAAATTTTGATCAGGCCGAGCAGTGGGTGCATTTACAATACTCAAAAGACGTGGCTGTGCTCTGCACACCTGCTTTGTTCCGGTCTCTCGGAGTCAGCTCCCACACGCCATGGGGAGGGGTTTTGTAAAGCCCAGAGTTCTGCTCGCTCACAGGGTTTGAACTGGATCCACTCAACAGTGTAAAAACATTTATTGCACAGTTCTCAGGTGTAAATGTGTCTAGTTGTCATCACAACAGTCCAACGTGTCATCATACAACGGTTCGCATGATATCTCACTTTTCGTGTGCGTTTTCCTACGAAATCAAGCGATTCGTGTCAATTTCGATGGTTACACGCATCCCGTCATTTCAAAATGTACTAACGTATTCACAGGAAACTACTAAGTTAAGTTTAGGCAACAAAACTAGTGCGTTAGCTTGTGGAAAATATCGTGGCCTGGGGTTAAAATAACTACAGTTGACCTTACTGACGTACGAAAGTTACGTGACAAATAAATCCATGATGACTTATCGTTTCACACGGGGAACGGAAGATTGGGGTTTGTTTCGATTTGGATGGAGATACATGAGAATGCTATGTGACTCAGAGGTCAATGGTTTCACATATTTTTATGGTACAGATACCTGTTCAAAGTACCTCTGAGTCATAAACTACTTTCTCACGTTGACACATGAATGATTGCTGTCCAGAAGCTGTTATACCAGCAGTGACCACTAGCAGTTTAAATAAAGTTCCTAAAAAACTGCAGGGCAACCCTCTTCCGTCTCTCTTTGCCAGTCCTGCGGCTTTCCGGGGACCTCCTCTTGAGCTTCTTTCACTTTAAAACTACGAGTGTTGCCCATTCCTGAACGGCGTTGGAGGGACAGCAGTCGCAGACGATCGTGACTTTGGCACACATACCTGGATGACATAATCAAAATGTAGCTTTTTTTCGAACGCCCACGAGAAGGCAGCTGGTTTTTATTTCATATATGTATATTTATATATTCATATATATTTTTTTCAGAGCTCTTCTAACACATCCGCTCACAAACCGTGCACAAACACACCCCCTCTCACACATAAAAAGAGTGAGAGAGGGTGAGCTGTTGGATCAAACAGACTCATTTGGCCGCGGTAAGAAAGAGTCCTCTTATCGCGAAACAGCCATTTAGTGTTAATTAATCCGTTTGACTGAAACCTCCCCCTACAACATATTCTCTTTGGTTGTTAGGCTTTCATGCTTAAAGTGCTCACACTACCTCAGATAGCCAAGTTAATGAAAAATACCCAAATCTGATTAGGCCGGGACGGCCTCCTCTCTTTGTAGCTATCTGGCACACAGCAGCCAGTTAACGTGCCATTTTGCTTTCAGGCTCAAAGAACCATCAGTGACGCAGTTAGATTTCTCTAACTATCCGTGTTGTCCTACGCTTCGCTGCGCTGAGCTTTAAACAGACAAGCTGTAAGGCTTTAAGTTACTCACCCCACAAACACAAAATCAATGAGGTTTGGCCATGGGTGCCGAGCCAAGCCACGATGACATGCGTTGGCACCGCTGCAGGTTACAGCAGCGCCGCAGTGTTCCCAGCTTCCTCGCTCAAAGTGCTGACTGCTCTTCAAATAGGTTTCTTTTTGATATCTTTGAAGCCCCAAAATTGCTTACATTTGTTCACCCAAACCTCCCCGCTCCGAACAGAGGAGCCTCTCTTTTGTAATTTTTGGCTTTGTTTCTGTGATTGCCATTCCAGCCTTCGAACAAACACGGGCTATCTTTCTGCTGCTTAGCTTTCATGTTGCGGTGGCCAACTGATAAGCGGTTGGAGGACTGTTGTAGTCATGATAAAGCTCAATGGCGTGCACTCAAAAACAAAAACATTTTCTTTTAGTATTTGGCTTTGAGTCTCCCACAGCTTGCACTCATCAAGCCTCAAATCAAATCGCATTGTGTCTCAACAATGGCGAACAGTTTGACACAGTTCTCTCCTGTGTGTCTTTCGTGCCCTTTGGGGTGATAGCTACATTTCAAGAGAGATTTGTTTGAGTTACTGCCTTGCAGTAGCATGAAACCTCTTTCTTTTTCAAACCTGTTTTTTTTTTTCTTCATTGATCCTAAGCTAAGCAGTGACATTAATAAAAAAATTATCAGAAAGAAGAGGAGAGGAAGAGAGAGGAAGGCAACAGAAGCAACAAAAAAAAATCAAGTTTGTTTGATAAAAGCTCCCAAAAAAACCTCCTTTCCCCCCACCCCCGTTTCTCACGCACGAACAAAATAGCTTATATTCTCTCAGTCTGGAGTTAATGTGAAGTGACAAAGTAATGATTTCTGAGCGTTCCCATGCTTCAGGAGTCTTGTGCAAGTTCACCCAAAGACTCACCGTCTGCGGCTCTGTCAGTCAGACGAAACCCAAACACAGTCTTTCTGTTCTTTTGTCCCCCTTGCTTGACTCCTGCTACATAAACAGTCCCTGCTTCACATTCACCGTGTGTGTCTACCCGGCTAAACACCAGCCGACGCTTTGTTGATGATTCACAGCAGAAACTAATTTGTCATTGTTCTAGAAAAACTTGAATGTCCTTTAAATGACTACAAACAACTCCTGGTACAAAAATCGCATAGAAGAGAAGATCTTGATATCCACCAAAAAAAGTATCTTTGGAGAATGGGGCAAATGCGCTTATAGGTTAAGAGAGGAGGTGTAATATGTGACTCACAAAACAGATACATTACAATTGAGTATAATGATAAGTATATAGAGTGTTATGGACAGTGTATACTCAGTCAGAAGTAGTTCTTATGACGTGTTGTCCAACCATGTCAGAAGTCAAAAGTGTAAAGTGCGCGTATATTAACGATATCACAGCAGTAGTCGTCTTGAAATAAATTCCCGAGCCCTCTTTGTCTCCTAGACGAGACCGAGACTTTGTAAAAGTGGAAGAATGCAGCAGAAAACCGTGGCCCTCCAACAGCAATGTGCTGTATTTGGGGACAAAAGTGATGTATGGCCATTCCACACAAGTCTGAAGCTCAGATACAGCGAGGGTGAGGTGTGCAACAGGGGAAATCAGAGTAGGGAAATATTGCTCCGACTGTCCAAGTTGGCAGGGATCAGTTGTTTCTCCTCTTTTGATTTAAAAGGGAGGAGATCACTTGCTTGTAATTGCTTGGGGGGTGGGGGGAGAAAAACTATTTTCAAATTATTTAGAATCTGAATCAGGAGGTTGTGGGTTGAGTAGGATGAAAACACCCTCTGTTTGTTTGGATCTGTTTGGAGTGTCATACTTCCTGGAAAATTTCTAGTTCTGTTTGCTCAAACAGAACTCTGAATGCTGACTCAACATGGGTCAATGTGAGCATCTTGATAACAGATGGTGGGTGACGCTTCAATCCATTAGCAGAATGATAATAGCAACAGCTGAATTCCACGTCTTACCCTGAACTCATTTACACCACTTGACACTGTACTTGTGCAATCTTTTGGATTGCTGTATCAAGGTTGCCGATTTTATATATACAAAAACATGTTTGGAATAGAATTGCCCTTTGCCCTTTAGGAAAGAAATACAATCAATCTGATTGACCAAGACAGTGTCACGGCAGCTCATAAAATAGTCAATAATTTGGTTTCATGAACTGTTCACGAACTGTCCATATATTTGTGTCTCTCTTTTTTCCAGGACAACATTAAACCACTTAGTTAGGTTTTGGAAAATCATGGTTGGGGCTTAAAATAACCACGTACAGTTAGGTTTAGGCAACAAAGCAAACGTTGACTTTAGGCAACAAAACTACAACTATAAAACCACAAGGCGGTGTCAGACACCGGTCTCGTGGTTAAAAGTCCTGTGTTTGTTGGCCTCATCCAGTCCCCTCCAGCACACCAAAAGCCTGGTCTTTTTGGTTATTTAATACTACGTTACTTGCTCTGACTGTTGCTTAGTCACGTGGATGTATCAAATTTGTGCCCACCATGAAAAAAGGATCCTAATTGACCTTTTGTCCACGTACACGAAACCAATAGATTGCATTTCGTGACTATTTTACGACCTGTCATGATACTGGGCTGGGTTGACAGCTGAGATAATTACTTTTCCCATTAGAAGAGTGAAACAAAACCCCAGCTTTGTCATTAAAGATATGCTTAATTTGACATACAAGTCTTTTTTTATTACAGTTTTTGTATAAAAAATGAAACTAATTCAAGTGTTACTCACTCATGAGTTGAGCTAATTGGCTTTAAATGTCGGGTGATACTTTCTCACGAGGGAAAGAGGGACTGTAGTGGAGTTTGTGGAGGCTCAGGTACCTGGGAAACACCTTGATGCTGTGCAGAGTTTTGTGGAGTATCTAGGGACTGTGTGGGATCTGGGTTGGTGTTTTTGACATGCTTGATGTTCCATGGGGACTAATTTGCTTTACACATAATGACAGCAACACACAATCTGTCTTCACTCCCTCTCACGGTTTCGGTTTCCATGCCTCCCTGGGACAGCCAAATGTCATACTAACTGGTAGTGTCATGGGGTGAATTTGTCTACTTCAGTGGTTCTTCAACTTTTTCATCCATGAAGCAAACCCAAGTACAATTACCCTCTCGCCAATTGGACCCAGTTTAATTGAGCCATGAAAGGTTGTTGACCCATTGCAGGGTCCTGATCTATAGTTTCACAAATGCTGACAAGCAGGGTGTGTCTATGTATAGCTTTTAAATATGGGCTCCCACTCTGGGAGCCAGTCTAATGAAAACATTCCCTGGCCAATGTAGTGACCCAACAGAAACAGACCTGCATCTTATTTTAGGTCCTGAACCCTAAAAAAATGTAGCCAGTGTTTTGTCAAAGTCTGGTTTGAGACCAAAAGTGGGTCATGGGAAGATTAAAACTGGCCTTCAAATTACTCTTTAGAATTTCATGTCAGAACTCATTGGCTATGCCATGTTGCAAGACCCCTGGGTTAGCAGTATGAGGACAAGCTAAAGTTTTCCATACGTGTCTCCTCAGTGAGTTAGCATACCACAGTAAGCACAGAAAAGAAAACAATTCATTCCACTTCGTTGCCCTCAAGCGGACGTTCGTAAAGCCAGGAGTTAAAAAAATGAATAGAAAAATGGATATATTCATAAAAACAGCAGACTGGAGTCCTCACTTATCCCATGTGCTATAGTAGTTTCTACTTAAATACATAAAATCACTACCAAACCAACAGTAAACTATATTCAATTCCCCACATTTTCCACTGTAGATTTGAAACTGGTTATCACTTTAAACTAGCATTTATACCTTTCCTTCAGACACTTACATTCCATCATAACATATTACTGATCATTGATTGACTTTGCTAGTGTGGTTTGATTAAAAAAAGAGCTGCATTTTAAATGAATGACTTTTGAACTTCTTCATAGAAGAATAAGTGAAAGACTTAAATTTGTAGAAACACTGTTTGTGAAAGAAAAAGTTGAATATAAGGTTATCTGTAAATGGCAGTAGAAATGGTCGGAAGTGTTAATTTACGCACAAATCTGCTCTTCTTAAAGATGAGGTCTATCGTGAAATGGATCACAATGGTTTGTCATTATTAAAAAGTGGGCCCCCAGAGAAAAAGTTTGGGAAACACTGATGTTGTGTCTGTATGAGCCACATCGGTCTTTAAACTAATTCGCTAAACCGCTGACAGAGGAGGTCAGGGTGGATGGTTGGGTCAAACAAACACAGGACTGTCACCCAGGAGACAACTGTTCATGTCTTGTGTGAGAACAAGTCAACATTGACTTAGTTTACCTTGCTTTTGCAATGTAACTTGTTATTTAACTAAACCGTTATGGAACAACCGGACTTATTTTATTATATTATAGTACTTATTTAAACCCAAACCACAATTAGTAGTTTTGTTGCATAAGTAAACCTTTTGAAAAGACACCATGCATGTAACGAGTGACAATAGACACGCCATCGCTGACTCTTCCACGACTGACGCTGGAGAGGAACCTAGAGCGTTGTAGTTTGGAGCTTATGGTCATTGAACAAGTGTTAGTATTTGGCGAGTTCAGAGTGAGAATGTGTTGTTATATTCTTTGTATTGTGGGAATTAACTGTTCTT
Source organism: Ophiodon elongatus (assembly GCA_016806645.1). NCBI lineage: Eukaryota > Metazoa > Chordata > Actinopteri > Perciformes > Hexagrammidae > Ophiodon > Ophiodon elongatus. The sequence goes on along the minus strand of JACSYO010002062.1, from coordinate 4,623,991 downwards.
CTTTGAATATTGCCAACAGGTAACACTTTCCAGCAGGAAACACAATACAATACAATATTAAGTCAATTTAAATTGATCTGCTTCTTAAACTACATGTAATAATGATAATAGAGAAAATCTTTGCTACATCTATAATGTTTTTTTTCATAATGCCTTTCACAACAGCAGTGGTTGTCGAATGCTTGACTTCACACCAACATCCATCCATGTGCCAGTGAGGAACAAGGGGTAAACAGGTTTTTATTTCAACCAAAAACAAATTAGCACAACTTTAACCACAAGCAGCGGCACAAAGGAGACCGATCAGCCGGTGTGATGTTTCAACCAGATTCTTGGCTTTCTGTATGATATAATAAAGTCTGAAAATGCAACACAAAGCAGGGGGATTGCTGTGCCTTAACTCAAGAATAGAATGATGGGGATTAGGCCTGGTAGGGAGTAGCAAATGTAGCGCTTTATGTATGTTCTTGAAGGGACAAACATCATACATCATACTCTGGTTGACCGATCACACACAGCTTTTAATGTGTCTGTGTGTCCGTGTGCATGTGTGTGTGTCCTCGGTGGAATGCTGTCGCAGGAATCAAAGAGGTGGAAAAGGACAGATATGGGCGTCTAAATGTGGCACATATGGAGCCTATTACCACTCTTACTGCGTTTCCTCCTCCAGCTCAGTGTCCAGTGTCAGCCTGTCTGCCTGTGGCTGTGAGGCGGATGTGGCAGGCTTCCCTGGGTGAATGCAAGCGGCAACCTCCAGTCCTGCCTCGCGAAGCCAGTGCGGAAGTGTCTTAAAACTTGAAATCCCCCCTTCAGGCCAGCATGAGGCGACTCCTCTGGTTGCAAAAATAAGTCAGATTGTATGGAAGTCTATGAGAAAATGACTTTACTTCTCTCTTGCTTTATTCCCTCAGTAAACATTGTAAACATGAGTTCATGGTCTCAATCTCTAGTTTCAAGTCTTCTCGTAAATTATGGTCCATTTAGAGTCAAATAGACCATAAAGGAGGGTATGCTTTAGGGCGGGGCAACCTTGTGATTGACAGGTTGCTACCAGAGACTTCTGTTCACCGGTTGCAAAAAAAGTCAAGATGGCGACGGCCAAATCGCCGAACTCGAGGCATCATAGAGGCAGTCCAAAGACCAATGGGCGACATCACCATGACTACGTCCACTTCTTATAGACAGTCTGTGATTGAATGGTTTCTGATTGTTTTCGATTGTTTTAAATGAGCCTATTTGGTTCATAGAGAGTAAATGACTAAATCACCTCTCTGTGCCCTGAAGACCTCGTTGCTCTGTTATTTTCTCCCTTCAGGGCCATGGCGGTTGGATTTGGACAGAAAACGTGTAATTACACGATGATATTCTCCTTCCTACTCCTCCTGCTCAGATAAAGGGGATGGTTTATTCTAGGGTAATAATTGTCTCCTCTCCTATCATTTATCTTTTCCTTCCCTCCATATTGCTCCTTTTTGTCCATGTCTTCCTCAGTTACTCCTCCTCCTCGTCAGACCAACAATAAGTATAATTTCAGAGACCAAGAATTTTCCTCCGAGCCACAATCATTTCCCTCCTCCCCTTTTTCTAAGACCCTGCGCTGCTTCCTTTTTGAGGGCTTTTCCTTCAGAACTTCAACCCTTCGCCGTCCTCCCCACCTTCCTCCTCCTCTCTATATTTTCCTCCCTCCTTCTTTCCCTCCCCCCCTGAGACCTTGGACAGTGATGCCGGGTGTATTTAAAAAGGAAGCCGAGGATTTTCCCCAAAGCTTCAATCTCGGTCTTTTACAGAGCGGCACCACATGAACACACACCAGGCTGCCAAACCAGGCTTTATATTGGCTTAAAATGTCCAGAGGAGGCGGGAGAGGAGGGGGGGGAGCAAGAGGGGGATGAGAGGGAAAGTAAAATAAGTGGTTGTGAGCACAAAAAAAAAGGGACTGACAGCAGTCTTTGTCCTTTGTTAAAGTTATTTAGAGATGAAATACTTTGAAAGGATTGACCCATTTATGATCGTAATCGGAGTATTTTCATGGCATCGTGCGTGTTTTCTGCTCAGTACATCAGCATTTCATGTCTAGAAAATGCCATTAAATTGATAGAGAGAGAGAGATGGAAAAGAGAAATAAGTGGAGAAATGATGGAGGAGATAGAAAAGCAAAGACAGAAGAAACAGGTTAACCGAAAGGTGAAAGAGGAGAAAAACAAAGACTAACGAGAAACAAAGTCTCTCATTTCCTTCACCTCAGTCTGATCCGGCTGAGCCTAAAACCACACAGCCACGTGGACACCACAACCTTCCTCTGCGTGTGTGTATGTGCACGTGGCCTACATTTACTGTGTGTGTGTGTGTGTGTGTGTGTGTGGGCCCTTTCTACATTAACAATGTGTCTAAGTGCTCTGGTGTTGTGTGCTTGTGTGAGTTTAATGAGTGTGTTTTTGTGAATTTTCTGTTGAATTCACTGCACACTTTAGTGCAGCTGTGTGTTTAACGTGTGTGTGCATGCGTGTGTGTGTGTGTAGTGTAACTTGTGCGCGGTGTGTTCCTACGTGTGTGTACCCAGTGTGTTTGTGTTTTTACTGTCATTATTTCGACAGCCTTTGTGAGAGAGTGTGTGTCTGTGTAATACTCAGTCCATACACAGTTCTAAAGTACATATACTGTATACATATATACTGGAGATATATTAAATGTAGTATTTCCTCTGGATGTTGAAGACTGTAGACGTAAGCTCGGAGATGACGACGTCGCAGATAACACAGAGTCACACAGCGAGGCTTTTCTTCTTCTTCCACAGCCAGAAATCCAATGCTTCTCATCTGTCTCTCTATTTATACTTCTCTTCTCTGTTTGGAAATGTGGCTTCTGATCTAGCATGAACAAGTGAATTAATGCAGGGTTGTTGTTTTGTTTTTTCTGTCTCTCTGTCTTTGTTTCGGGCTCCTCTCACAAAGGCAGTGTTTTCATTTCTGTTCTACTTAATAATATATCAAAATGGGATAAACTAGGGCACACCTCAATTTTAAACATCCCAATGTCACAAAACAGTTGTGAGGTCTGTTTAAAATGGAAAATAAAATCAAAATCAAAATGAATGACTGAGTTGTAAATAGTTCCATTAAATTTTCCTTACAGATTGTTTCATATACAAACCTGCTAGAGGCGTTAAGAGGAACAAGTATCCAGTTTTGCATTAAAACAAATATGCAGCAATTAGAGAAAAAACTGAACATGTAGCAGAAGCATTTTTTTTTTGTCTTCGTCACTATCCTGTAAATGTGGGTTGGCCAAACTAAAGTTCACGGGCCATTAAGAAAAAATTGGTGAATTTCTTAAAAAACTATAATATGGCTTGAGAATATTTCAAATAAATCACACTGTATATACATTGCACAGCCTAGTTCAAACACCTATATAATATATTTAGTGGGCACTTAGTTGATGCACTGTATTAGAGTTTAAAAGTATTGACTTAATTTAAATCAAATTTAAGAGCAGCAGATACAGAAATACTTAATATAAAATTTGTACAGTTGCAGAATCATTTTTGATAGAAAAATAACACATATTATGGCACATGTGGTTTACTGGTCTATAAACATAGATTTTCTTGCAGTTTAATTGGTTGAAAACTACACATTAGCTATTGTTTGACCCGTGAAAAATAAAGGTTTGTTCACCTCTGCTGCAAATCCTTGAGACTCCTCAGGTTTATATTGTGGAGGTGGCTGCTATAAGTAAATCATGGAACTGCATTATGCATCAAACATAGTGACAGATAATAATGACATCAGTTATTATGAGTGGGTCAATCTTTTTGTATTTTTTTTGAATGAATGAATCCATCACCAATAGCTCCATGTCCAGTAAATCTAAATGTGAAGGGACTTTAAAAACAGCGTGCTCCTTTAAAATATAATATTTTCACGTGGCCAAATTTGAGCATGGGTGACAGGGTGGCTCGGTGGTTCCTCCTGTCACATCACATCAGCGGTGTCCTGTGCTCATGCTCCAGTCCAGCTCCTCCCTGTGTGGAGTTTGCATGTTCTCCCGAAATTGCCCTAAGCTATGAATGCATTTGTCGGTGTTGCAGGAGGCTGAACTGTCTGCTTTCTTTTTGTTGTTGATTGATTTCTGCTGCATTGTGCACCTGGACCGAAGAAAGCAGGTGTAGAAATGGATGGATGCATGGTGACCATTTAGAGCGTGACATGCAATTCTCCGTCTTCAGACATCCAAGTAGCTGCAAAGAGGATTTTCTGTTCAAGACACAAATGGATTGTGTTGCCGTACAGCAATGAAGAATGTTTTTGTTTAAATTGTTTTGTTAGTGTGCGTCTGTGTCTGTTCTCTACATCTCTGAATCTCCTGCAGACTTAAACTCTACACCTCTTTTAGTCTCCAGAGTCTCTTTCTGTCTGTTTTATATCTCCCCTCCCCCTCACTCTCACTGTTGGGCTAAATGTAAAATCTAATTCTGCGTTTATCTATCGATGAACACGGCAAACTCTCTTTGTTAATGCATCGCCTCTCTTCCTTAGCCCTCTGTCTGATCAATTGCGAAAAATGTCTTCAGCAGACCACCAAAAGCTGCGGTTTTGAGTCCAAAAAAACAACTATAGCCTCTTTTTTTGGTGAATCCAACATCTTTGTCGGACTATGAGACATTTGTCTTGTGGTATAAAGAGAATCGGATGATGCTGAAGACCTTCAAGACACTTTGGGACGTCTTGCTGACACCTGCCTCCTCAGTTTGTATCAGCACCTTACCGCTCCACGTGACGAAACTGACTTGAATTCACTTTCTTATGTTCAAACTAAGACGCTCACGGTCACAGTAAACACGTGGTTAACATTGAATATAATAGTATTCTGTAAATATATGCGTATGAGATGGATAGCCCACAAAGAAAGTGCAAGTTTAACTCGTGGGTTAGTGAGCAAAAACAACATTCGACTTGCAAAGAACTCAACTTCCCTATTTGCCTGTATTTGCAGATCGGTTACCAAAAAAAATAAAAAAATAAATGGCAGAATAAAGAAATGAGCTGTGAATGTGACACCCTCTTGTAGTTCAGGGACGTGACGTCCCAGGGAACATCTCCAGACTCCACATGGTCCATTTCCACCGCCGTGGCCTTCTCCATGCTTTTTTCCCTTTATGACACTGGATGAGTGATTACGTGGCTTTAACACCTTTGTAAATGCATTCCACTCTACATCTCCCTCTCTCCATCTTTCTGTTTCGAAACACACTATTTAAATGTGCGTTCTGTGTGCTGGGTCACTGAGGTTTACTCACAGCTCTGCTCATTCTGTTTCATGCTTTGTTTTTCTCACAGAAACTCCTCGTCATGCTGACATTTTTCTTTTTTTTCTTCTTTTTAATGGTCTCTGTGTGGTCGCCTTCCTTCCTTCTGATCAGTCCCCCCAACGCGTCTCCGTCAATCGCTACCACTGTCACTCGGCTCCCATTTAGAGCCAGTCGGACAGCCAGTCAGTCACCTTGCCGTCTGGCTGTTTACAGGCAGAAAGGTCAGGGCAAATTGAGCAGAAGTCGGCCCTTGAGGGACGGAGAGACGGCTGGTGAGACTGGTAAAAGTAAAACAAGGGAGAGGAGGAAGCCTGTCTGGGAGATGAAGAAAAAAATAACTCTTGAATCTCCGATACGTCACCTTTTGAGCTATTGATCTTGAGCTCAGACTGTTTACACTTCGGATCTTGGTTACTTGCCCTATAGATTTTGACCCTTTTGTTTCTGGTTGGTTCCTACCTGACAAGAACACTACCTAGCATTTTTAATGAGCCTGGACTTAAAATAGCTTCACTCCTTCATTTTAAAGCTGCTATGTGGAGCGTTTAGTGTTATAGCTATAAAGCCAGTGTGTGAAATACAAGGGGTCTCGGGGGGTCTGAGGCCCCTTTAATTGACATTTTAATTGGCACTTGCAATTGGCACTAAAGTGTCTGTTAAAATCTTACAAATGCACATCGGTTGTCATTATTCAAACTGCAAAACATGTGTTCAGTGAGTGTGAGAGACAATTGTCCAGGTTGCGCGAACCGAGCCCGTTTGTAGACCTAAACGGACCCCATTGGTCGCTAGTCTCATGAGTCGTTAATCACTCTGCTCTTTTTTCTCAAACCTAGCAAAGCGGTTGTGTGGCCGAAACCGAACTTCCTGTGAAGACAAAGTTCATTTTAAAAAGACACTATGCATGTAACTAGTGGACACTGACACGCCGTCCCAGCCTCGTCCAAAATTGACACTAGTTTCAAGCTCAGGGGCCGCAAACAAAACCTTTTTTATTTGAGGAAGAATGTGTTGGAAATGGCTACATATAACATATTTTGATCCAAACCAGCTGAAATGTTTAAAAAAAACAGCAAAGTGGTATGATCAAAAAATAGGAATGCAAACAAATGCCTTTGCTCCCCTAAGTCTAATAGTGGGGGTCCAGCTGCTCCACTTGCTATATTGCTCAGTCGCATATGTGTTTGTGTGTGTGTGTGTGTGTCTGTGTCCACCATGCAGCAGCACCAAGCAGAGAAAGGTAAAATAAATGTTATTTTCAATCAGTCCACCTCAGCAAGCATCAGGCAGCAGTCAAACATACAGGAGGAGACCCCTGATGCGTTAAAGGACATTTTCACCGTGTGTGTGTGTGTGTGTGTGTGTGTGTGTGTGGTGTGGTGTGTGTGTGTGTGCGTGTGTGTGTGTGTGTATGTGTGTGTGTATGTGTGTGTATGTGTGCGTGTGAAATAGAAGCAACAGACCAGCAAGCAGGTGTCTTGTAGGGTGGATGAGTGAGGAGGAGAGGGAGAGACAGAGGGATGGATGTTGAAGCACTGCAGCAGAGCAATCTGTAGTATCTGCGCGGACACACGAACACATCAGCATGCAGCTGGGGATTCATTGAAAATGGCAAGTAAATTCACCAGCAGTTGTTACTGTGAAAAAATAAATAAATAAAACTTTCAGAAACAAAAGCCCCCGTTAGCAAACATATTCAACAGCTAGATTTAGCTCTGCGTTCATTTTGCCAGTTAAACTGGTTACACTTCTCTTAGAGACAGAAGCTAAAGCTACAGATCACGGTGCAAAAGTGAACCACCGCATCACCATGGCGATCGAGACAGAAGACGGCGAAATTAAGGGACAACACGGTTCATTAAATGAACGCTACTTAACGTTGTCGCGCTCTGCTAACGTTAGCTCACACAGGTTTTTTAAGTAGAAACGCAACGTTATAGAAACGCGTATCTCCTTCCACCCTCTAACGAGTGTCACCGTGACGCGGCGTTTAACCGCGATGAGCTCCAATTCCACCAAAAAATGAAACACACTGAACATGAAGAACATCTGAAATGCAACGCCACAATTGGCCAGTGTGCGTTAGAGGGGCGGGACTTAGCCACGGGTCAACTATCTGTAAACATCTGCTGTAGACCTGATTCCGTAGCTACACAGCTAAAATGGAGGCCAGCATGAAATTAAATGAAATACGTTTTACATTTTGTTCCGTATATTGAGTGTGTGAGTAGAATCACTCTTTTATTATCTCCATCATCAGCAGAGTATCGTATTGACTCTTTTTTTTTTGCCATGTTTTCTTTCTTTCCGTCTCTTCCCTCGTTCTCTCTCCTTCGCCGTGCCAACAATCAGACAGCAGTCATTTGTCAGAGAGCGTCAGGAGCACGGGGAAAAACAATCCGAGTATGTTTGTAATCAACAAACAAAACTTTAGACATTAGCATTGTGCTCGAACGTCACTGTGTTGTTGCCTCGTGTGTGTGTGTGTGTGTGTGTGTGTGTTTGTGGAGGGGAAATGGGCGGTGTTCTCTTTTCTTTCCCCCTTCATCAAGTCATTATGTCGGTTTTTCTGCCACATTCCTGGTGTGTTTCGTCTTTTCATTACGACTGTCATTTTATGGAGGATGCGAAATCAATACATAAAAAAACCTTCAATGTGTCATCTTTTTAACGGAAGATGAGAGATGAAGATTGGCAGGAGAAAACAAGCCGTGGGTGAAAACAGGTCCATCTTTAGATTACAATGCAGGCCGCTTATTTTTAGACGGTGCGCGAAGAAAATATATGCATCTAATCAGCGTGTTTGTCAGATACATATAAATAGATCTATTGACAGCTGAAACCTACTTTTGGTTAAAAATGAGCTTTTCAACTGTTGTTTTGTGTAAAATAAAAAATAACAATATCTGTGGGGAAATCTATATCAACTGCTACACAGCTTCCAGCTAACCACACATGAGGCATAAGGAAAAGGGAAAAAAATGATTAACAAGTTAAAAACAGACTTTTATTTAACATTTATATCTGGAGTACACCTTTAAGCCACAAGAGGGAACCTGAATGTTCGTAATGTTCTGATAATTGTAGCCGACTTATAACATTGAATCAAATATAAAAGCCTGGTGTACATTCTGTTTGTTTTTCTGATGAATAGGACATGGAAATACTTAGAAAGCCTGTTAGCTCCACCTGAATGCATTTATTAGGACTCATTAATTAAGTATTTCACATGTGTATATGTTTTCAATAACACATGCATACATCCTTGGGATTTACCAAGCGTATATATCTTCTAAATGGCTGGTTTACCAATTCAAGGTAATATAAGTTGATGCGGGAATGGTAGTAAAAACGGTCGCTCTTCTCGTGATTTATAGATTAGGCCTGTTATGAATTGCGTCACGGTGGTTTCACATTTTTAAAAAGTAGAAAACAAATGTTTAGAAAACACTTAATTAATATACCACAAGTAAGGGGAGATAATACCAAACCCTCACAAACATTATTATACAAATGTTTGATTAGTAATTTCCTAAGAAATTATCAAATAGTGGACAATAGACAGAAAAGGTGAAAACATATATATGTATATATATATATATACATATTGCCACCAGTTTCATTAGAATTTTTCATTGTTGGAGATTTGTACTACATCCAAACCATCAAAACAGGTTACTTTTTTAGTCTAAATGACACAATATTATATAATTGCTCAAAGAATTCCCCATGGAACACAGAGAGCGTTACAAAAATAAGAACAGTTGAGCACGTATACATCATATTGACTGTATATAAGAAGTGGACGTATAGTCATAGTGAAGTCACCCATTGGTTTGTGGACCTTTTTGAAGCCTTGAGTGCAACGTATACAGCTCTGGTAGTGGCAGCGACCTGTCAATCACAGTAAGCCCGCCCTAAAGCATACTCCGTTTTATGATCTATTAATTAATTGATCTCTAAATTTTACTAAATGAACATCATGCTGTATTGAAGAAAACTTGAAACTAGAGATTGAGACGATAAACTAACTTTTACAATGTTTACTGAGGTAATAAATCATGAGAGAAGTAGGTACATTTTCTCATAGACTGCTATACAATCTGACTTCATTTTGCTACCGGAGGAGTGGCCCCCTGCTGGTCAGTAGAGAGAATGCAAGTTTTAAGACACTTCTGCGTCGGCTTCACTCGGCAGAACCGCCTGATATACATACAGCGCTTTTTCATATGCAAATCTCCTCCAGTCAAGTAGATTATTGGGTTATGCATATTTTAGTTAACTCTTTGCGCTCCTCAGTTTTACCTTTCATTGTTGCACATCCACAAAACTGAATAATGTATAATTTCACTGGTGTTTAATTAATCTAATTAGTCAAATTTAAGTTTAATTTATATGGGTAGTATCTGAATTTGGCAAACAGCCTGCGAGGTGCTCTTGCCATCTGCATGGAACTTTGACACACTTTTTGTTTGGTGTTGTAGACTTTTTTTATTATTAGTATTATTCTCTACAAATTGAATATTGGAGATTAAAGTCGGGCCTGCATGAAGTGAGTTGTAAATTCAGTAATACTTTGATCCTATTATTTTCTCAAGTTCTTCAGTTTATTATGCGAAGTCGTTCCATGGTATATATTAGCATTGCATTGGCGGTGTCGTAGTCCTTCCATGCCAGGATGAAATCAACATGCATAACTCAATATTAATATTAGATTATCCAAAGAAAAATCAAATTTTCTTGAAGACAATCGCGTTGAAAGAATATATAAGATCGGCTTTAACCACATTTCAGTGACACGGATAATGTATAATCCGTGTTGTACTTGTTTGGTCTTGGTCCTATAATGGAAACATGGCTGTTTTACTTATTTATTAACTTATTTATATATTTAGCGTATTTCCCTCACCGTCGGTCACCATTCTGAAGCTTTGCAATAAATAAGAGAGATATATGTCAGTGATTTTCACAACAAGCTGACAGGAACGCCACAGCTTAAGCAGCAGGGCATGAAATTACCTACTTTATCATATCCCGGTGGATAATTGTTTTCGCTATGGAGTTTCTCTACACTACAAAGGTCAGTGTTGAGGGCGACAGAAGCTGCAGCCTGTCTTTTTTTCCCATTATTTTTAGGTTTGTGTCGCCATCTTAATCTATTTTTTTCTTGTTTTCGTTAGGCACTGTGTGTGTGTGTGTGTACGTCGCAGTGAAATGTGTGAGTGTGTGTGTCGTGCACATATGGTCATAAGATATTTTTGATTTAAACGGAACCAGAGGTAGTGGCGACACCTGTGCTGGCCAGAAGCCTGGAGACACATAATGTTTTTTACTGGGGCTCCGTTCGCACTGCAGGAAACGCACCAGATGGGGCCTCGATTATCAAGGCGGCCTCTTTAGCATGAGCATCTACCTGTGTTCATCCGTCTGCCTTTAACTGCAGACACATTCAGATGTAAAACTTCTGCTCAACGTCTTTTGTTTGTTCGATCTCCGTGTTTGTCACGGTTATCTCTTGACAATATATTTAATATACATTTTGTTTCTATCTGTTGCCTAAACCAGTGAAGATGGACCTTTATTTTGAAAAGATTTTATGAATTTAACGAGTGGAAATTGACACGTGTTGCTGTACTTTTTAGTATAACACAAGAGAAATGAGGTGCAACGTTTTTTCGACCTGCTGTATGAGGCTATACGATGTATAATATCCTATAATATGGGAGTTCATGTGGTACTGAACTGAAGCGACAGCATTGTGAAAGTGACACGTTCACAACAGCGTCGTACCTTTGTTCTTGTTTACCTTTCATGCTTGGTGGTTGAGATGTCATCATTTTGGCTCTATTTCCAATATTTACGCCCACATAGCTGTCAAGTAATGAGAAAAAAAAAAGAAAACATTTGATAATTTTTTTTACCCTGTGTGTCTGTTCATGTGCGCTTCTTATCATCTCTGAAAACTGTACATGCTCCTGTGTACATACAGCCTTGAAGGATTATGGATTTTTATTTATGTTTTCTCATGAAGCTAAAGCAGTTGGGCTTTTAATCAAGTTCCATCTCTCACACATTTGCTCCTGTGTTCTATCTGGACCAAATCCAGACACGGCTTTGATTTGCGTTGGGCGCTCACAACCCCGTTGTAAACAAAGTCTCGGGTGACTTATATTGTTCTAGATGCGTGTGGGATAACGGAGCTTTGTTTATGTGCGTCGCAGACCTCCGCAACATGGAGAGCTCTCCTGAATCCTCACAGGACGCAGAGCGTGAGAAGAGAAGTGAAGAGGCTCGCAACCACAATCACAACTCACTCATCCTTCAGCTGCATGGGAGCTTTTAAAGCCAGGTGTAAACGTGACCGTAAATTATGTTATTGCCTAGACGACGTTAGCTGTAAATCCTTCACATGTCCACTATTAAAACTAGGTGCACCTGCAGTGGCTTTTTAATTCAAGTCATAAAAAAATTACAGCAGCAAACTGTCTTTTATTTTATACTGACCTGAATCCCCCCCCAAAATACTCTCTCTCTCTCTCTCTCTCTCTCTACAGATGGACTTTTACATTCGTTATTAATAGAGGCTCTCTGATCTCCGCAGCTGCAAAGGCCAGATTAGAGCCCTTCATTTGTCCCTCGTTACCCTGACAGCTACTTCTATGACAACTAGGCTCGAGAGAAGAGTCAAAGGTCATTTGCAGCGGTGACCTTAGCAACCCCGTTGAAATACGGCAATTCAGCGTAATTGAGGCAGCCAATCTTCATTACTACAGTCAAATAGAGTGATCGACGTTTTGTTTTGGCTCAGATTAGGAGAGCCGTCAATGGTGGCTGCAACTGTCTGTCAGCGAACACAGCAGACTGCAGCTGTACGCGGTCACCCCAGTGCATGCTGGTCATCTGCTCCAGCAGCTGTTCATTCCAACAGACCTGGGAGACTTTCATCGTGACTTGCATTTTGCTTTTAAAAAGCAGGTTGTTTCTCATACAGCGTTACAATGAACGCGCTGTCATTCGTAGATATCCCACGATATCCGTTCTTATGTAATCCACGTAGTCGCGAACCAGGAAGTATAAATAAAGCAAAAGACCCACGCAGGGCGGAGAGGGAGATGAATGGGTCAGACAAATATCGGTCTTTTTCAGCCCGGAGGCTGTTGTTCGTGCCCCGAGTGAAACCAGAAGTCAACGTTGATTTATTTGTCACATAACTGCTTTACTTCTTTTAACCCAAACCAGGAGCTTTTCCGAAACCCAAACCACGTAGTTTTATTGCCTAAAACCAAAGCTGTCTTTCCTCTCTCGTCTGTCTAAAGTTTGTTATAAATACACTGCATGCATGTCCTGAGCGGAAACTAATGTGTTGCTGGGCTTTCATGGGAAAACGCCTGAAAAACTCGACTTGATCTCTCTCCGCAGATTTTTACGTCATCTCTGCACGCCAATCACAGCCTGAAGTCAGCGGCCTCGGATGATCTGAGATGATAATTCGGCAGTGTCTTTTATTCAGCGTTCGATGACCCGTGTTTTTTTTTTTTTTCTCGAAGCCGCTTCCAGTGTTTGAAGTACTGAGCGTTGTCATGAAATCGGAGGCTTTCCCCCTCGTTTGCAGCTAAAGCCATGCTGTGACTATCCTTTGTAACACTCACTTCCATCAACAGCTAATAAAGCGGACACATACTGCCAATTGACATTCAGTATAAAGCTGGAATTATAATTTTTTTCGATTTTTATGTCCCTTCTGTACGAAGCAAACCTAACAGTGGCGAATTGATGTTAATGTTTCCGACAGGCTGTTATCATACAGCATTCGTAGCCATACCTACGGAAATGAATACACTGTAATTCATAGATGTCCCACAAAATCATTTATAATGTAATAATAAACCATGAAGTATAAAGACAACAAAAACCCACACAGGGTGAGTAGGAGGGGAGGATAATGGGTCAAACAAAAACTGGTCTTTCACCCAGGAGACCGTTGTTCGTGCCCCGTGTGAAACAAAACTTTGATTTATTTGTCCCATAAGTTCCGTACTTAAATAACACCACTTTCGGTGTTATTTTTTAAGTAGTTTTGTTGCCTAAATCCGATAAAGTACATCAAGAGTATTCCTCTCAAGCTAACCAAGTAGTTTTGTTGCATAAAGGTGTTTCCTGTCAAGACGGAAGTTTATTTTGAAAAGACTGTAATGTAACAAGCAGACATCAACAGGTGTTGCTGGACTTTTTTGTAGGAAAAGGCAAATAATACCTTTTTATGTCGTTGTATGCGGATATGTTGTATCACGTCAAACCCATCTTCACACCAGTAATGTAAATAAACTGAAATTGTGACACAATTCAAAGACGCGTCAGTGAGGTAACGCATCAATTCGAGCGCTTAGTTTGTTATAATCGTCTCCTCGTTTTTCTTCACTTGCATCTTTTTCCTCGCGTCTTTCCTGTTAGGATTCCATGAATCGATGCAAGTGAAGTGAAATCAAGGAGGCGCTCATGTGCCGAGTTGTTCCTGTTATATTGTCCACTCACATTGAGCTGCCACTTCTCCACTGTATGTGTGCAGTGGGGAAAAAACAAGGCCTGTATTTTGCGCACGGTGTTACACAAGGCTGGTAATAAACAGTTACTTTTGCCCAGAGCCGAAGTTTTGAAGTGCGTATGGAATAACATAAGGCTGCTAATAAATAGACGTTGGAGATAAGACAACTACGATTTTCTTCTCTCCTCCTCTTCCTCCTCCAGTGACGGAGATGGAACGCGGAGCGAGTTAAAGTGATTAGGTTTTATTATTTTCTCCAGACTCTGGGCTTCTGGTTTATTAAATTAAAGCCTGCGGTGGCTTGTCTGAACACAGAAGGGGTCAAAACAAAACAGAGGAGAATATCTCCAGGGGAACGGAGGCAGGATGAGCGCAATATGATAGATATAATATGGGACTGGGACAAGTGGGTGAATGAACTGAGGGAATATGATTGCGTCTTAGAAATCTGTGTCTTGTAAAGAGTGGAGAAGTGAGATAAATAGGCCTGATATGCTTTGGAAAGGAAACAATGCAGGGTCACCAAACTTTTGTCGGATTAACGAGCGAGGGTTACATGGCAGCCGAACAATGTCCAAGGCGCTTCTTTAAACATGTATTTTTGCAATTTATTGCCGTTGGTTTTCCCAACAGCATTTACTTAATTGGTATTGTGTTGTTTATAGAGATGTGAAATAATTTCTTTAAATGTCAAAAAGCGAAAAAGGAAAGACTATTGTGTGAGAGAAGCTCCCTTTCGGCCAACATGAGGTCTGGCAATGAAACAAAATATTAGCTCAAGAAGAGCTTGTGGTTTGTGGTGATGTCTTTCTTGCAGAAGTAATACAAGTATTAAAATGTGCTGTGGAGCAGAATGGGAGACTTCACACAGAGTGTTTGTATCTCCAAAAGGTCAGCAAATTGAGAAATATGGTTCATTTCACGATTAAAATATATTTTTTTACATTTCTGAACAGTTCAGATTGGTATTAGTATCAACAAAATAACTGTATTTGGGAAGCAAGAGAAACAGCTTTAACGCTTCACTATTTCTGACAGCCTTCTCCATGGCAAAATAATGATGACAGACAATCATATGAAAAATGTACAAAATATCCATTGCTGTATGAGGATATGTTACATGGTGATACATATCTATATATATCTATAGATATCTATATCTATAGATATAAATATATATATATATATATATATATATATATATATATATATATATATATATATATATATATGATATATATACCACATTGTGTTTTGGGATGAGAATTATGCTTAATTGCCCAATCCTAAAATAATAGTAATTTTCAAACGTAGACCATATACTTTAGCTTTTTGTCAATAGCTACATGCATTACAATTTGGGCATCGGGGGAATGTAATTTCTTTTTTTTATTTTAATGATTTTACCAGAAACTGGATCTGCTGTTCCTCATTATATAACCTAGTATTCTACTTCTTTGAGTTTTTCTTTGACTTTTAGAATTCTGCTCCATCTGCTATGAAACTAATTCGATAAATAGAAAATATCATAACAAATTAAAATACTCTCGCAGAGGGAAGACATACTCTGTTACATGCATTCTTGGGGCTCATCAGTTCAGGCTCCGACTTGGGTTAATGATGCAGTCGAGGAGTGAGGCTTGTGAAGACATACTTATGTCATGTGGGGACCCTATCAAGGTAAGGGTATTCTCCCACCCTGGGACGTGGCTCCATTAAATATACCACTAGTCATGTCATGTGGGAGTTTAACCTAAGTAAATGTCATCCTTCACCCAGAGACCCAGGCTGATTAAAACATAGCACCGGTAGCTCGCCTGTGACCGAGCTGATCCTCCTAATGAACAGTCTGAAGGAGATAAAGCTGCATAAGTCTGTTTTTACAAAAATTGGGGAAATAAGTCTTTGTTTGCTATAGTGCCAACTGGATGGCATTATCATGAAATGCTAAAGATTGATATTTCACTCATACAAATGACGACCAAATGATAATTTTCTTTTGTGCCAGCAATTATTTTCAAATGGTGAATAAAATCCCTAAGTTGTACATTTGTAGAATATGACTCAATATTAACAAATTGAGAAATGGCTACATTACACACGGTCTCAGCAAGCAAACAGAAACCCAGCAGCGTAATAATCAACTCCCCAAAACAATGAGCTGTTGAGCAGTTCACAGTCAGCATCACAATGAATCTAATAAGAAGAATATCAGCGTAGCAACAGACCGGCAAGTCTGAGAATTCTATGAATTTCTGGTTTTGTTTTAATCAGATGTTTTAATAATAAGTCCTCTGATATTTACATGTCTTTGTTTCTGACTTTTTCGAGAGATTCATCCAAGGTGGAAGTGAAACAGATTGAAAGTCTCCTTTGATAATGGTAACCCGATGTGATTTATGCTTCTGAGTGTGTTCACAAAGACTTGTTTTGTAGTCTAGGGTTTTACTCCTTTAGTGCGCCTTGGGTGGCTCACATAGACTGTATATAAGAAGTGGAAGTAGTCATCTGGACGTCACCAATTGGTTTTGTGGACCGCCGTTATGAAGCCTCGAGTTCGGCAATTTTGTCTTTGCCCTCTTGGCTTTATACAACCGGTGAACGGAAGTTACCATATTTAGAATGCGGAGGAGGGACGTAGAGAAGCCATATAAGGCTCTGGTAGCGGCAGCAACCTGTCAATCACAAGGTAGCCCCGCCATCATAAGCTGTTTTATGGTCTATTTTACTCTAAAAGGGACCATCATTTACTAAATGAACATCATGCTGTATTGAAGAATACTTGAAACTAGATATTGAGACCATAAACTCATGTTTACAATGTTTACTGAGGGAATAAATCAAGAGAGAAGTAGAGTCATTTTCTCATAGACTTCTATACAATCAGACTTATTTTTTGTAAACAGAGTAGTCGCCCCCTGCTGGTCAGTAGAGAGAATGCAAGTTTTACGGCACATCCACATTGACTTCACTCTGAAGATACTGGAGGTGGAGGCACCACGAACAGTAGCTGCTCAGCATCACCTGAATAAGCAGGGATCTGTCCAAGTCCATTATGTGCTTTATTAAGGCTGAGAATGCAATGCAAAGATTTATCAAAACCACAGAGAGTAAATTATGGAAACAGAGTGCAGAAAATGATCTCGTACTAGTCTTAAATTGCAACTACAATCATATGGTTTTCACTTCTCCCATCACCACGCTGACAGGTTTGCCCAATTAATATGCTCCTTGTGAGTCCATGTGACTTTGTTTACCTGCTGTGGATTGTTTAAAACTGAGCTTTACAAATGAACAACATTAAAAAACTGTGAAACTGCCGTTGCAGACCAAAACGGGTATGACGACAGCTTCAGTGTTTGTTTCCAAACCTCTGCATTTATTTAAGGTCCAATAAGGTCCATTGTGTGGTTCTCGAGCCAGGCTCCAAGAACATGCGCCTACGCCAGCAAACTCCCGCAATTACGTAGGTGCAGCTGGTGAAGGGGACTATTATTAATGATTGGCTCGGTGGTCTTTACTATCCCCCCTGAAACACACCAGGAATCACATGTCCGATGTCCATTGAAGAGAAAACCGAGGACGAAATAAAAAAAGAACACATTCTATACAATAGAGACATGAAGACTAAACAGACCAGGAACCATTTTTTGCACTCGGCTGTAAAGCATTTTAACATGGAGGTTTATGGGGATTGACTCGCCTGTGGAGCCAGCCTCAAGTGGCCATTTCATGAACTGCAGTTTTTGGCACCTTCTCTTTGGCTTCATTTTTTCAGCACCGGAGGTTTCCACTCGGCTGCCAAAAAAAAAGAAAAAGGGACAATAAAGATTACTTTGAACTAGTATGTCCATGGTGTCATGTTACATTATCACGTGGCTTTTGCTGAAACAACGGCCGTGCTGCACATAGAGCACGTGACACGAGAGAGAATGGAAGACAAATATAGACAGACAAAACAGAGAGAGGGGATTAGAGATGAGTTCGTTGAGAAGAGAAGCTTCCTTTTTTCTTTATAAAGGGACATTCCCTCAATTTTCTTTCCCACAGAGCGGAAATGACTCACCCTCCAATCTAGGCCATGCCATTCACACTGAAGCCCACCCTCCTACTGGCTGTTGGAGTCTGCGTGTGTGTATGTGTGTCGCTGTCTGTGATGTGGAGTGTGTACGAGCATGTGTGCTTTTCACCGTGTGCGTTATGAGCTGGTTTTGGTTTCCTTCCAGCTACCTCAGAGTACGGCTGCTCACATACCACGGCTATGACATGCTAAACCACGGCACACACAAACACATATACACACACACACACACACACACACTATCCCCCAGTCTGAGTTGATTTTTTTTTTCTTTCTTTTAAGGTAGAAACCCAGGCGGATGTGAGGGGAGTAGCCTAGAATTAAACTGAAATAGAGACCGTTTTTTTCCCCTCTTGTCATTTATTTATCGCTT
The DNA here is from genome assembly GCA_016806645.1 of Ophiodon elongatus. Classification (NCBI taxonomy): domain Eukaryota; kingdom Metazoa; phylum Chordata; class Actinopteri; order Perciformes; family Hexagrammidae; genus Ophiodon; species Ophiodon elongatus. The sequence continues at coordinate 4,605,684 of JACSYO010002062.1, read as the reverse complement.
TTCCTATCCTTTGCTTGTGAGCATGACTGCTGCATTCTGGATGAGGAGTGTGTGTGTGTGTGTGTGTGTGTGTGTGTGTGTGTGTGTGTGTGTGTGTGTGTGTGTCAACACCTCTATGAGTTCAGCGTGTTTTAATAGCCGTGGGCATCGTCTCCACAGAATCGGTGAATGCCACCCTTCAAAGGCAAAACAACATGAAAATAATCTTTAAAAAAGAAAAAAAGAGTGAAGTACCAGTCTTCCCTCTCTTTTTTTTGTCACTTTGTTCTCTCTGGTTAAGCATGACTGTGCTATAAAATGTATAATTGTACTAGGTCTACAAAAAATATGTAATGACACATTAATAAAATCATGAATGCATATTGGAAACAAGACACAGTTAGGTGACACAGCAACGTGTCTCAAGCAGGCATCCATCACTCGGCTGGATTCTCCAGAGCAGTCCTGGGTAAAGCCCCCTCGCAGCCCCCACAGCTTTTTTACCACGTTTTCTTTTTTTAAAGTTTCACTTTTTGCCTCCCCGCCGATCAATTTCCATCTCTGCAATCAATTCCGGCTTTCACAGATGGAGAGAGGCTGAGAGCGCCAAAAGAGAGAGAGAGAGGGGTTAGAGTGCAGTAGATGGGGTGGGGGGAGGCGGGAGAGAGGTGAGGAGGATGCTGTTTGTTTTGTGCCAACACACACTGTGTTTGAGAAACCAACAGCTTGAGGTGCATGAGGAACAGTTTATCACTGGAGGGATATCTGCTATGATGAGAGGAAGTCACTGATGAGGAAACTACGACGTGGTTCGTTACCTGACCTGTTCTGAACCGAGAGGGCTTTAATTCACCCCGCTTGTTGTTGGTAGTGCGACCAAATCACTTTTTTTCAATCGCTTGGTTACAAGAGATTATTAATAGCTGGTGAGTAATGACATTTGCATTTTCTTTTTTGTTGTGACATGAACTAAATAATTCCTTTCAAACGCACACATTCCTGATGACTCAGCAAATGAGCCGATAGCATCTACAGGACGGTTTATTCATATACTCCATCGCACGGAGACGGAATCTACGTGGTCAAAATTATTGTCTCTGACAGATGACATTTTTCAGAATATATGTATATATATTTTTAAGCAGAAGTTCTCTGCAGGAGAAACTATTTTTCATTCCATGATCCAAGATGGTCATTACTGTCCTAACGTGAGCATTAAGCTGGAATAGCATGTTGCTCTAAACTCAAGAGTCTGAAATGTCCTAAACTGACCACCGTACAGACAATAAACTGTTTTTAGTCTGGCTAAACCTTATTTTTTGCCCCACAAGTGTTAAAGATTTTAAAACAGTCGTCATTCCCATTCGTAACCATCCAACTATTTACTTTCCCGTCAATATGAGGAGTATTTACTCCTTCAGCTACACATTGGTATTGCTGTATGTATGCGGGTATTAAATTGGGTGCTTGTGCAATCATGTGCTCGTCGCGGTTTGGACTTGTTCCCTCATTAAAATGAGGTGGAGTTGGTGTGAAAGGAGTGAAGAGGGGACAGTTAATTATAGGTTAAATAACAACAGAATTACCAGCATGTGTGACGGAGGGGCTGCGACACTCCTGATTGGTTCTTCGTCTCTTTTACAAATATCTTGAACTAATTCTCCCCTCATCATTAAACCCTTGGTCAGACTCTCTTTCTCTACGATTTTCTCATCTACCATTTCACACTCTTCAACTTATTTTCTCTGCCTCTCATTTTGCCCTCTCTCTCTCTCTGTCTCTCTCTGTCTCTCTCTCTCTCTCTCTCTCGCTCTCTCTCTCGCTCTCTCTTTCTGTGTCCCTCTTCCAGGCAGTTATTACCAGTCTAATTAATTCCATATGCTGACACTGTTCAGGCCTGGTGTCTCTCAGTCTCACCCACCCACCCACACACACACACACACACACACACATACACACATACACACAAAGATCCAGGATTGTTCTCTCTCTCTCACTCACTCTCACTCTCTCTCTCTCTCTCTCTCTCTCTCTCTCTCTCTCTCTCTTTCCTTAGTAGTCGCACCCAACTGCTTCCAGCCAGAACAATTAAGTTCCCATCAAAGTGGAAACAGGGGCCTTAAAGCTGGAACACTGCAGGCTTACTGAGGTCTGGGCAGGCATGCAGAGTACAGATGTAGACATGACACAAACCATTTTTTTTTCTCCAACTGCGCAGATGCAGCGAAGTGCTGCTGCAGGAAGTAATTGGAAATATGGTTTGTCTCGTTCGTGAGACTGAGGAATGTACTCATGTGGTGATGGAAATATTTAGTGCTTCACACGACACATATGAAAGGATTCACCAGTATCCGGCAGAGCAAACTGTTTAATCTGCATAATTCCAATCCCTTCATCTCCAATCGTCTTATTGTTGTTTAAAAAAAAACAATGAGCAGGTTCATCTGATTGTGTTGAGATTCGGTTTGATTTGCCCGATTAAACCCAGTTCAAACACAAGTGGAGATATAATGTGGTTCACCTTAATTTGACCTTTGTTATCTTTGAATATTATGTTAAAGTTCACACTCCATACGATATAGTTATACTTTTTTGTTTTTGTTTACGTCCTAAACTTGATGTTAGACTGATGCAAAATCAGAAAGAAATTTGTCATTTGGAACCACCAAACAGAACGTTGCATCATAAAGCAACAGTCCTCTATTCGCGTGCAAGCATGCTGTAAAATATCAATATCAAATTGTAGCCATATTTATGAACAATACTCCACTGCATGTATTTACTTGACCTCATGTTTAGTTTCTTACAAGTTACAGCTAGTTCGGGGACGTAGAGAAACATGAGATCATGTCTTTTTTTTTTTACAGTCACACACACACACACGGCGACACTTGGCGAGCAACAGCCCACGTTTTTAAGAGTTTCAGCTATAAAAGATAACCATATATTTAAGAGTTTAAGCCTATGAGCGAAGGTCTGTAAAGTGACCCGGCCCTGCCTCTTGGTAGCTTCAGCTCCACGAATAGATTTACAGGCTTTCATTAAAGCAGCTAGCGGTTATGCAGGGCAGGGGCTGTTGGATGGCCAGCTGCATGTGTGTGTGTGTGTGTATGTGTGTGTGTGTGTGTGTGTGTGTGTGTGTGTGTGTGTCTGAGGCTAGGCCCTAGATTACTTCCAGAAGTGGAGTTCCACAGCCTGCTGTTTCATTACAGCTACAAAGCGACCGCACAGCTACACAGAGTGCAGAGTTGCAAAAACTTATTTTTTTCTCCGCTCCTCGTTGCCTTCGTCGACCCCTCCTCCTCTTCCTCCTCCTCTCTTTCTTTCATGGTTACAGTTGGAATGGGAATAAACATCTGTGGAAATGTAGTTCTCTCCATTTTGGGATTTCAGGGAGAAGCTGAGCTTGACTTATCCAATTTCAAACGACTTTGAATACGAGCCAGTGTTGCTCCAACTTGAAACAACTACAAAATGGCAGCTCCGATATTCCAGCTGTTTTTTTTTTTTTTTTCAGTTTCAAACAACTGCACATGTTTTTTTCATCACGTTCGATTAGGTTTAACTCCGGCGGTGTCTCGCACACTTTGCACATTCTCACCTACATCACATCGGCTGGATTGAGCGTACCCAAGTATATCTGACAATGCGAACATAGTTAACAAAAACCTTTGAAGGGACTTAATTGGATATGTAATAACAGAATAATACCTGACTAGTAACAATTCAATAGAAACCCATGATGAAAAACGAATGCCATCCATACTTTGTACAAGTTTCCCGTTAATCACAGGGTGTGTGAGATATTAAGAGGCTCTCAACACTCAAAGCGCATTGAAAAAGAAGTGGCTTTGCTGCGTTTGGATGCATACAACCTGCACTACACCGCTGATTTCACCACAGCAGCTGAGAGGCAACTTCCACCCAGTCAGTAACAAACAGGTGTGATTACTTCTGATTGAAGCACCTTCTTTTTGAAAAGCCTAATCATGCCCCGTGTTGTTCGGCGGTTAAACCTTTCCCCGGAAGAATGGACAGCCAATGTCAAGATTGAGATTTCCATTGTAAGGATTTAAGAGTCAACATTTAGATTTTATGAAAAGGGTAAAAAAAAAAAAAAAAAAACATTAATTGAATTAAACACTTGAAGGCCACCATTCGTTTCTTTTTGATATTAGATATATTTTAGGTATTCTGGATGTTGCTTGTATCATGAACTGCAAAGACTAGCTTTCAGTGATTTTATGAATTTAAAGTATTCTCGTAACAAATGAGATCCAGGTATTCTCGTAACAAATGACTTACATGTGACAGTCACATGTAAGTGTCACATACGAGTCAAATTTTTTGGAACTGTAAACAGATGATTATTGTAACCGCCTTATTTTATTTTTCTTTATTTCTCATGCAGATTACCATCTAATTGATATTCATGTATTTATTACACGAATATAAAGCCATGAAACGGGCAGATATTAACAGAATCGTATTGACTGTTTCAAACCTTTTACAAATCAATGTACAAATTAGATTACTGTGTACAATTCAAATTCACCATAATACAGTACAGTATATAAGACCTCACAGATAATAAGTCGAGCCCCCATCCCTTTCCAACACCTGTTTAAAATTTCTGAACAAGATAGTATTAGTCCAAAGTGAAGATATTTCTCGTCCTTGAAGCCTTTTCTCTCGTAAAAGTGAAATATTAATTTACCCAACTTCCATCAACAAAGATAGTACAGTTCTGTGTAGCATCTGAGTAGCTTGTCCGACCTTTGGAGGCAGATAGAATGATTTTCTCTCAGAGTAACTGTCTTCTTGTGTATCTGAGCTCTTCGTGATGTAATTGTGTGATGCCGATCATTCTTGGCAGCTAAATAAATAATTTTGCCCCTTTGTCTGTTTCTGCGGTCCAAAGACAAGTTTGATTCGTTGTCTCCGGTTCACATGACACAAAACATCAGGAACGCCTGAAGGTTACAACCTGTGAGTCGAGCAAGTTAAAAACAACCCATGACGCAACACTCTGTAGGAGTTACACCAGTATTCTCTCCACGAGAAAAGGTTATCTGTTGTTGTGAATTAGAAAATGTGTAGTTGTCAAATTTAATGACCCCCAATTTTTCACATGAAGAATACAAAGAAAACTAAGAAAAACATGGCCATAATAAAAAAAATTGTAAACTTCATCTACATTTAATTATTTTAAGCTTTCTTCATTTCATTCGATTTTTATTTCATTTTATTTTATTTCATTTTATTTAATGTTATTTCATTTTATTTAATTAACTTGTAATGTATTGATTCAGAGCCAGCTGGAGTTGCTCAGTCACAGTTAGAGGTGGATGTTTATTAAACTATCATGCATTGATCTGGACAATGTCCTTATATAATATAATTATGAAGGAAATGAGCACGGACACTTCAGTGGCACTTAAATCTGGATCATACAAGAACCCTTCGGTCCAGGGACGTCTCTGGAAATGTCACCTCACACTGGGCTTGGTCCAGGTGGACCTGTGTGGCTTCTGATCAGTCCATTACAGGGCCGATAAAATCTCTATTTCCTGCAGATTTGTCTCGTTCTCTCACTCTCCCCCTGTCATCAAAACTCTCAGGGGACCCCGAGGGTTCTCTCCTTCCTCCTGTTTTCCTCTCCTCTCCTCATCTAATCCGCGATTCAAATTACCTGAACGCCTAATGCTTCCTTTTAGCGATGCATGAGTGGGATCAACTGAAGGGACTCAAGCAGTGGATTAATTCACACACACACACACACACACACACACACACACACACACACACACAAATACAGGGTATTAATAAACAGCGTAAGAAGTGGTTGCAATAAATTCCAACTGCAGTCTCCCCAGAATGACTCCCATAACCTATTATATGTGTGTGTGTGTGTGTGTGTGTGTGTGTGTGTATGTGTGTGTGTGTGTGTTGAAAGAACCTGCCAGGTGCTGGTTTGAATCAGCCACATCTGGAAGTCTGAAGTGTGGAGAATCAATGTCAGGCCTCACACACACACACACACTCAGATAGGTTGTTATTATGAACCGTGCCCGGCCAGTTTTCTGCTTGTAAAGGTCCAGTAATTAGAGGTAACTAGATAAATACGACAAGTTTGTGCCATTCCTGTACACCTGAGGAGTTAGTAATTAAATCAGACTTGTATTTAAGGGGCCTCAGAGCTCCATTAAGCTATTTGAGAGTGTTAAACTGTTTTGCTTTGGGAGTTTAAGGACGCAAATCGTTTCGAGCTTAACATTCAAGCAACAATTCCTCAAAATAAAATACAAATTTGCAATGTGCTCATGTCAATCAAATATTGACATGTTTTGAAAAAATAACATCTCCATACCGTTGCAATTCTCAGATTCAAAGTATATCTCAATATCCCAATATGAATATTGAACTACAACTTAACTCGAATCACACAAAAACGCGGTGCTCCATAAAAGTAGAGGCCATAATGGCGCCTTAATCAATGTCTGAAAAACTTGTGGTGAAATTCTTTTTCACTAAGAACACCATTATTGGGTTAATTGGCAAAACAACAGAGCCCGACTGGAACAAATCCAGTGAGGTAATGAACCAAACTAACGCCCAAATGGAGTGAACCATCAATTTTGAGCCTGACTTCATCGGGTTCAGGACGAGGATGTTTAAGCTTTGAGACAAATACTGTGATTTCTTCAAAGGGGAATGTGCAACAAATTCTGGCAAGGAGCAATGAAGAAGATGGAAGAGACATAAACAGAGCTTTCGCTGCACGGTAAATCTGAGTGGGACTCATTAGGGGATGGAGGAGAATGGAGGAACAACACAAGAGCTGTCATTTCCACCAATGATCAGCTATTCATCTTATTTTTACAACTCACATTTGAGTCGCTATTGCGAAGCAGCTAACATATATTATTAATGAGACCTGTGAAGTCTTCATGGAGTGTCTTCATGTGAGATCTTCACCTGTTTATGGTGGGAATATATAAAGCTAAATTGGTTTAAACTGTCAAGCTAAATCCTCTGGGGCTTCAGTTCTGAGCCATTTACGTTGGATTTGGGCTTGCAATGGAAAAAAGAAAATTCAAATTACAAAATGTATCTAAATGGCAACGATGTGCCCTCTTACCTTTATTGGCAGTATCCATTATGTATTCCTCACAATAAGGAGACCGATTGATAGTCTGCTGATCATCTAAAGGTGTCTCTACGCTCGACAATGTGTCTAAATTACAGGATATCTAGAATTAACTGACAGTTGTTGTGAATTCCACTAAAAAGGTGAAATCCAAGCTATTTAGGATATTCCTTATTCAAGTCACATCAATGACAAAGTGTAAATACAGATAAAAACAAAAAGTAATGCGCTGTAAATTCGACAATGTCCCACAAAATGAGTTTGTATTTCATTCACGAAGTCATGAAGAAGGAAGTATAAGGATCGTAAAAGACGGGAGATGGATGGTTCCAACAAACGGCGATGTTTGTGATTTAGTTTGTTGCGTAACTTGCGTACTTCAGTAACGTCACTTCTGTAGACAAAAGACAATCTTTTCCTAAACCTGACTAAGTATTTTTGTTGCCTAAATCTAACTAAGTTGTTTCCTGTGAAGACAGAAGTTTATTTAAAAAAAGACTGTATGCATGTAACAAGCAAAAAAAAACGAACATGCAAACCGTTGTTAAAATAACCAGAGTTATTTTTAGCTACTGTTGAGAGTTTCTTTACATCTTGTAAAGTAGCACTGCACTAATTCTGATGAGTTAATATCATTACTATTCTACAGTAGTGTTGATTCACATGTAAAATTCAGGCATCGATAATATTGATTCTCCAAAATAAATGCACAAACGTGAATTGTGAAAGAGGAAAACATATTAATTTCTTTGAACTTTTAGGGCCAGGCACTGCACCTTCAGTTTTACTTATTTTGTATTACTCATGGGTGATTGGTAGAGATGTACTGTACATGAAATACCAACACTTCTCAAGCCTCTCTACCCCTGGGCCTTCAAACTCTATTCCGTTGTGTTCAGAATATCATCATTACACTTTGCCTACCGTTATTTGGATGTGATCAATTCTTTGACATTATCTTAAATACAATCCGTGTTTGTTTTACCGGTGTGATGAGGTAGGAACCTCAACTGAAGAGTAGAAACCTTCCCACTGCAGGTAGATACCTCATTATCGTCTAAAAACATCCCTACTGCAGGAATAAAGCCCATTACCACTTGTTCAAATGCGGGCAGGAATCTCATTACATAGCAAAGAAACTCATCACAAACAGAAACACGATCACTGTGGGTAGAAATCTCACAGCAGCATCACCCCTGAACTGCAACTCTATCTCAGGTAATAGGTTTGTCATTTTTTTCATCAATTGGCTTATCTCACAATCACAGGGTTGGTGGTACCATTCTTATAACATATCAGCTTGTCCTTGAGAAAAAGAAAAATAAACTTGAATTTGCACTGTTCTCGAGATTCATTTTTAATTTATTATATAATTGACTGCATTTCAGGTTATCACCAAGCGGTGAACCCAATACGGAAGTGTCACAGTGTGTTTCCAGTTAATGAAAGTTAATTGTAGTGCCGAATTCGAGGCTTCAAAACGGCAGTCCACAAACCGATCGGTGAAGTCAAGGTGACTACTTCCACTTCTGACATAAAGTCTGTGGTTGTATCTTGATATGCAGACATGGTCAATGTAGATTACATTTATTTGAATTCAAAATAGGTGAAAATATGTAATTTCTATTTATTCTCCCCTTGTTTTAAACATCAAATAATGAAATATGCCATCCTCAAATCCAAATGCTATACCTTAACTGCTGGGTTCATGATACTTTGGGGATCTTAAGTCCATAAATCACAGAGAACCCTTCTACAAAAAAAACCATTTGCTGTAAGGGAAAAGCAATGATAGCTACTGAATAAACACCAACTCCTATAGTTGCCGAGGTCCATATGAGACAAATGAGATTCAGTCGCAATGTGGACAGAATGCTGACAACAGCAGCTATAATATGCAAGGGTGGGACTGTTCATTACACAAACAGCATATGCAGATGTAGACTGCGTTTTTAATACCAAAAGTAGATGAGGTCTTACTGACATCCAACAACCTAATTTGGATGTTGCTTGCGTATCATGAGTTCATACACAGACGTAAGCAGAGTCATTGCTTTTTCAAGTGCTGTTTGAGTTTTGGCCGTAGGGAACTCGCCACAAAACTCACCTCACATCTCTCAATCTATAGCATGGCACACACACACACACACACAAACACAAACACAAGTACAGACACACACACACACACACACTTGGAGGAACAATCCATCAACATGATCAAGCAGGGAGTGAATGGGAGCTGGCCGGTCGTACATCAACCTCTCCGAGCTTGTTAAAGACAAACAGAAACACACACAGCTGTGGACACAGTGCGACATGATGTCCACCCTTTCAAGATGGCAAGCAGGGGCAGCAAAGACTACATGGCCGGATTAGATGGTCAGATATAAGGACAGATGGTCCAACACTGACATCCGGACCAGCCGAACAGGAAGACGTTCCATGTTACCGTGGCAGATAAGCAGTTTCGAGGAGGCAACGTCTTAAATGCGATGAAGAACAAGGAAAAAGCTAAACAAGTCACAAGAAGGAGGATGAGGAGTTGAAGTGACAACGTGTGGAAATAAAGCCCTTTTTTTAATCCATTGCCAGTCATTTGTTGCCTGTTGTGGTTTGACAGGTGATCCTCAGTGCAGTTGGATATAACCGTGGTTGGAGGAAAATATTTGTTTTTAACCATTTTTCATGAGCTACTTTTCTGAATCCAGAAGGAAATCCACCTAGTGTTGTCAGAGACTGGGTTTGTGTTGAGCTGTGGGACGGAACGGTGGTTATCAGTGTTCTGTCAAAAAATTGTCAATGTCAATGTTTTTTCATTTCCAATGCCAACGTTGGCATTGGACACGAAAAAACATTGACATTGATTGAAATGCGGGCAATTTAGGGAATCGTAAAATATCGATTTTATTGTTTGGTGATATTGTAACGTTGCATGCAATTTGTATGCAACAAGGGTAGTAAACAAGAAGAAATCACTTTTTGCAGTTTGTACTATGGGCCGTACTCCTTTTAGTTGTCCCACCTCTGTATTGCTCTTCATTTTCCTTGTGGACATTAAAACGAGACGCAATGAAACGAAGGTAAGCACTATGAGGAGTTACACATTACTGAAATGTCACCTGCCGTGATTTGGCACAATGGTAAGCAACTGTAAAAGCAAACTGTTTTAATTTGTTGGAGGGTAAACCATTGTTGGTGTAGTGGCCTCACAGCAAGACAAACCGGGGTTCGATCCCCAAGGTGCACAGCCCTTCTTTGTGGAGTTTGCATGTTCCGGGTTCTCCAGCTTCCTCCCAAAGATATGCAACTCTAAATTACCCGTAGGTATATATGTCAGCCCTGTGGTAGTCTGGCGACCTGTCCAGAGTGCACCCTGGTCGGCTGGGATTGGCTCCGCCCCCCCCCCCCCAGACTCAGAAAAGGATAAGCGGTTATGGATAATGGATGGATGGTAAACCATTGTTTGATTGAGGCCACAAATATAGTGTCAGTCACCCGACCCCCCTGTCCTCTTAACACCCTCAGAGTGAAACCAGTCTAAATGTCAGGAATAAAATATCTTGGGCAAATCAGCCGGATTAATCTCCACTCTTTCCGTGGTTAAGCTGCCATCAGGTAGTGTAAACGTGTCTTCAGGTTACCTTTCGAGACAAAAGGTAACCTTTTTTTCTGCAGCACGCCGAAAGAGTGTGGATACTAGTGTGTGTTCGAATGCACGAACATATAATCACTTTCCACATCCTTAATAAGAACTCACTCATGCAGTAAAGTGTAAAGCAGCATTCTCAAGTCCTGTGTTGGTGCGTCGTTTCATAATTTGGCCTAAACAAGTTATCGATTCATATTTGGATTGAATGCTGCGGAGCGGGCCGTGGAGCGGGCGCGTCGTATTCCATATAATTCCCTCAGATCTGACAAAAAAACAAGAGCAGCAACAAGCCCATCAATGGCGCTACAAGCCAAATCATTCAGCTCCGTAATTACAACTGAGCCACAACCGGTCCGCCGTGGCCTAACTGAGGGGGAAGGGGGGGGGGCAGGGGGAGAAAGAGAGAGAGAGAGAGAGAGAGAGAGAGAGAGAGAGAGAGAGGAAGAAGTGGAGGGAGGACAGAGCGGGGGGGGGGAGTTGAAGAAAAATATAGATTTCATGAGTGAGAGGCTCCCAGTGCCCAGGGGGATTGTGGTTACAATGTTGTACTCTACATCTGTTTACAGCAGAGAGGAAGACAGACGGATGAGGCGGGAGAGGCAGAGGAAGAGATGTTGCCCGCCGCATACTGTCATCTCAGCAATGTAGTAACTGTACCTCATTATGTTCTATTCCGCTCATCATCGTCCACACACACACACACACACACACGCACACACACACACAAACACACACACAAACACACACACACACTGTTTTCTCATCCACTTGTCTTACTTATGTGCTGTGAAAGAAAGCATCACATCAACAGAAGAGAGAGAGAGAGAGAGAGAGAGAGCGAGGGGGGAGGGAGGGAGGGAGAGAGTCAAAGAGAAAGTGAGTGAAGCAGAGAGGGGGGTTGTGTTCAGGGTGCTGAATGTTAATCAGTTTCTTATTGTTTGTAGCCCGTGGCAGAGATTTCCACTTGACTCTTCTCTGTTGCTACAGTAGTGTGCGTGCGTGTGTGCATGTGTGTGTGTGTGTGTGGGGGGCGGGGGGGGGGGGCGATGTTCGTGCTCGCGCATATAGCTTTCAAAGTTCGTGTGCCCGCCAGTGAGTTGTGCCATCTGAGATCCTTACTTGTGTCGGTCTCTAGTTGGTGAAATGTGTGTATGCGTTTGCATGTGTGTGTCTAGTACTGAATACTTTTCAGCAAAATTTCGGGAAGGACTTTATTTTTTTACTTACAGTTCGGGATGCAAAAACAAGTCACTGACAGATTACAAAAAAACAAACAGAAAAACAAGCCCTTCAAATGTTTTAGAGAAACTGGCACAATAGAGATGTATTTTACAAAGGGAAAGTTTTTGTTTACTTTTTCAAATTGTCAATCGATATATTGTACTGTGTTTGAAGTTACGATGAGGAACTTTTATTTTTGTGTTGATTTTGGCGGCCCCTGTGGACAACATAGGTAGTGTCCCTTGAGAAAACCTCTCGTTTTACTGCAGCAGGGTGAGAGAGTCAGCCCCAGGCAGTTCTGGTCCTGGTTCTCCCCTGCCCCCCTTCCCTCCAGCTGGCCCACTAATACGGCCTGCAAACCTGTATCATGTTTTAGACTTTTGGAATTCTGCCCAAAGAATTACCTTTACACCGATGTTCATCGTTATAACCTCTATAAGCAGTCAAATTGTGTGGCAAATCACGGTATCGGTTACAAAACAATAAAATCGCCAATTCCTCCAACGTTGAGGTTTGTCTTTCATACTTGTGAAAACATTACCAAACGGAATTCAACGTCTCCTCATACATTCTTATTCTATCTTCGTTCAAGTTATTTAGTTCATTTTCAGGCCTTTTTCCTACAAATGCCCAGCAACACGAGCCTTCAGTGCGCCCCTGCAGCGTCGAGCCTATTCAGGTACAAAACGCTCGGTTAGGTTTCGGAATATGAAATAACTCGGGGCGTTATGGAATCACATACGTTACGTTACTTCCTCTGGCCTGGGATCCACAGAGAAACGGCACACTGTCATGACGTCAAAGCCTCGAATGAACCCGGTGTAGCAGTTGTTCAACAAAGACAGTTGCTGCCTTCATTACCATTCAAATCATGACACCCACAACTGTAACTACCTCCACACTCATTCCGCCTCCTCCTGTTACTCTCTCTCTCTCTCTCTCTCTCTCTCTCTCTCCCCGATGCTCAATCTGCTTCTTTTTTTTTTTTTTTTTTTTTTTTTTTATCCGTATTTGGAATTTGTCTCTCGTCTATTGCCGCGATCAATCTGTTTCGATGGAAATGCAAAATCTGCAATTAGCCGGTTTCACGTTTACCGCCGATGAAACGGTCGACGTTGCCCAAATTGGTTTCCCTCGTATTCATCCGCCACGTCTCCGCTCTCGCCAGAAAGGAATCTTGTTACAATGCTGCGCCGAGCACGGCTCATCAAACAGCACCCCTGTTTGTGAGCGGCGGCGGCGGCGGCGTGTGTTTACCTGAGCGGCAGTATTGCGAGAGATAACAAGGCTTTCTGGGAGGGTATGTGGGGGGGGGGATGGGGTGGGGGGGACGAAATAACAGCAACACCTGACAGCCGAACGTGAATCACACTCCAGCCCTGCAATAAAAGCTCCCTCCATGTAGCTTTTCATCTTCAATTTTTTTTGTGAAAAATGGGCCCCCGAAGGTTACTTTGATCAACGCCCACATGTGCAGCAGACGGGCAAACCTGCATGTTTTATAACGGCGCGTCAAGCCAGTGCAACAACAACACACACTCGTGTCACGTGACATTATGTCTTCAGAGAAAATCATTCAGCTTTTGGTTTGACACGGGGCACAAACACCGCTCCCCAGAGTAAAGGTTGTGTGTCGGTCGGCCCATCCATCACCACTATGGGGGTTTCTTGCGCTTTATACTTTGTCTGTTTGCTCTTAGCGTATGATAATGCAACGTATCCTCATGAAACAGTTGATGATATCTGAGAGATACATTTTTTTTGTCTTCATAGAAAATAACTGATTTAGGTTTAGGCAACGAAACTACTTGGTTAGGTTTAGAAAAAAAGAAATTTGGGAAATAGTTCGGTTGAGGAAAAGATCGTGAAATAGTTAGTCAGGTTGAGGAAAATATTAAAATGACTATGAAAGTGCTATTACTAAAGTACAGAAGTTATGTGACAAATAAACCAACGTTGACTTTCACACGGGGAACGAACAGCGGCCTCTAAGGGGAAAGTTTGCCGTTTGTTGATAAAGAAATGAACATAACGAGCTTTTAAAATATATATACCATTTATAGAAGAGCTCTTCTAGTAGTTGAGATGAATCATTTCCCAACATTTTTGATGAAGTTTTGAAACGAAAAATGTTAAAAACAAAACATATAAGACGTGCTGAAGTGGAGGACGATGAACCAAAGGAAAAGCCCTCCTTTCATAATGCTTCAATCCACTGACACGTTTACAGTTCTCGGTGTTTGTTCAGATTAGATTTCTTTTGATTGGCCTTTGATTAATGCCGGTTTGTCCGCGGTGCCCACACTGTGGCTGTCACTGCTGGTGAAGGAGTGCCGGGACTTAGCATTTAAACTAGCTCTCTAAATCAACCTGCGCTACACATACACTGACTTATGGCACAGTAGGTGACGTGCTGTCAACACACACACACACCACACACACACACACACACACACACACACACACACACACACACACACACACACACACCTATCATAGTACCACTGTGATGGGTTTGTGTGCGTCACTCAGTGTGCATTTGAGGCTCAAAGTGTCTGACCTGGTGAATAAAGATGATTTATGGTGTGGGTGCCCCGTCCACACACACAGAGATGAGACAAGGTCAACTCTGCGCAGTGTACCGTTTAATTTATAGGTGGACACATTTACATATATATATATATAGCCATACTGTACATATAATGGGAAGGTGCTTATAGGATGGTAGGGAGGAAATAAAATAAATTAAATTAAATTAATGAATTTAGAAACAAAGAAATGAAGAAGAAAGAAAGAAAAAGGAAAAAAAGAGAGGAAGGAAGGACGAATGAGAAAATAAAGGGATAAAGGAAGAAGAAAATAGGATTAAAATAAAGAACACAGAAAAGAAGGAGACTGTAGAGAAGACGAAAAAAGACCGAAAAGAAGTAAAGGAAGAAAGAGAACAGAGAAAAGATAGAAGAAAGGGGGGAGAGGGGAGAGGGGAAAGAGAGAAAGGCAGAAAGTGGAGGATGGAGGGATCTGAAAAATGAAGGATAGGAAGGAACAGAACAGAGAGAGCAAGGAAAAAAGGACAAATAGAAGGTAAGGAAGAAGGAAAAGCCAGAAAGGAAGGATGGAAAAATATTATAATGTCAGATTGGAGGATTGTTGTTTGTCATCTATTGTCATACACAGTGGAAAGACAAGCACGTAGTGAACGGAGCATAGAGAAGAAAAAAAAGCGGCACCAAAAAAATGCCTATTTCACAACTATAAAATATTAGAAACAGGTCAAAGAAACTATGAGTATAAATTATGAACAACAATATGTTTCCACAAAAGCAAAATGTCATTGTCATAAAAAAAACAAACAAACAAACAAAAAAGTCTTGAAGAAAAACGGTGAAAGACACAAGCGGACTTGGACTTCCGCGATGCGGATCAGCGACGCCCGGTAATTAGACGGCATCGCCGCGGCGAGGAGACTAATTGTTCTCATCAGATTAAGGGGAATAATTGTGTGTGGATACATCATCAAAACATGGAAGAGGCAAATTTGATCAGAGCAGATGCTGAATTAATTGGTTTTGAGGCTGATTGCATTAATGCTCTATCTATTAGCGAGACGGACTAGTAATTAACACCCTGCCTCTAACTCGCAGGTCGGCGATGACTTGCACGCTTGGTGTGTGTGTGTGTGTGGGTGTGTGACGCACACCCACACACACAAACAAGCGGACGCCGATGTGAGCGACGCACAAAATGCATGAGCACGAAGTGGCTAAAGCTTTTAGCGTGCGAGTGATTTTCTGCTGTTTACAGAAACATTATTGTTTTGTTCTTCCGTTTTTTTTTGTTTTTTTTTTCCAAAAACGTTATCGCTGCGTTCAGTCTGCCGGCAGCTCGTTTAAGAACCCAAAGCACAACGGAGGAGGTGTGGAGGTGTCGGAAACACGCACACGTGACACACTCAGACAAATTCAGCCCTAATTGTTTTCTCCACGCCGTTACTCCGAGGCACGGTCGCCTTCTTTTGTTGTTTGCGAGAGAACGTGCGAGGACGTCCTCGTTTTAGGCGCGCGCTCGGATTTCTTTCCGACTTGCCGCCGCTGGAAACGTGACGTGCCATATTGAAAGGTCGGACAAAGAGTCACCGGAGGCGGGAGAACATGAAAGGGTGAGCTTGTAAATGCGTCTGTGACGATGTTGCGGGTCGCAATCGAATGAGAGGCCAAATGAAAGGGTCGGTGCAATAAGAGGGTCAAAGAGAAGGTCGACGAACAACCGCCGTAATGGTGGAAATATCAGACCGGCATCTGTTTCTCGTCTTCCAAAGTGTTTTTTTTTTTCTTTTTTTTTTTTTTTTTTGCATAAACTTAAAATGTGGGATCCGGTGTCCGAGTGCGGTGCTTTGTACGCCCACTTTCCATTTTAGCCACCACCGACACCACTATGAACGCACGCTGAGCACCTGAAAGCGTCATTCACTGGAAAAGATGCCGCGAGTGAACACGATCCAGGCAGGGAGGATGTTTCTCCATCAAAACGTAATTAGTAGCGCGTGCATTTAGTTCGAGGCAGACAGAGTCACATATTGACGTGCGGTATGAGTGTGGAGATATTTCGGCGATAAATCTACAGACGGCAGAGATTTGATGGCGGATTTGGCCCAAATCCTGTTTCCAACCCTTCACCTTTGCCCCGAAGAAGTCCGTCATTGTTTCTGATGCTCCGTTATTTGTACTCTACGTGATCACTGGTGTGGAAGAGGATCATTACTCAGGAGATAGGGCGACATTAGTATTATTGATTCTAGAAATAAATATTCTAAAAACATGCCTTATCTCGTTTTTTTCTTCGGCGCAATACTGTACGACGCACACATTTATGTATCATTTCCAACTTTGATGACTTGGCTTGCCGGTCCCCATGCATGGAATCACAGCTGTATCTTGTTTAGCATTAATTGATTTAATTCAGAGAGTAAAAAAAAAAAAAAGAAAAAAGAAAAAGGATTCTGGACATTTTAATGACTTTGCCTGTCAGCGGCCAGTCACGCATTAATTACCCTGGAAGTCCCACCTATGCCGAATGTTGTCGGTGCTGCAGCTGGCATTTACAAATTGAGCCGAATCCCGGGAGAGCTGCAGCCCTGCGTGCTAAAACACGAGCCCGGTCAGGTGATGTCTCGCGAGGGACAAGCGAGGGACCACAGATCATCACCACGGCATTCACAGGAAAACGTGAGCCGAGTCCGTTTCAGGACTGTAAGCACAATTATACGTAAACAAAATCCATATAGTACTTTGATTAAGAATTTCTAATCAAAGGTTGTTTGCCCAGAGTCTGAATATTTAACTTTAGAGGTTTGTTTATTGTCACGGGATAGCTTCCTTGTGCTCTGTTACACTCTGGAATATGTCTCAGCACACAGATATATTATTTACCCCAGAAACCTTTTCCTTCTTCTAAATTATAGCAGCACTGTTTTAAATCAAAGTAATAATTTCCATCGTCCCTGTAGTGTGTGGGAAATGAAATGATCAAGAATATCTGCTCTTCTGTAATTAGTTTGCCGTGATTTATCGTGAGCCCAGTTGGATGGGATTCAATTCAAGGACATAAACACGAGATAAAATAGAAAAAACAAAATAGCTGATGTGGCAGAGTTGGACAGAACGAGAAATACAGAGATGCTTATGATTATGTTACTCCAGAAATCGCATGCAAAATTGTTGAAAGTCTGCCTTTGGTCCCAGATAAAAGACACCTTTTTACAGGCATAGTGAAGGAGAAAAATGTCAGGTTTCCATTACAGTCATATGAAGAGAAAGACGCCGCCTCAATGCCCGAGCAGAAATCACTAAAACTCAGTGCGACGTCACCAAAGACGGATTTTACTTTGCTTGTTTCGGCACATTCATTTGCATTTCTGCATTACAAAGACAAACCTCCGCTTCTGAAAGTATCAACTCTTTTCAAATAAAAACTGGACTTTCACCCAAGAGGCCGCTGACCGTGCCCAGTGTGAGACGAGACGTCAATGTGGATGTATTTGTAATCCACTTTCCTAAACCTGACTAAGTATTTTTTGTTGCCTAAACAGAACAAAGTTGTTCACAATCTTATCCTAAAGATTTGCTGCCTAAACCTAATGTTGTTTCCTGTGAAGACTTACATTTATTTTGAAATGACTGGATGAATGCAATGAGCTGGTGTTTCGTAGGTAAATGTTTGAGGGCACAAATGTAAGCTCAGTGTCATAATACTTAACCTTTTACAGGGTTTTGAGGTCAGAGCGGTAATAACGTGGTCATAGGTAAAACATAAAATAGCAACAAAAAAACTAAAATTGCTTTTAGTATTCATAAATAATGATAACGTCGACACTGGATCACCATTAGACCTCGACTCCTTCCCGACCAATCATGGATGTAATTTTCTTGTTTACATCAGAAACCGAAAAACAATTTAACCTTGAGATATCTCATGTGTGTCGTTCAAGACACACACACACACACACACACACACACACACACACACACACACACACACACGCACGCACACACACACACACACACGCACACACACACCTACAGGTACACACAAAGAAAAGGACTTGGAGATACACACATCAATCACACACTAAACAATCTGTCCAGTACTGAACCCTGTAATAGCATGGCTATTACACACACACACACACACACACACACACACACACACACACACATATACACATGAATAATGGATCCTTAAATGTACGCGTGCGCGTGCGCGTGTGCGTGTGCATGTGCATGTGTACAGTATAGTGGCCAATGTCCTTGTATAAGACACTGTGTGACAGGAGGGAGAAGCAAACCCTCTGTGATCCTGACAGGCAAGGAAGCTGATGCTATCATCAGTCGAGCTACACCCACACACACACACACACACACACACACACACACACACACACACACACATTACTGTCAGTATCATAACTCACAAGCAACCTTGACGGACACACACTACCACTAAATACACACCAGGAGGGGAGAAGGAGAGAGAGACGTTGAGAGAGGGACACGATTAGCTCCTGTCCACACGTCGGTGTGTCCATGAGCAAGGCATCGAGCCCCCGAACCGCTCCGGACAGTCAGTTTCATGGGAAGATATCTTCCATTTAACGTCCGCGATTGTCCTCGTTTGTTTGTTTTTCAGCTTTGTAGGCCGTAAATATAGAAAGGAAACGTGTTCACATGTACGCAGTCATTCCTACACCAACAACCCATTCAGCGCCTGGAGGAAGTGCGTCATGTACAATATGTGACAGGGCTAAGAGTGTTGTCAGTCAGAACGCGTATGTTTTGTTTCATAAAGAAGTTATGAGCACACAACTATGTACTGGTGACATAATTTAGACTTTTGCGGTTGAAAACATTATAATTCTGGAAGAAATAAAGAACGTATGTAATGTAAAGATAGTGATTACAGACAAAACGTATACAAACTCTGAAAAGATTATCTTATTGTCCATCAAAAACCCTTATGGTATCTTATTTGCTTTCTTTTCAGAATCTGCAGCGTCATGCTACCCCACCATTGACCCCGTAAACCTGCTGAAGAGACTAAAAATCCAGTTAAAATTGACCTCAAAAGCACAGAGGCCTCCTGGGAAATAAAGGAGCCACAGTAACCAGGATAACGTGAGCCAACAAATCACCACCTTCACTCTCCTGTGCTCCCTCTGCATTGGTTGGTTAGATTCGGAAAGTCCAAGAAATAAACCATTTGAAAGATTCGTACCTCTCCAGCCCATCAGAGATACCAATATATTTTTCTGATTCAGGAGGTCACTGCTGCATGCAGCATCCTGTCAACAGGCTGAAGCATAATTGTCTGATTATGAGAGTGGCTTATGATTATTTCAACTGTCAAACGTGTTTTAACTGAACTTAAATTGGCTTTACTACGTTATGAGATTCCCCCAAAATCTTGGGTATGATGGGACTGTTAATTATCTGTTACTTATCTCAATATTTCCCCCTCAATGATGTGATTCAGAGTGTTTTTTGTCTGGGGAAGTGGCCCCCCCAAAATGTCAAAATAAAAGAGTTAATATGACTCGCGTCGCTATGGAAATGAAGTCTGACTCCCTTCAGTGTAAACAAATGGCGAGGTACGCCATGTTGCTGAGTCATTGTAATACACGTGGAGGCCCACTGTATTTTATATTAAGTGTGTGGCGTTCTCCATGTGATAAATATATAAAATACAGCATCGGAGGGCATAGGACCTAATTGGGACGACCCGACTCAAGACTGTCCCAGCCGGACACAGCATCAGAGATTTGGACACATTTAAAGTGATTAGTCATTCCTGGAAAACCACTTCTTATGTTTCTGTTTGTGTGAATAAAGTCCTCTCTAGTTGCACAAAGCTTGCCGTAGTTGCGCAACTAATCCTCAGACAACGGTTATCATACGATCCGACTTCCGAA
Source organism: Ophiodon elongatus (assembly GCA_016806645.1). Taxonomy (NCBI): domain Eukaryota; kingdom Metazoa; phylum Chordata; class Actinopteri; order Perciformes; family Hexagrammidae; genus Ophiodon; species Ophiodon elongatus. The sequence continues at coordinate 4,585,221 of JACSYO010002062.1, read as the reverse complement.
AAAAAGTCACTTTTCATGCATTTTCCTACAAAAGTCCAGCAGCACGTGTCAATATCAACTCATTAAATAATAAGATTTTCAAAATAAACTTCCGTCTACACAGGACAGAACTTAGTTAGGTTTCGGCAACAAAACTACTCTGTTAGGTTTAGGAATAAATTGTTGTTTGGGATGAAATAATTATGGAAGTGGCGTTACTCAAGTACGGCAGTTACGTGAAAAATAAATCGACGTTGACTTCTCGTTTCACGTTGGAACGAACAGCGATCTCATGGGGGAAAGACCAGCTTTTGTTCGACCCATCATCCTCGTGAGAGAGTTTTTTGCGGCTTGTATACCTTCCTGGTTCCCGATTACATAGACACAGTACATATACACATTTATTTCGTGGGATATCTACGAATTACGACGCATTCTCTTTTTCGCAGGTTGAGCTACGAACGCTGTATGAGAGCCCGAGCTGAGCGACGATGTCCGACGGCTGCAAAGCCTCTTGAGGGGGTTGAGGTGGTTACATAAAAAGCAGCCCCATATTCCAAGGAGTCTCGTTTACATTAAGATGATTATTCGATGAAGACGTTCCGTGCCGGCGCAGTTTGTCATGCGTCTTCTCTGCACGGCCTAAAGGTGGAGGAGGATGGAGTTTGTGTCAATTTCACTTCAACGACAAAGGCCTTAACTAAAGAGATGCAGGTGGAAAAGTCATGTGGGTCATTTTGGAGCCCACTACTATGATCCATGATGAACTACTATATCTCTGTATATATTCAAAGTATTGCTATGTTGTGCTGGGGCTTTTCTATTGATATTCTATTCCACACACACACACACACACACACACACACACACACACACACACATCCCTGTGGCTAGCTAATACAGTCTGACCCCTGTCTGTCTTTCAGCCTTATCTCCTTTAGAGAGTGTCTCTTAGGACTCACTGAGTGTGGATTTATGTGTGTGTGTGTGTAGGGGGGAAACTGAGGAAAGGAACGAAGGAATGAAAGAAGGAACATATATTACTCATTGTGTGTCCCGAGGCTTCTCCTCGCTCCTCATCCTCTCCTCTCTCCTGTTCTTTCGTCTCCTCCTCCTCCTCTCGCTAAGCTCCCAAACTGTCATCCCCGCACAAAAGCCTGCGATTCATAGCCTACATGCACGCACACGCACACACACACACACACACACACACACACACACACACACACACACACACACACACACACACACACACACACACACACACACAGAGCGTAAGAAGACTCAACTTGTACTGGAGAGGCTGGCAGAGAAAGCTGGCAGCATGAACAACACGAATCATGTTCGGTCTCCTTTTCTTTTCTTTTTTTCTTCTGTTCTGAATTCTTAAAGGAACACCACGTGAAATTTCGAACACATTCAATAATCTGTGAGATGACATGCGTATTAAAATGACCCTCCCTGATACTTTGGATTTGCGACTAAATGTCCCGTTGCGGCTTCAAGAGGCAGTAAGTGTGTTGAACAGTTTGAGACAAAGTAGCTGTTGCCATTCATATTTGAATAACAGGGAAAGCCCATTCATTATTAAATATCGCTGCAATTACTGTAAACAAACGAGACTTATGATCAGCTGGCAGCTACTACTTGTCTCCACAGATAATTTTACTTCGTTAATCACCAGATTGAATTTGGCACGAAATCTTTACTCCGACTGCTCCGAACACGCTACGTTTTTGAGTGTTTGGCAACAGCAGATGGTTGAGAGGAGTCGAAGGCTAAATTGAATAAGTACTTCTTTGAGCCCTCAATCATTGTCAGGGAAGCTGCGGATGAAAAAAAAAAAGAAAAGACGAATGTGGCGTGGTGCCAGACAAAGACACGGGCTCTTCCAACGAGGTGTCACACTTCATCTTACAAAGACAGTTGGATGCTTAAGAATACTTTTCTCTGGGCCTCAAAGCTGCGTCCACTAGTGTGTGTGTGTGTGTGTGTGTGTGTGTGTGTGTGTGTGTGTGTTACGCACAAACACAGCGCTAACATCAGTCCTTCCATCTGAGTGACCTATTGGCCTGCAGACATGTCCGACGCTGATCGCAACGTTCATTGGAAACACCGTCAATACGATTCAATGCTGCTTCTGCTAATCAGATCAAGAAAGGTTACTGGTTTCATTAGTGCGATATGAAAATACAATACCCGACGTTAAAGGATCATTTTAATCTTTTTCAACATAGGTTTTGGAAGGTATTTATTTTCGATTCTTCCTATTGTTTTTTTTTAATAACATTGTGGTAATCAGGTTAATTGGTGAGATCTGGGGAAATGGTGACATTACTAAAAAAAGGAGTTGATCCTTCAGGTTTTACAACGAAGCAAAGCAAAAATAAAATGTCAATATCCATCACAATTGAGAGATTGTTTCTGGGTCACCTTTGACCTACTGTACTTACCGTAGTAGTTGTGCACCGTTGACGACTTGTTGCTGACATACAAATGCACTTTCAGATAGAAATAAAGTAATACAGATAAACTGGTTTTTGGTTTATTAATAGTCTGTCAATGATCTGTTGATGTGCTGGGGGTTTCTAGCCCTGTCGGGCTTTCCCCACTGGCCCCAAGTCAAACAAACTCACTTAATCTTTTTTCTTTTATATATTTTCGCCTGCAGTTTGAAGGTGAAGTGTGTGTTTAATGGTGAGGAGCTCCTGGATGTCTTCGGGATCAAGTATAACGGCTCCGCTCAAAATATCCTCTCTCCCTCAATGTGTCTCTGTCTTTTTTTTCACTTTGGTTTGCTCGCTCTCATTGAAGTCCAATATATCTCGTGTCATTCTAACGTCTTTTGCTGGTAACTGATGCCTATTGTAAAGCTCCCGTCAACAGTAAATCTGTGTGTTTGTGTGTAGGGGGTGTTATTACTCATGCTGTGGGGACATACATCTGTTTCGACAGTCGCATTGTGGGTCCTTTTGGGTTAAAATGCAAGTCCAAATAATGTAAATCATTAGATTTCAAGGTGAAGACTTGGTTGCATGGTTAAGGTAAGGGATTAAGGGATACATTTAGGGTGAGGATTAGGATTAGGATTCGGCATGTAGAGGGCATGGTAGTGGTTGGGGTGAGTCTCCAGGACTTGAATGTAAATCAATGTAATGTCCTCGAAAGTGATGGAAACATGACTCTCTCGCTCCAACACACACACACACACACACACACACACACACACAGCTCACTTGCAGCAATAAACTGCGGCGTAAATCATCGATAAAATCATAAGTCACTCTGGGCTCTCTGGATGATGTGATTAGTATTAATATGGAATTCGGTCGCGCTGCTGTTTCATCCAGCCGTTGAATTCCTAATGTGCAAGACTGGAAATAAAGTTTTAACACGCAGGGCCGAGGATATGTCATCGGACGATATTTCAGATCAGTTTGCTGCCTGCCCAGCATGAGTCCCTCACTGGCTGAAATTAAGAAGACATTAGTGTGGAAATGGCACTTTAAAGATGAGGAGGAGATGTATTTTATGATTGCTGGCTGGCTGGTATGCGGCCTTGTTTTCCTATTAGGGGATATAAAAAAGGGAGAAGCATTAGATTATGAATGAGAAAGTCGACATGGAACAGGACACACGCTTCCCTTAGCTAAAGCTGACTATCTGTTAGTCTGGCTTACCGGCTGGCTGTGTAGGAGGACCTTCTGGCAGATGTGAACTCAAAATATATTAGCATGTTATTGAGCACTTTAAAGTCCACTATGAAATTCATAGTTGGGGCACTGGCTTGGCAGACTGGCACAATCTTTCTCTTGCGAGCTCACTGACTGTCTGGGTGAGAGGCCGACTTCTCCCCCTAAAAACTGAGCCAAACATTAGGGAACACAGTTTATGAAATCCACTAAGGGTCAGCTAAGTGGATGACTGTCCACATTTTTAACTGCTTAGGTGACGCGCTTCCTCCACAGGTGACTGTATAATTGGCTGCCTGCTGGTTTGTTGGCACTTTGCTCATGCTGACTGGCTGGAGTAAAGTCAATTATACAGAACAATTCCATATACGAAGACACGACTGAATGTGTTTCCTCCTTGATTCCTTTGAATACGAGAACATGAATATGAGAGAACAGGATTTTAATATAAAATAGTAAAATTGCTTCATCACTTTTGTTTTATATTCTGTTGAGAAGGCCCGAGGTTTAAGTACATGTAGTTTGCCTGTGCTTGAATATGTCGGAGCTGTTTCCTACAAATTGTAAAGCAATAACAAAACTAAATCATAAAATGTGTATTATAGAGTGGACTGCTATGACTGGAGCAAACTGAAAACTAAAATAATCAACAACAAAGGTGTGCTGAAAATGAACTGAAGTTGAGTGCAGTGATACTTTAACTTCATCTTCAGATGTGCGACTGTGTGAGTTTGCAAAACCTGATTACTTAAAGGCTACATATCATTCTCATGTTCAGGTTCATACTTGTATTTGGGGTTTCTACTTTGACATGTTTACAGGCTTAAATGTTCACAAAACACATTAATCTTCTCATACCGCCTGTCTGAACATACCTGTGTTCTCGATCTGTCTGAAACACTCCGTTTTAGCGTCTGTCTCTTTAAGCCTAGCCTGCTCCGATTGGCCTGTGGGAAAAAAATACAGTGCGCTTTTGCAAAGGTAGTTCTCAAGCCGTGGGTGGAAATACTCAGATGGGGAACGGCGTATTCTAATGACTGGTTTGTCATATTTCACAGTTTGTGGTTGGCAGGAACTCAAGTGTTTTTTTTTTTTTTTTTATGATATGTCCTCTTCAAATGAGAACATTGTCTCTGGCAATTGGCCTGGTTAAATAAGAGATACAACAGAACGAAAAAAAAAAAAGAGTGGAAAGCGATGATTGGTGATGAAAAGCGAATCAAGTTGCGGCAGCGTTATTGAGACGGTCAGACGGAGAGATGAAGCCTCTTTCAATCAGTCTGATCGGGGCAATCAACTGATGAAACAGACTGAAAGATGGAGGGATGGAAGAGCTCTCTCTCTCTCTCTCTCTCCACCTATCCTCCCTGGCTTTACGCGCCTCTCTCCCTATCTCACTATCTCCGACTGTCGTCATGCAAGGCTTCCTTCCTCTGTTTAATCATCCCTCCGTCCCTTCCTTCCTCCTGTGTGAGGGGAAGGCGAGGAGAGAGAACATGCACGACAGGACTACCTTGTTGAACAGATAATGGACTACACTCTTTCTGAAATGAGCAGAGTGGCACAGGTGTGTGTGTGTGTGTGTGTGGGTGCGGGGGGCGGGGGCGTTTGGGCAAGAAAGAAGGAAGAGAAGAGAGTGTGGGGGGGAGAAATAGTGAGGGAGAAGGAAAGAGAGGAGATGAAATCAACATGAATGAGGTCGAAAATAGGAGAGGGAGGAAGGGAGAGAATCACATTGAGAGACGGATAATAGTCTGTACACACTAAAGATGACCTTCGTTACATGAGGCGGATTTGGGTGTGTCCGCGTGCTTGTACAGGAGAGACACAAACCAGGTGTGATAAGACTAATCCACACCCAGTCAGAGTCATGCGAAACCCATTTCTGAACTTATCTTTGTCTTCCGTGCTCGTTATTCTCGCTCCAGTTAGGTGACAATTTACTTTTTACGTGCAATATCGAAGGATGGCTGTTCAACAAGCTGGTGCAAGATCATGTGCTCAGGTTGTTAAGGATCCACATTCTATTGCGCTCCATTTCCTCAGGTGAGAAGAAAAAAAAACAACATTTATTATTGAAACTGTTAAAAGATTGAAACAAGACCTCATGGAGGAAGTGAATAAACACATCATGACATCACGTACACATTTACAATGAGTCCAACTGTGAGTGTGTTCACAAAATCAGAATCTGTTCATAGTTGAGGGAAAGATGATTAGCTATCATGGAGAGCAAAACATGACATGTATTTCTTTCCCACGAGAACTCGCATTAACACCTATTAACTGCTAAGACAATCTGCGTGATATTTTTTGACTTTCTGCAGCAGGCTGTGAGTTGGTGTTTAAAATGTGTGTTTCCTGAAGGAATTAGACTGAATGTATCGCCGTAATCCTTTCGAAGTCGCGGGCAGGATTCAAATCACAAGAGACTTGAACCTCCCCACAAAAGAGTTCAAACCCACCCGAAAGTGGACCATACTGTGTATGACCTTGAGGTTAGTTGAACGTCTGCTCTGCCTGACTCCCTCCCATCATGGCGGTGACTCGAGGCGCCTCCAATATGTTCTCATTCCAACTTGTCACATACTGACCCTTTCTCAGACCCCTTGGCATCACTTTGTAACACAATGCGTAAGATGGTGAATTTGAACAAAAAAACACTTCCTTACTTTTAGGCAATAAAACCACCTAGTGAGGTTTTGGAGAAAAAAAGATTGGTTGTACATAAAAATGACAACAGGAACTAAGTAAACTACGTAACATAAGTACGGAAAACATGTCACAAACATTACTAAAGTTGACCTCAAAATAACTAAACACCGTTCTCGAACACTCGTCTCCTGATTTTCTCTGATCGTCTAATAATGATGCCAATGGGTTTACATTGAAGATTGCTCGAAAGCCCAGTGCGTCTCATACAGATGTCAAAAGGGTGCCTTGCGTGATGCCATCGGATGTCGAAGAGCGCGATACAAAGAGTCTGTATTTCACGCCCTCGGAATGAGAATGGGTTGGTGCGTCACAGAAGCCAATGGAGGCTCTGTCGGTTAATATAACTAGACAGCTCTCGAGCTAATTTAATACACTTTAATTTCTCACTTTCACAAGTTTCTGAAAAACGATTGTATGTCAAGTGTCCACGTTAGCTTGTTTTTTACTTATACTATTTTAAAACTAAGAAACAGCTGACAAATTTAGATTATTTGATTTGCCTTTACTGTTAATCGGCCACAGGCCTCCATGCTGTACGATGGTAATACATATGCCTACCTCTTTGGCATAGTGTCTTTGGTTCTAACAAAGCATTGTCTGGGTCTGTGTTTGAGCGAACAATTATAGTCTGCAGTTGTGTGTGTAAGTTGATCTGACTTCCTGGCAGTTTGGCTCTTGAATACTTTGTTGGAGCCACAAGCAAGAAACTGTAAAGGCCCAAACAAAATAAAAGCGTATGACAGGTTTGAAGGTACATCTATTGTTTTACGCACCAAAAGTTTTACGAGGCGCGTCAAACTACTTTGACGCCAATTTCACATAATCTAGTTCATCTTTTACATTTTTTTATACAATTCAAATGAGAGGTTGTGTTAGGAGGTATCTAGTATATTCATTAATATTGCCTAAATAGCCATCTTTTCCGATAATACTACTGGTTCTTTGGTGTTGTCACTTTAAATGTGACGCCTGCATTACGCCATAAGAGTATAAATTGATGCACATCAAATTTAGGCGTGTCAATTATCACTTTCAGTCCCAGGAGAAAAAGTTGACCCCGACTCCATTGACATTGTATAATTCTCACTCTGGTCGCAGGCCTTAGTCAGCAGCTGATTGATGCCTCTCTCTGCCACCAGACGTGTTCCTGAGATACGATCTGCACTGCGACGGCTTATAAATTATCTCACCCGGAAAATGTCAAGTGTGACCATGTGTCAGCAGAAAGTGGCTCACTATGTCACGCCGAGTCACCTGTCTGTCTTTGTGTTAACATGCCCTGCTCGGTCCTATCTATCGTGACCTTCTCAGGAATCAACATGTCAAACAAGCCCCTTACATGCGGAAAATGTTTAGATGGATGTGCAGAATAGGTCATGTCATGTGATGTGTTCACATAAACTTTGATACAGCCCCCCTCCCTTGCTCTTTCATACCCGTCCATGTAATTTATTTCAGGGCCAAAACATTTTTAACTACCTCTCAAGAACCCAAAACTGCATGAAGACTTTCAATGAAAATTATCTTGTGATGAAAGGTTTGAAAGTGTTAGTTTAATAATTGATATTCAGCATTTTATTAGCATAAAAAGTCTTTCTACTTTTCTTGTGGAATGCAGGATTTCTATGTTTTATCCTTCCTATGAATTTTTTTTACAAAATAGTAAAGTTCTCATGAAGTCACTGCAGTACGATCAAAAGCTCTGGAACTAACAAATTAGTTTATTTATAATGAACAGGACATACTCATATCTAAAGCCAATACAGAGAAGGAATAACGGGAAATTTGAAATGAGGACAGTGTGATACGGTTGAAATCACTGGAGTAAGTGGACCTTGAGTTTTACTTTTTGCCTTGTTGCTGAAATGTTCTAAATAAATAAACTTTCCTCGTGAGTCGGTATCAAGAAGAGGGGCACTGAACAAAGCGACTGTATTTGACGCCCTTGGACTGAAACCAGTATGAATTCTATCTACAAAATTTGAGGAATCTGGGAGGTTATTACGTTTACACAACCTCAGTGATCACAGCATGAAGAAATTATTTTTTTAAAACTGGGGCCTGACTGGAGGCCATCATTATTACCAAAGTTTGGGGGTCACAGTTGTTTCACTCTTAGCTTTCAATAGCATCAGAATATTTTTATCAGAATTTTGATGAATAACATTGAGCTCTTCAAGTCGTTTGTTAATCAGCCTTCAACACACCGTACACAGACCGCTGTATGAAGTTTCACCTCTGTTCACTCTATTATAAGGCTCGTGTCGACGAATAGATGTCAAAATAAGGCTCACGCTGTTCAAAATTTTTGAAAAATTGCTGCTTCAACCAAATCTTCCGCCGATAATTTGACAGACAGTGAGCACTCTCGGTTCCAGCAGCAGTGCTCTGCCACTATCAGCAAACAGCACTTGTCTAATTGCCAAGCACTTACCAAACCTCCCACCACGGAGCTAATGAGCACCACTGACTGTTCATGACGAAAGTGAGAAAAACTATTTTCTCTTCAAGAAATTGATCATCGAAAACCCCCCCCAGCTCCCGGGCAAAAGAATGTGATCACTTTAACAAGACAAGACAATCTCCGAATGGAAAGTTGCCTCCTGTAAAAAATGTTGATGGACATTTAATCCTTTTCATTTCATGAAATTTCTTAAAGTCATAGAATATTTTTATTTCCTACATGTTTTCTGCCTCATGTAACAGTCACATTATAATGCTCAACACAATGTGGTCTACAACTGTCCCATACACTATCAACTGTAAACGCTCATGCATACAGTCCTCAGTAGGGAGCTGACGGCAACATCTGTGCATCTCACATCATTAAATTGTAATTTTCTGAATAGAATTCAATAAAGAAGCTGTTTTTGTTTCCCTAACTTGTACATTCTGTCATACATAACAGTTGCTAGTGAGCCAAAGCCAAGTTGATTGGCCATATGTTGGTGCTGCCAATGTTAGTGTTTCACATTTTCTTATTTTTAACTGATGGGATTGAGATTCCCATACTGTCTCTGATTGGTTCTCTTACTACTTTGAACTCGTGTCCCTTCCTTCTGAACCTTGAGACCTGCCAAAGAACAAATGTTGGTTTTGGGGTTTCCTAAAGAAGCAGTCCGTTTTTTTATTCAAACACCTGAAAAGAAATCAATCACACCAGCATGAACCATTGCATTGGACACGTAACTGACATTAATAGTTAAAACAACAGGATCCAGCTATTCTTTAAAGGAGTAGAATAGACCTAGCTGAGAAGTTTGACACCCCTCTCACATCTGTCAATTCAATACGGAGCAACTGCCAGCAGCCGGCTAGCTTAGCCTAGCATAAAGACTGGAAAAAGAGGGGGGCTGGAGGGGTAGGGGGTCACCTAGTCCGGCTCTGTTCAATGGTAACAAAATCCACCAAACAGCAGCTCTAAAGCTCACTGATTTACATGCTATATCTCGTTTGTTTAATCCGTACAAAACCCAGAGTGCAAAAAATGACATTTCCCAATTTACTCATGAATTGAAGTTAAAGCTGTGTCGGTGCACCTTTTAATACTTTGATGACAAAGCACTTCCTGCCAAGCTATATACAAATGCTGGTGTTAGACCTTGGTTGTAATACTGGATAATCTCTGCTTGGTGTGCGTGTGTGTGTTACTTCCCATAGTATGCAACTCTGCGTGTGTCTGTGAGTTCACGCAGATGTTTCCATGCTCGTCTATGTGTTTCCATGCGTACAGTATGTGTTCACAGACATTCGTGTGTGTTGGTGTGTGTGTGTGTGTGTGTGTGTGTGTGTGTGTGTGTGTGCACGCACAGTGGCCACATCTATCACGCAGTCCAGAGAGCTACAGAGTGTGAAATCAACTTTGACATTCATGGTTCTAACCTCCCAAGGCCATCCTAAAGCGGAACACTTAGAATGGAGTGTCACTTTTCAGACAGAGAATAATAGCCGCGTCTACTCCGGTCTTTGAAGACGACTTTTCATTCTCTCACTGACTCTTATTCATTTTGACCTAGCCCGTGGAAATAATGGGCTAAATACTCTTATCTTTCTTCTTCTCTACTCCACTGTCTTTCCGGACCCCTCACTTTTTTTGCACGACGAATCCTTCTCACTTGTGACGAATCCTTCTCACTTGTTTCAATGTTCTCCAAAAAACATCTTCATGTCACATTGATGGCAGGGAGTTTAGCTATTCAACAGAAATAAAAAGAAAAACAGTTTGTAGTCCTAAATATGAGTAGCATGGATATTTTATCTATGTTTCCATCGAGCTTGGAAATTAATTTCATGCTAAATTGTCTGTCTATCAGCTGACTTTAAATGAATAAAAAGGCCTCCTGAATGTCAACAAACTTAATGTGAGAGAAACAAGTAAACACTGATATTCATAGGGAAAGCTGTAATTTTTCCGCAGTGTCAGCTAATGTTGATCATGTTTGATGGTATCTGTAAGCATGCAACTCTTTTTTTTGGTCACCCTTTACATCTTTCTGTGGGTTTTACAAATATTAAACCACTGAAAACTATTACAAAACTGACACACAACAAAGAAATCCTGTAACTCCATCGCGCCCCCTTCTGGAAGGAAGCGCCGCGCACAGCATAGCTGAAGCTAAACGGCCGACGAGGCGATTTCATCCGACTTTGTCTCGTGCCATGTTTCCCACCGTTTCATAATCATATATTTTAACATTCCTCAACAACAGTCTACCCCGGGGATTCAACTCGGCGATGTCAGGGCTGGCCACATGGTGTGGGAGGATCCCCCCGTGACAGCTTTCCCTGCCGCTAGCTGGCCGTGCACCACAACAGCCGGCTCTATGTTAGCTTGGAAAGCCACGGGGGCGGGGGTGGGGGGGTGGCTCGCAGCTGTACAGCACCCCTGGCCACTCAGTTAAAACTTTGCGGTGTACTGTTGAATATTGTGATTATAGATGGAAGTGTTTGCTGAGGAGACTAGCGTAGCTAGCTAGCTAGCAATGTGACCTCAGCAGCCTTTCCAATCACTGCATCTCCCTATTTGCTGACCAAAATCTGCTTAAAAAATATTAATAATATACTGACACATTCAAGTATCTGATCATATATAAGGACTGAATAGCAACTTTGACAACAGTTTTTAATGGCAACGATATGAAAACAACGATATGTACTTTTGATTATTGTAATGAACAGCATTGTCTGAACGTTTCTGAGGGGGTCATGGCTGACCAACATTTCAGACTAAGTGTTTCCATGGTTTTAGTTTAACCTTAACTAATTACACTGTCAAACTGACTCATTACTGTGTTTGCTTCTTTCTCCCTGTCATATGAAGTTCCCAGGCTTTGTTCCGTCTTTACTTCCCACATGTGTCTTTTTGTACTTACTCACTTACTCCTGTAAAAACAACACGTTTGATGTTTTTTTGGTTGAGGACAAAGAAGTTCTCTGAAGTCATATTTTCTTGGTTTGCGTTACAAAGACAACTCATCGAGTCGCTGCTCCTTTTTTTTTTTTAAAACCAACTGTTGTGCTTAAATTTCTCCAGACTCACTGAATGTGATGAGACAGACGCCTGGCTGTGCAAGATTAGGTTTCGTGTTCATTTAGGCATTTAGGCGATTGTGTGCAGGACTGTTTGTCATGCATAGTGTTTATGGGAATTATGGCATGTCCTGTTTGGGCAGAGCAGAGCCCCAAGATCCCTGAATAAGCACAATACTACAGACAATGGTAAACAAACAAGCTGAGTATGTTATAGGTAATGATGACAATGCTTTGTGATCCCTCAAACACAATGTTAGTTTAGTGAAGCCATGCAAAACCACAAGATTTTATTGAAAACAATGTTTTGTGTTTAACACAGTTTCGAAAGAAACATTCCAAGCTGGACTCAAACCCAAGACACTGTAACTACTTAATAGATTAAGCCATAGGTGCACTCAATAGGTGGAGCTTTTAAGTCAATACAGTTGTGTAAAGGTTAAATAGAAAAAGCTCCTAAAGCAAACTGTTTTATGCCATTATTTTATAACTAATTCATAATTACCGTATGCTTAAACTATTTTTTAATTACCGTGTATATAAATTATACCAAGACATTGAATTATGGACTGTTACATGTGTTGAGCAATCGCGGGAGGTCTTTCGCAACCGGAAGCTGAACTGCGCAAGGTCGCAGCAGGATGACACAATAAAAATGCATTCCATAGGATTTTAAGGATGAGACGGGACCATGTGACGGGAGTTACGCAATGAGACAGGACGAGAGAAGAGCTGTTGCGCAATTCTATTTCATGAGACATTTTTCGGATTTTTCATATCGTGTATTTAAGGTGTAATTGCTTTCATTCAAAGTAAATACTTTTTCGAACCACCATTCGGCTTTGTTTATTACTAGATTCCTCAATGGGGCTTGGCCTTTTTGTCATGCATCCTGAGAGTACATTCTTCGGAGAGAAAGAGTGTATTCCTCTCAGTTGCGCTCATTTCATTAATGTATACCCCAACACCTACGGAGTGCAAGTGCAATTTCTAGTTATGAGCAGGTGTAAACTTCCGTTTCTGAAAAGTGAAACCAATGCTTTAGTGTCTTAAACTTGCATTATCGCTACTGACCAGCAGGGGGCGACTCCTCCGGTTGCAAAAATAAGTCTGATTGTATAGAAGTCTATGAGGAAATGACTGAGGCAATAAATCAAGTGAGAAGTAAACATTGTGAACATAACTTTATGGTCTTAATTTTCAAGTCTTCTTCAATACAGCATGATGTTCATTTAGTAAATCATAGTCCATTTAGAGTCAAATAGACCAAAAAGCAGGGCGTGCTTTAGGGCGGGCTAACTGTAATTAACAGGTTGCTACTGCTACTAGAGACGTATACGCCGTCTCTACGTCACTTCACCGCATTCCAAATATGGTCAATTCACTAGTTGCAAAAAGCCAAGATGCCGAACAAGGAATTAAGGAGACATATATTATGTGTCCTTCCAATATATTTTATAACCCCTTTCATAACAGAGATGCCCAGAAGCATATCTGTATTTTGATGGAAGAATAGGGATGAGGTAGGATGTGTGCTTTTGAGGTAAAGAGATAGAAGCTTTTTGTTTTTCTATCTGAGCCATAATGGTGGTCGTGTGTGTGTGTGTGTGTGTGTGTGTGTGTGTGTGTGTGTGTGTGTGTGTGTGTGTGTCTAAGCTTGTGCTTGTGCATTTGTTGATTGGGTGTAGAAAGTCTCCTGATCCCTTTTCTCTTCCAACAATGCAGCGAGAAAGAGGGGAAGAGGGAGATGACCCAGGTAAAGAAACAAGAGATGAATAGAGAAAATGTCATATGGATTACTTCCAATAGACAGCCAAGCCATAACAATGTGACCAGTTCCGTTAATATTGTTCCTGTTGTATTTACCACCTCTGTGTATTTTTGCAGCTGAAGAACACACTGGCTTATGTGTTTTCTGCGGGCAAGGAAAAAAACAGAAAATCCCAAACTTTCATGATGTTTTCATTCCATTTACTCACACTCATCTCTGTCTCTCTCATTCTCACACTTCCATGTGGTGTGACAACTGTGTGAAGGTAGTGTTTTTACAGTAAAATATTACGCCTTCCTTTAGTGAAAAGGAAATAAAGCCACAAGTTCTAAAAGTGCTATTGTTTAAATGTTTCCGTTGAATTCTTTTAAATTTCTGCTTCAGTGACTGCTCAAACTTGTATAAGTTGAGGAATTTTTAAGAGACCAAAGTAGATCATCATAAAATCAGAAACACTTAAAATTCAATGTTCAAATATTTCAGATTTCAGGGTGTGAAGTACATATTTAAGGGATACACACTGGTTTACTGTAATAAGGCCAAGACATCTGTCAGTAAAGTAAAACCACTTTAAAAGTGTTGTGTCATTCATACGGCAATTGACAAGATCGGACTGAACAAGACGTACTAAGTAGGTGACAAAAATGACATGTTTTGAAGAGTTCAATGAAAACACTTTTTTTCTGAAGGAATCCGTTGAAAAATAAATTGTACATTATTGCAAACCACGGTATACGTTGAGTGTCGACATTTGTCAAACGTTTCATAAATACATTTCATACTAGCCTCTTCACTTGGTATCATACTGGCAGAAACGTTGTGAAACGATAGGTCAGGTTTAGGCAAAACAAAACATATCATGGTTTGAATTACGATATTATTATTATCGTTATTATTGTATGTCTGGTGCGGACCAGATCGACTCCTTCGGTTCCTACCTTTCACAATAAAAGCAGTAGACATACACTGCAGAACTGTTTAGCTGACACAATTTCACTCAGAACATTTAAAGGAAACTGAAGAAGAAAAGCTTACAGTAGCTGACATTTACAACAGTTTACCTCACACAGACTGCCAGACGCTGCTCTGGGTCAAAAGGATCCTGGTAGTTTGTCTTCTTCCTGCACAAATCCAGACAAATCTTCGACCAAAAAATTGCTCCATCTGTTGCAAATTCGCATCGCAGCTAGTATGAATAGTTTTGGTTTTGAAAAATCCGCAGGCGAGTATTTTTGTTGGGAGTATTTTCGTTAATTGGTCACATGTGTTCCCCCCCGGTGTTCAGTCTTGTTGAATGTTATTATTTAGGCGTCAATCGATTTTTATAACCTTTGTTTTAAGCACGGCCACTGAGCACACCAGTCAGCTTTGATATCTGAGTTTAGAATAAATTAAGCTCTACTGACATTTTCCTCCCACTGAAGGAAATACTTCTGCCTAATATGCTTTTGGTACCAGTAATATCCCTTTTTTCTGTGGTCCTTTGTGTTTGACATTTTAATAAAAGCCCTGTATTGTTAGAGCACACTCCCACTCTCCCTCTGTCTCTCCTCGCTCTTTCATGCTCTCACTCTCTTTTATGTCGTGCTCTGCAGAGATTGTCGTCAGCATATTGTTGTATAAGATCAGTTCTCGCTGACAGGGAGACGACGAGGGAGGGAAGTCATATGGAGGCATGCAGAAAGACACTTTGTAGGGAGTCGGATGCAGAGGAAGGGAGGAATGAATGAAAGCACATTATATGTGACTGATGAGAGCGAGCGAGAGCGTTGACTGGCGATACGAAACTAGTCAAGAGGGCGAAGTTGGCCAGAATCAACCTGCCTGGTCTCATGAAAACAAATATATCTTTTTGATAAATGTGTCGTCCAGTGAGCAGCAAGAAACCGCAGCACAGAAATGCCAAATATACGTATATCTGAGGTCATTTAGAAACAAGCAGATGAAGAAATATTCACATATTGGTGTCCCATTCCCAAATTTAAATGTATTCTAAATGGACATAATATTTTGTGCGGTAGAAACGTCAGTTTGATGTAAATCGTTTTTTCCAGAAAGTGCAAAGTGCAGAACACTTGGTTCAGCTTCAGCAACAAAAACACTTTGGTTTGGTTAGATATTGAAAAAGTAAACGTGTTCTGTCTTGTGATTCTATTCGGCGATGACTTTTGCAAAAAACACAATCATCTCATATTAAACTAATGTTTGTGTTCTATACCTCAAGATTCATTTGATGTTCCTAATTGAACCTGGGAAGAAAAACGCTAAAATACAAACAAGGTTTTAATGCCATAAATAGACCACGGATGACCATAATGAAGGCCACCAGCCAAAAAGCGTTATCAAGGTTATCAATTATAGCAGACATGATTAAAACCGGGCACGGCAGTGAAAAGTGGGGTTACTTTTGCAAGTCTGTCAAAGAAGTTCTTGACTATGTGTGAAAAGCTCCTAATCATCTTTTAATCATCTTAAGATGTTGGTCAACAAACCATATTCATCGCCCCCTATCTTTTATTAGACAGAAAAGTGAACATAATGTACTCTAATGTTCACAACCATTAAAGCAGGAATATTATCTTGACATTTCACTTCTTTTGTCAGATTCCGTGACATGGCGTTGAACTGACGCTCGAGGCGTTCTGCGAGAAAACCGAGCTCTCCATCGCCGCGACAGCAGATCAAGTGATTAACCCAGATACAGTTGGTTCATTTTCCAGGTGTACCTACCAGCCCGGGCTTTTCACCGTTATGGTTACAGAGGAAGTAATTAACAGACATACAGAGGGAATACGACTATATTAGATCCTGGATGAGTGGGCCTTTGGGACAGCTTGTTCTTGTTCTTTCACTCTCTTTTCTGCTCGCACACACTTTTCGCCGTCTTCCACCTCCATTCTCTCTCTCTCTCTCTCTCTCTCGTTCTAT
The DNA here is from genome assembly GCA_016806645.1 of Ophiodon elongatus. Lineage (NCBI taxonomy): Eukaryota > Metazoa > Chordata > Actinopteri > Perciformes > Hexagrammidae > Ophiodon > Ophiodon elongatus. Next base: position 4,568,607 of record JACSYO010002062.1, on the reverse strand, counting down.
TCTGTATCTCTTCTGATTTCCCTTCTTCATTTTTTTAACCCCCCCCCCCTCCCCGCTCTCTCCGTCTTCTCTTTCTCATCCCCGCCTCAGGCCATCCTCCAACTGCTATGAGGACTTCATTTTCTGGGCTGAGGGACGTTTCTTTATTAGCCAGTCTTAATGGTTCTTCATGATGGCCTAGATACAGCAGTCAATCTGCACAATCTGCCTGTGACGCTGTATTTAACATGACTATTAGTCCGAAGAGTCCACAAGTGGTTTACTTTGCGCAATTTCTTGGCACTTTTTGCCATTCGCAATCTCTTATCCATGCCATACTTCTTCTGGAGTATGACTGGTTTCGTGTATTTTTCTTTTCCCTGTTTTGTGACTCTTTTTCTCATCCTGGATCCCTCCCCCATCCCTACCTAACGCCAGCATGCGCCTGACAAGTCACTAAGTGCTTGTGTCTGAATGCAGGCGGCTCAAGGATTGGCTTCCTCATTCACTCCTGAAGTGTTGCCGCTTCTCCACCTTCGTCTTCCTCCTCTCTCTCGCTCTCTTCTCTCAGCCACAATCATTATCCGTCTCCTGTTTCCATTCAGAGTCACTCTCCATTATACAAGAACCTACAAGACTGTATTTAACTTGAATATTAGGCTGTCGAGTCCAGCGCCGCTTTCATGAACGTTCTTCTTGCTTTCATTGCTTCTCTCTTTCCTCCTTTGCAGCTATGGAGGACACTTTCACTCATAATGAGAATTTAAAATGTTTCTTTTTCTTTTTTTTTAAATACCGGCCTTCTAAAGAAGTCCGACCATACTCAAATGGTGAAGATTAAAGTGAATTAAATATTGAAATGGGAACACGGTAAGCATTTTATTATGACTTATAACTTAATAAGCTCAAGTATCATAATACGAATCGCTGGTCTCTCACTGTCTTTCCTTTTTGCACAGATCATAGTGTTTTATAATTCATATAGCTGTTATATATTATAATTGTTTTAAAATGCATTATTATGTGGGTACAAGTTACTCTAAGGGGTCATTGTTTGCTCTAAGTAAAGGAAAACATTTTGTGTTATTTAGTAGTGTTTTAAAATTTAGTAGCAAACAATGACCACTTAGAGTAACTGATAATAACAATATAATGCATTATTAAAAAAAAAAAGGATTAGAACTCTCAGATGTAGTCAACAAAATACTCAATATTTCAAAAAATACTTAAACTCAATAGTGCTGAAGGCCTCGTAGATTAAATCCAGTCCTGCTAATTCATAAAGTACATTAGTAGTAGTGAGGGACTGCCCGTCAATAATGCAGTTTTCCTGTGACGCAACAGTGAATGAGGCAGTGACTGTGAGTTGTCGTAAAAATGTAAATTGTCATGACAAAAAGGTCGGATGAAATTGCAGTAGTAACTCCTCCTGTGACGCCCATATCTACAATGCATTATAAACATACTTATACTATGTTATAATCTGTTTATAGCACAGTGTGATCATATTTGTAAGAACTCAATATTGTTGGTGCATCAGTAGTCACAACACTTGATATCTGCACCTGGCAACACTTCAAACCTCCAGCCTCAAAAACTACCAACACAAGTAATTTACACCTCTGACAGTGTGAGAAAAAAAACATGTTCTGAGCTTCGAAGGATTGGTACCTACTGCACATCCTTTGTGTTGCAGTTTCACCTATTCTGTCTACTCCATGTACCTTTTCAAGTGTTTCATCAATATTAACCTGCCAACACCACAAGTGGCAACATCTTCACAAAAATACAGCCAGACTTCTTTCTCTCAGCTCCCTTTGTTCATGCCCATCACACTCTCCTTTAGGCTGCTTTTAATTCTTTTTAAAGTCCAAAAGAGCAGCGTTTGAACCAATGAGACATAAAGCAGGCTCCCTTTGGCGAGGAATTAATAGTCATTTATTGATTTTTAAGGTTTCCGGTCTTTACTTGTCAGTGTGCACCATGTAGAGTCGAGACAGAAAAAAAAAGAAGAAACGGCACCATTCACAATCAAGCTCCTACTATTGTTTTGTTTCATTTTTTATTTATTTTTTCTTCAATTCATCAAATAGCTTTCCTCGGGCAAGGACAATGATAATTCTTTTCTTGCCAGCTTTTGGTCTTCACTTGAACACACTGCAGTATAGATATACAAGTTTTACATTGTGGGAAACGATGAGAAAGATGACCAAATAGTAGAGGAAGAGACAGCATGCAAGACAGATCAAAACAATTGTTGATCCTGCATGAATGGGAGTGGAAAGATGACCTCTCCAGCCGCTAGCGTTCACTTAAAAAAATAAAATACACATAAAGACTCGGCAAAGGCTTGGTCTGGTCCTCTATGAGGATACACACAGTAAATATGATGGTTTTCTTTCAGGGGAATTGACCTTTTGGCATGATCACTGAAAAGAGCTGAGCACTGACTTCTACGCTCCTCATTGACAATACAAAGATGTTTGACCTTGTATTTTCAAGGGTTTAGCCTTTTCGAGGTGTTTTATTGATGAAGCTGCCACTTACAAAAGAAGATTTGTGGTTTCCTTCAGCAGCTGCTCATTATCACCTTCTCAATTCCAACTGGCCGGATACCTTTTACTGCGCGATAAAAGCTGGAGCGATACGACTCTCCTTCTGCCTGCTCTGTGGATCTCTCAAGCACTGTGCAGTCATTCCCAAACAAGATTCCCAAATTACTGCAACCGATATAGTTAAGTAACAAAAAAAAACAATTGTTCCGCCATACATTGAAAATTCAAATAATTTTAGTGCCCTCAGTGGAACCATTAAATACACTGTCCACAAAATATTTAAAGTAAAAGCTTATGCTGACGATAAATGATGAGCAGACACACTGATCTGTGCTGGCAGACTGAGCTGCTGCCTAAACTAATGGCTACCAATAATCCAACACAGTCTCACTGTAGTTTAAAGTTATCTTAAGACAACAAAACCTCTGAGATAGGTTCAGGAAATACATAATGTTTGGGCTTAGAAAAGCTTTGAACAGTTAGGTTTAGGCAACAAGAAACATTTAGTTAGGAAAACTGCCAATAAAGCGTCACTTCAAAACAACGCTTTGGGACACAAGTTGTTGAACACCGGTCTCGTGGTTGAAAATGCTGTGTTTGTTGGACACATCCAACCATTTCCTGCCCACAATAAGTAAACTTTTGCATTGTAGAATTGTACATCACTAGCTCTAACCGTTGCATAGTCATGTGGATGTGTTTAATTTGTTTGTCCAACGGGATAAAAGATTCAAATTGACTTTCCATTGGCATTTTCGTCCTCGGCAACATGCAAAAAATTGACAACTAGTGTCCATGTAAACGAAACCAAAAGATTGCGATTGTATCTCACAAACTGCCATATTTCTGTTCTGAATTATCATATATTGTGGATTTAGTCCATAAAGTTTTGCTAATTTACTTAGGCCCAGACTAAAATGTAAATACATGTGCCTTCTCAGTTTAATAAATGTGTGTTTAATACCTTTCTGGCAGCCAGTAGTTTACAATCATCTCAGCACAATATGTCAATTAACTTACAGAAACGTGAGATATGATAGATAATAACTGCATTCTTTTGTCTCAGGTCAAACTACATTATGATTCTGTTGAAATGCATTTGAGAGCTGAGACTGATTTAAAAACATTCACACTAAATGTTAAAACTACCCCCAACCTTGATTGAAACTTTTAATGTTAAATGTCGTACACTTATTCGATCTGATGAGTTGATACTGACATCTTCAAACTCATCTATCAATTTGGAACATTTACAAAGAAAAAGCTGTCAGCACAAAGTGTTGATAAAACACACGCAGCAGTGCTAGTTTTAACACGTTCAAATGTTGACAGAAGTGTATGCAAATTCGGAAAGTGGGAAGAAGGACGTCATCCATTGCATTCTACTTTGTTTCTTTAGTTTGTTTTGCCTTGTTTCCGGTGAATGGTTCGGTTCGGCTCGACTCACTTTTGTTAACAGGAACTTTCCTCAATTTTGTCTTTCACTGCAGATCATACCCCCGTGAAACTGCCCCGACATCATCTTCAATGGCACCCTCGCACTTCATCAACTTCTGTTGTACGTATACTGTATATGGTATAGTTTTCACGGGCTGACGGGCTTTTTTTTTTTTTAAATTGTGATCGAGTTACTTAAAAATAAATTGTAGTCGTTGTTATGGCTATTTAAAAAGATTTGTGCAGGATGTCTTGCGGAGATTCTCTCTAACCAACCAGTGGTCTGCAGTGTTGTAGCTCCCCCTTCTAGTTTCGGCTGAGCTCACTTGGAACTAAAAAAAAGAGTGCGTAGAGTTGAACGGAGCGAAGCTGTTCCATGCAGCGGAAATTCTGCATTAAAGAGCTGTCGTGAAGTCAAATTGTCACCAAGGGGAACCCATCACTCAATCAGCCTTTAATGACCCATAGAAACTTCACACAAAGTCATTTTAATTCCACTCAAACATTCCAGTTAATTTCCACGCAAGGCATCACTGATCTTCTTTTTCTTTACTGGGTTTAACATTTCAGCTACCGAGTTTAATCACCGGGTGATAAAACAACAACTGGTAATATTTAATTACATAAATGACTTTGTAAAAAGCTGCTCATTGGGGATAAAATGCAGCAATCATCTCTCTGTGTGTCCGTGGAGGTTGAAACTCTTAGCTAATGAGCCGTGGGTTGAGCCGGAGTCCCAGAGCAACGGACAATTAACCACAAGACTCATCTCAGTCTCTTTCTTTCTTTTCTCCTCTTCATTCAATCTTTCTAGTTATTCTGCGTACAAGTCTGGGAATGCCGAGGGCTCTGTGTGGAACCATGTGTTGAGTGGAGCCATAGTCTGCTCGTTTGACAGAAGACCTCTTGCTCACAGCAGAGAGAGAGAGAAAGAGGAAGTGTCTTCATGTTGTGTGGTCCAGCTGTCCCCCGAGTGCTGAGGGAGGACGGAGGAATCAGAGGAGGGTGGGCGTTAAAAGACAATACAGCTTTTGAGTTTGAACTTCATGATAAATATATCGGTTGTGTTTAAACCGAGGATTTAGGGCAGGATGGAGCAGTGAGACTTTGTTTGATCCCACAGTGTTCTATAATACTACACATGCCTACTTTATAATCAATTATTATAAGCAGTCAGATCAATCTGAACTCCTTTTATTTAGAAGGTGCTTTAAAGAAATCAGAGTACAGCAGTCTACAATATAAAAAAGTTGTGTCTTTTCAATTGCAGCATCAGTGTGAGCCACCTCTGTGCATAAGCATCCAAAAAATATCATAAATCCTTCTGCAGTGCATTACGAAACATTCAAACTCTATGAATTAGCCTTTAGCGGTTAGCAGACTTGTCCTTACATATAGCTCTTCGACACTTGATTTAAGTCACCGCGCCTCGCGACACGGTTAAAAACACCACGGTTAAAAACACCACTGTTGAATTCCAGCCTGCATGAACCGCTCTTTTTTTAAGCCAAACATTGTTGACAACAGAGCAGCGAACATTGGCAGCGAGAGCAACAAGCTAGCAGAGTGCAGAGTGCCATCTAAGCTCCGCCCCTCGGTGAAACACAGATCAGAGGAGAGAAACTAGTATGGCAGATGGTAAATGACAGCGAAACGCAGTAAAGACTCACACTGAGCTGAAAAGAAAACAAATTACGTTCCGTCCCCGCCCCGATGGATAATTGTTCACGTCCTCATCAGGATGCATCTCTCAGAATCGAGATGTTTCCACACCTCCAGAGACTGTCCTCCCACGACGTCTCAGGGGGGAGGTGGGGCTGGTTGGGTCAACTAAATGTCTGACTTTAAGAAAGGACACCGCTTGTTTGCTGCTCGTTTCCGACTCATGTTTGGTTCTTATTCTAAGTAGGACCCCAGTCACTCCCTAACCTTGACTGTGTGCGCAGCGTTGGATCAGGAAAAGAGTTAATTAGTTCAATATTTGAAAAGTAATTTCTGACTTGAAGCAGGAAGCGTTGACTAACAGTTTTAGTGGCCTAAAAACCAGCAACATTTGGTCTTGTGCTCTGTACGACCAAACACCCCCCTAATGGTTTCTGTGCATTAGAACTCCCTGCATTGTAAAAATAAAAGGTTGCCAACGAAACGTGATCCAGGCAGAAATTATCTTTCCTCCAAATTTGATCTTGCAAAGCAAAATTGTCATATATAAATGTATTTTGACAGATATTACATATAAAAATGTAATTTATAAATATCAATTGACACAAATTTAACAGGAATATCTAACTTACAATTGTAAAACAAATAATCATGATCATAATAATTTAATCTTTAATAAAGGCTGTGACACACTGGTACCCAGTAGCGGGTCGTGCATTTCACACCTAGGCCTTCAGTGATGTCCTACACAGTCCTCCCTGAATGAATCCACCTCTTAATACCATCATTATGACACCATGGCTCTAGAAACTAAACATTTAGACAGAAACGCATTATAACTAGGCGTTGCATCACCTTAACATAGCGTAGGCCGTCTTGAAAATGACGTTGTTTGTATTTTCCAAATCTATCTCTTCTCCTCCATCAGCCATTGTGGGTTAAAAAAATAACACAAAAACAACGCTTCTATATCTATCTACACGAATTAACACTAGCTCGTTCAGGTCGCCTCAGGGTCATCAGGATCAGGTTCAGGTTGCTAGCTCTGCCTCTCACCAGTGCGCATCCAATCAAAAGACGTGCCCGTGCTGACGTCATTGTACGCCTGCATACTGGCCCCGGTGTCGCCAACTTGAAATCTGATTGGTTAACACCACAGTTTAAATTCCGTTAACTTTAAGCTACAGACGTCAGCACTGTTGATTCAGAAGGCCTAAGGGCAGATTTCTTGGACCCTAGCAACACATGACGGCTGAAATCTGATTGGATAAAAGCTCTAACGTAAAGGCCAGCCATCCGCTCTCGACCTGAGGCTGGAAGCAGCGCAACCAAGGGAAAAGCTATGAAATGAAGAGAATAGACTATGGGGAATAATTTAATACATATTTATGGGAAAAATATATAAAAATTGAATTTATATTCTGATGATGTTTAGGCCAGCAGAGAAGGCCTTGCTGGCCCTGACGGCCCGCTACTGCTGGTACCATGTGATGCATTTAGTCGATGCTGTTAAACCGTGCAGCTCTACATGAGTGAGAGGCGGGGCCGTGGAGTCTCAAAAGCACCAGGAAGTCATAATGTTATGGGGTTCGAACCCAGCACCTTTGCTGCATTCCAATGGCCTCTCTTACAGCTTTTCCACCCTGCTCCTGCAAATGTTAAACGTGCGTTAAATATTGTTACATGACATTTAGCACGACATTTTGTGTTGAATAATTAAGCGCCACGAGTCCATAAATCTTAACCGAGCCTGGTCCACTTTGCCGTATTACTCCCTGGCAGTATTACGGCCATGCTGACCAATGGCTTCACCTACTGGTTAATTAATCAAGTGATGTAAGCTGAAAAGGGGAAATAAAATAGCTCATAGTTCTCCAGCCCATACTGGGCACCACCCTTTGGTTTTATGAGTCAATAAAATAAAAAGAGAGTTGGAAATAAAGGCAAAGGAGAGATGGTGGGTAGGTTATAGGAGAGGAAAGAGAGGTAAAAGGTTAAAAGGGACAGACAGAAGCTTTGCAAAGCATTCCTTCATTTATCCCAGGCAAACCAAACTGTTCTCTCTCTGATATCATGTTAAAAGCCGATGGAGCCGATGGCACGAAGCACACGAGATGGTGAGTGCCATTAGCACAGATCAGTGTGAGAGCTGCGGACTTGGGTATCAACCAGATCTCAAGTTACCGGATTCATTTGAGAAGCTTCCTCCTCATTCAAACATCCTGCTACACAGAGGCAGCAGGTGGTGCGAAACATTGTGGAAGAATTAATGAAAACATCTCCTTTGCTACGAGAAGTGTGTCACAGTGAGTGTTAAGAAACACATTAGGATGTTTTTCATTGAATGTGATACTTTCTTACTTCGTTACTTCTTATGGTGCAAGAACTGAAACTGTGAAATACAATTCATTTATATAACATGGATCTCAATGCTTCCGAAAAACATAACGAGTGATAAACACCGTCTTTCCCCCGATAACGAGATGCTGTGCAGGAGCGACGGCAGAAGAAAATGACTTGCTATGAAGCCACATTGGTGCAAGTGTATGTTCAGAATAGACTATTTGTATTTCATTCAAGCCAATAGTTGCAGCGAAACATCTTGTAACATGCTGCATGACAACGAGGATGACGACAAGTACCATTGGACTTCCTCACCATTTATCCACTCCAAAAAACATTTTGCAGTGTGATTTGTTTGATTACTAACTTGCAGACCTTTCTAAAGTCATTTTTGGTTTCAAACTTTTGTAATCAATATAAAACCCATTGATTATTGATCTAAAGACAATTCAGCCTCTCAATATTTCTGGGGTTCTGGAGTATCAAGTGGATTTTCAGGATAACGGTTATCCAGACCAAGACTTCCTCTTTGGTGCACCGGTCATTGTTGACAGTCTGATTAGCAACCTGAGACTCGAGAACGGAGTTGGAGTTTAGGGAAGACATGTTGCCAGTTTACGAGCTAATTGTAGGCTTAATAAAAAGCTAAATTCTTGTCAGAGAATAGCTGATGGGTTCCAAATCTTTGCTCTCCATGCAATACTTTTTACTTTGCATGCAAGCAAAGCCTGCCCAAACATGATTGGTCAATACTACAAACGGACTGCCAACGAAAATCAGAAAGCTTCCGATACCAAAATATACCAATATATTGTCTTGTTGCCTTTACAGAGATTAATAGAAACTCGGTGTCAGAGGTTTTGTTGTTGAGAGATTGTCAGAGGTGCTATTGAAACAAAACTAATCCGCAGAGAATATTCAAGTTTTGAGACATAACCTTGTTGCAGTCCTTAAAAATACACCTGAAACATTTGGAGTTGTGGTATTTTGTGAGCAGAAATGTTCCGCCATTCTATAACACAATATTCCATTTTGTTCCATTCCATTCCATTTTCAGCCCAGTAGCACGTATATGGCGGTAGGAGTCCCCTGTCAAAAGCTGGACATTAAGTGACTTTTTGTGAAAGAGATTTTTCTATTTGACAGGTATCAGACAGGTGCATCATGGTTCACTCCCCAAGCTCTCCTCTGTCTCTTTATTATTTCATACCACTGAGTTTAACTTTTCATTCCAGGAACTGAACAGGGTTAATTTACAGAGTTAGCTGAGAGAGTTTAAAGAGTTTTTTGCGCGCTTGTTCAGTTGCTCTCACAGTAAAACCATTACTAAAGCGCACCATCCAATTACTGAGCAATATTCTATTTCACATTAGTGCTATTATTATGTAAGGGGGGTCCCAGCTAAGTAATTTTGGTTGATCATTTGGGGACCCTGACTTTGGGACGCTGTAGTACTCTTGACTTACTGCAGAACACTCCGACCTAAGAGACACTCCTGTGTGCTATGTGAGGTTAAGAGAAAATGTTCTCCAGAAATACACTGGAAAGAAAGCTGAATCTCGACACAGTCTTTAATAATTCAAAGCGAATCAACATTTTATCACAATTACTTCAGGTTAAGATCACATGAAAAAAAAAAAGTCTGAACCCAATGTGTGTCTGCATCGTCTTTGTGATTTATTCAGAAGTGAAGTCCTTGAAGTAATAAAAAAGGCACATCTCCTGGCCACAGCGAATGCTCGACTCCGATTGGCCAGTGTGTGATATACTTGGCTCGTGTAAGCGAGATGATCCACTCTGACCTGTGGGGTTATGAATAACAAAACACTCTGCAGAGCAGCTTCTCTCGGGGACTATACCTTCCTTAAATCCATCCAAATCAAAAATAGAATTACAGATTTTGTGGAGCAACACATGAAAACAAGTTCTCCCTTGCTATTTCTTTTCAGATTCTGCCCATTTCCAGTTCCATTAGCTTGAGCACGTCGGAACACAATGGTACCATTACACATGCAGATACACTCTGTACCCAAGCGTCTTCTTTCCTTTCTTTTCATGGTTTAAACCCATGAAGTGTAATGTTGGTGCAGCCGTGTTGTGGGTGTGCAGGAGGAGCCGTGCAGGTCTGCTTTTTGTTCATTGTTCACGTTTATCTGATGATGACACAACAATTCGGTATCAGATTCATCAGATTTCACTGTCTTTTATCTGGATTAGGGATTAAAAGATTACAGCGAACATGAATACATAATCTGATTAAACTATTTCATTATTAAATTCACAGAGCCCCACACTGTTTTCACATTGTTGTGGTTTTGTACGTCGAGTGCAGCCGGTCAAACATTTCTGAGAGCTTGCGGCTCAGCCTTGATTAAACCAATGATGGCAATTACTACACCCTTCCTTCAATGCAAACTATTGTGTTACTGCAATGCCGATGACATCTGAATGATTTATATTTCAAGCTATCCAATTCAGTACACCATCATGCATTCAGAAATACTTTGAAACACAGATATAATCTGCTCTGCTGTTTTTCTCTCCATTCACTAACTGTACATTTTATATAATCAATAATGTATGTAAACATGCATGATATCGGTCCGCCTCGAGCTCAGAAAACAGCCCTTTTCAACGTTTTTCGATGCAGGAGAAAACATTAAATTGAACGTCAGTCCCCTTAGAACAACCAGACGTTCCTCCTTTTAACCTAAACAGGCTTTAGAACCCAGCAAATATCGTACCCGGCACTCTCAGAAGAAGAAAAAAAAACATCTTTAAAGGCAAATTTTAGGAGGGCCAAGTTATCACGCAGTCCCCACAACATTACACACTCTGCCGCGTTCGGATTGAAAAGGTCATTTCACTCCGCTCCACAATGGGAAGGGTGGTCGGCGCTTTCTGGAAAGTCTGCTTTCAGAGAGAACAAACAAACTTTGGATCCCTTCTTGGGCAAAAGGAATTCTTCATCAAACTGGAAAACCTCAGTTCACCTCTCGCATTGTTACTTCTTGTTTTGGCCTCCGCTCCCTTTCTTTTTATTCCGTTCTCTTGTTCTAGCTCTTTCTTCGTCACACTTACTCAACTATTTGTTTCTCTCTCTGTTGGAAGTAATGTCCTCATTAACATTTTTGTGACTGAGTGACTGACTACACACACACACACACACACACACACACACACACACACACACACACACGTACGGTGCTATCTGGTTTTGTGCGCACTTGCCATTGTCAGCCATCAACACAAACACAAATACATGCTCGTGTCCCTTAGAGTAGCAAGATGAAGCTGGAGACACAGCGGGAGACAAACCTCAGCTCTCAATTAGCAACAATCGCTCGCTGAGAAGTCATCCGTTAGTCAGCCCTGCGGTACATGATATCATTTGTCCAAAAAAAAAAATTGAAGCTAGACAAGACTACTCTCCTGGGAGCCAGCCGGTGCAGGGTAAACCTCAGTAAACACCAGGACAGAGTATATTTATCAAAAGATTCACTTGATTGCCATCAGGTGTGCCTCTGAATAATCAGGTGCACAGTCAACAGTAATTGTTATTTTTATTGACTTTTTGAAGTGGATTTGTATTGAGGAATGTGAACCCGTTGTCTTCTCCGCTAATCAGCATCTGATTATTAAAAGGCACAGCTGATGGCAATCAAGCACGACGCAAATCTGGTGAAGCAACGTGAAATCGTCAGGGAGCTCTCGCTTCACAATTAAGGACACAGGAAATGTGAAAGTACTGATACACTGTAATATTCGGAGTATGCGAACCGTGTTCATGTCTCCAGTTATGACGGGATGTCTGCAAGTGTGGGAGTTGCACCGGAGCCGATGAAGACAACAGTACCAGTGCAAAACACGAACATGGTGAAATGAAGCTGAAGTTTGGCTCAGGTGGTTTGTTGCTCAGGAAGTGAAAGCTGATTGTGTCTGACTGTGTTAAGGGAGGAAAAAAACAAAACAACAACCCACAAACATGTAATTGAGCACATAATGGACCATTATCATAAAGGTACAGACCAGTAGCTTTTATGTCATTTTCTCCGTGCTCTTCCATATTTCCTCCATCTCCCCGTCTCTCAGTGAGGCAACGCCGCTGTTCAAAAAATGACCAAAACCAACACAGGAAGAGACGACGTTAACTCAAAAGGGGCACCGACAGCATTGCGTGTGCTGCATTGTGGGATAGCACTGGAAGAACATAGGATATAAAGTCATCTTCGTGTGTAACAGAGAAAGATGTTTGACTCCTCTTTGTCGTTGTTTTCCAGACAGTCCTCGCTCAATGCCGCATTCATCCCATGACGGCAGAGTGGGGGAAGAAAAACGAAGCGCATATAAAAGTATGTCGTATGAGAGTCTATGTACCAATCCAACATCACTTTATCGTATCATTCATCAGCTCATTTACGCTCTGACTGGAACAACAACAACAAGTGTCAGTTGCTACCTCATCTATTTATATAGCTAACTGTAATGGTTTTATTGACAATGAACTCAGATTCTTTTTTTATCTGCAGCCATTTTGCCACACGTTTCTGTGACGTTTCTGTAGTTCTTTACCAAACGGGAGATATTGCCGTTACTTGTTATCTCCAATTTGCAGTTGCATGTTTGTTTTTTTCCCCTCTCTGTGGTAATGGTCTGTGGGTTTGTGAGCCTGACATAAACCCAAAGAGCTGCACCGTGTCCAGTCTTCAGTCTCTACTTACAGCTCCATGTTGCAGAAAGTCTTTCAGGTTAATCACTGAAGGACGATCTCCAAGTCATTGCTAAGTACCTCTCTTAAGCTCCTTTCCGTCATCTTAAGGCGGCCACTGCTGCGGCCTTTGTGTCAGCGAAATGACTCAATTGCTGAAGCTTAATGTTCTTCATATAGGAACTTCCCCCCTTACAGGACACATGGCGATGCAGTAATTACACATGATGAAGGAAAAGTAGGGTTCAAACGCCCGGAACACCAGCAGTTTAGTTCAACCAGTAGGGTTATTTGGTCAGCCATGTAAAAGGGCACACCATCAGGCTCTGCATGACGTTTCCCAGCTGAGCAAAGTGCTGTCAGATATAGCATCACATCAAACCCCATTTAACATTTAAAAAAAAAAAAAAGAATAAGAGGTGAATTTAATACGATGAAGCCATTCACTTTCAGCAAGTTGGAATGCTACACAGAGCAATGTATTCATGCTGAAATGATTGGCCATTGATTGAAGTCCTTGCACTCTCGAGCTGCTATATTTCTTTTACCAAGAATGCACTCAGTTCTCAAAAAATCTGAGCACAAAAACTCTGCATATACAATATTTAATCCGGGAGGGGAATGATTAGGTATGTGCTGTAGTTTAGTTAGAGGCTATATTTCTTACTTTATATATTTTTTTTCAGAAATAATTGATCCTCTAAAAGCAATAACCTAACAGCAGTAAAATCCTTTGTGTTCCGAGAATTACAATTGAGAAAACAAGAAACTACGGGGAGGCTGGCCAAAACAAAATTGCAGTGTGCAAGCACACTCAACGAAGCAGCCCTCCTAATTCAGAATAAATGCATGCAGGGGGACTCCAACGCTAAGATAATATCAATGTTTTCCTGAAAGCAGTAGCACACAATACATAACATTACTTACCAGGTCATATTCTTCCAGCCTCACTGGCAGCTCAACGCTACCACCACCAACCCTGTGAGTGTTTTTTTTTGCGTGTACCTCATACATCATGTTAAGAGGCCATTTCTATAGATCCAGCCTCGCTGTGGCACCATGTCTAACCCTAATCACCCTCTGTCTCTGGCTGTCTGTCTCTGAATGTCCCTCTTTCTCTACCTCCCTCTGACTCTTACTGGCAAATAATGGCACCAGTCTAGTGTCTGTCTGTTGAAATGACCTCACCACCCATTACCTATCCCAGAGTCGTCCTAACCAACCATATTTCAGCAACCCCAGGCCAACCAGAGCGGCTACGAAAAGTTATTTGCACACAGAGCCGGAGTCATTGGGTGTGCTTTAGCCTGAACCCCAAATACTCATTAAGCTAACGTTCTGTCATTAAGCACGTTGCCCAACGTTATTAATCTCAGAGGAGCCTTAAAAAGGCTTTTACTCGGAGAGAAAGCGAGCCAGCTGCCAGTTTTCCCGATGCTACACAGTCTGAACATCTATATATCACAGACTGTGAGGTGGTGAATAAAAAAAATGAAATGAAAAAATGAAAGCCTCCTTTCAGACACCGTCATTAAGCATCACGGCCACAAATAATAACATTCAATTATATGCCAAGATATATACACGTCTCTAAAGACGGCAGCTCACTGGTGTTTAAACTCTGAGTTTATGAGTTTATGTGGGTTTACGATCTACTGTATCTGATTCTGGTTCAGATGTGATGTAGATGGACGTTTCCTTTTAAAGACTAAATCCAAAAGGTGTCAAGTTTTACAGTAAATGGTCCTGATAAAATGAGAACAGTCAGCCTTACAATTGATCTCCAGTAACAATTGATGCCATCGCGACTGATGTGAAGATTAAAACGGAGGTAATCATATATGAAATGTGAAGATTGGATTCAAATGATTGCAGTGCGAAGCAGGATACATAATGGTTATATGTCAAGTAGATTTCAAATTTCTTTTTCACTTCTCAACCTAATTTGAACCTAGATGTTTAAACGTCTTTTAGCCTGCACATTACGAAAACCTTGCTCATTCTCCACCAGATGTGGAATCTGATAAAGAAAAATGTTCCTCCTCCTCGCATCCTGTCACATGATTCTTCAGATATGAACGTTGCACAACACCGTGTTGCATTCGAGATCCACCCCCTCTTGACCGAGTGATGAGATGGATATGACACTGCGAGTTCACGGTCAAAGCTTGCTCGGCCGTGTCCGTGTGGGTAACAACGACCTGAGTTCAACATTCATCCTACTGGAACGCTGTCAACGTTCTAATGTGATCTGATCTGATGCGACGAAAGCTGTCTCGGTTCTAAGACATTCTGGTCTCTTGTTCTTTCCCGTCTGTCACTCTGTTCCTCCGCAGATTATTACCACGGGTCTTCGTCTCCTGTTTTGTCCTCTGCGATGCACCAGCTGGAACTGCCTCCTACAGTAAAAGGGGAAAATGTGTCATTATACTGAAGGACCCTATAACTGGGGGACAATAAAAGTAAAATAAAACATCAAGTGTCTTAGAGAGGTGTTGGGCTAAAATATGATCCCCCATTTGATAGTTTGATGGTGGCGGTGTAGCACCTATAGTTGGCTTGCTCTGGTCCAAATCACGAGTTGGGGAACTTGTTATGTTGTCAAGCGAGCCAAAACACACCACTAGAAGCCATGAGAGAAAGTTTACTCCACTCATTGGTCAGATGTGTCTGGGGTGGGAGCACAAAAGTCAACAAAGTAGTAAGAAGGTCCCGAAGAAGCCCCAAAGTATCAAGAAGGCAACGTACGTTGTTGCTAGTCCAGGTCTTACTTAGATTAATTTACCTGCTAGCTGCATTCTAGTATGCAAAGCTCACATGGCTACGGGAGCCCTTTAGGTAAAACTTGCAGATTGTGCCTTGCAGTTGGCTCAGATCTTATTCCCACCACAAACAAATCGCTCCAGAATTTGGTCATGGCTCAAGTCTGTCTCCTACACATTAAGCTGCTTTTTAAGAAAGTCCATTGTGAAATATGTTTTGAGGGGAAAGTGTGTTATCCTGAATTATGTTTGCTTTTGACATAATCACAAAAAAAAGCTTTCAAATGAGTCCACAGAAGCCCGTGTGGGGTGCGGGGGTCTGGTTGGTGGATGGGTAAAAAAATTAAATACAGGGCTTCAACCAGTAGATTGCTGTTCCTGTCCCATTTTCTGCCTAAACGTAACAAAGTAGTAGTTTTGTGGCCTTAGCATAATTAAGTACTTTTGTTTCAATTTCGAAGTCATTTTGAGTCACATCAGGATATTTCTTTACTAAACCTAACCAAGTACAATTTGTAGCATTTATTTTTTGTTTTTCGATCAGTTTTTCTGTTTGTTATTTACCCTTTTGTATTGATATTTATGTTAAAGCGTTTAAAACGCTGGCAAAACGGCCACCGTTCTGTCTGGAAGAAAATAAGTTTTATTATGATGTTCTTCAGTTTGCCCACCCATTTATTCAGATATTTATTTTAATTAAGTTTGCAAAAAATAAATGTCTTTTAAGGGTTTTACAATGATTTAATGATTTAGATGAAACTGAACAATGAAGAAAAATGAGCTGGTAAGATAATGACACACAGGACTTGTAACGGTTACTAGTACCGGGGCACAGGAACCCAAAAGCACGACACAGAGACAGAGAGACCAGGACAGTTCGGTTTACTCAAGTTCAGGCAGGGTCAAAACCAGGAGATCAGTCATAAAGGCAAACAAAGCCAAAAGGTGCAGGCAGAGAATCCGTAGTCCAGAACAGGCATGTATGGCATAGTAATTGGGAATAACGCACAAGACAACCTGGCAGGGAACAAGTGCAAGTGGAGGGCTTAAATAGTGACGGACTGATGAGGGGATGTGTTGCAGGTGAGATGGGCGTGGAGAACCGGATGAGGGGAATGAGAGCTGATGATGGGAGGATCTGAAATGACTGGAGAGTTTAGTAAACAGGCAGGTGGGATGAAAACGATCTGAGATGTGGTGGAATGTGTGACAGGACTAAACTAATGGGTGGTGTTCGTGGTGTTACTTCAAATACAATTAGCTTCTTGTTGCCCAGTTTTACTTTGTACAATATTTCAAGCCTCTGCATTGCTAAGTCTCCCTTCAGCAACATTTCTTGACTTTTGTTCTCTTTTCTTTTCCCTCCTACCTTCTGTCCTCCTCCTCTCTGCTCCCCCAAACAGAAACATTATACGCCTTTCAGTTTTTTTTCTTTATTGTATTCACATGTTGACTTTGACTCCCCCGATGCACCGCAGACATTTCCTACCCTGAACTTGGGGCCGAATCAAAACACGGACCTAGCATTGCTAAATGTCATGAAATATATGGGCATCAAAGGCAAAATAAACCAGTTGGCCTTTTGGATTTCTCGAGCTCTCTGACAGGCACTGATGGCATTAAGATTTGTTTAGATGTTGCGTTGCTTCACTCCAGCATTTCACCACAAAGTCAACGTTGGATTGAAATGGGCTGTGAAGCTCTGACTGGTGAAAGTAAACACTCGCCTGTTTTTTTTTCCTCCCATCGCCACCCCTCTCCCCTCTGCTTGCCTTTTCTTTTGTTTGCACTTCAGTTTGCACAACAATTTCTCAATTTCAACAAAATCAACACCGGAAACAGATGGACTGTGAAGTGATGCAAGGCCAACTCCACTAAAGCAAAACTATTCCACAAAAATGGTCTCATCTGTCAGTTTGGACTTATTTATATCATGCTTTGCACAATGAGCTGCTTTCATTCAAAACAATCACATTCCTATTATGAAATATCTCCCACTCCTTCCCCTTTCTCTTCTCCTCTCTCACCTCCTTTTCTTAGAATGTGCAGTTAGTATTGTTGACGTCTTGGTTTCACAACAGATTGTGTTTCCACGGAAATAAAATCAGCTGCAGAACAGAGACATGAACTCCATCAGCCAGCACCATTAACACATCATCACAATGATCCATGAGATAAGGAAAATAACAACGTATGAAAGTAGAACCTAAAATGTGGTCGAGTTGTTTTGTGTTGCCTTTCTTGATTCATGAAATTACTTTCAAGGTTTCAACAGGTTAGATTTCACTGTTTTATAGGCAAACATGAATTGCTGACAAGCTGGGAACAATTCATCAAATACGGACGCTTGGTCAGAAGCTCTACTTCCCCTCCAGCGTCAGTTTTATGTCAGGGACGGCGTGTCAGTTTCTGCTCTTTACATGCATATAGATCTTTTCAAAATAAAGCTTTTTGTTCACAGGGCACATTCAGTTTCTGTATATGGCACAGAGTATTTTTAAAGTAAATCTCCCACTTAGGTTTACGCAATTTTCAGATTTATTTGACAAGGGTTTAGGCAACAAAACTACGCAACAAAACATTGAATTGGTTTTACACGGGTCAAAGTCTCCTGGGTGAAAGTCTCCTGGGTGAAAGTCCTGTATTTGTTTGACCCAACCATACACCACTCCCACCCGCCCTAAGTAGTCTTTTTGGTTCTTTAGGATGGTCCTGAAGGAGTTATTAACGAAGAGAAAAGTTTCCATTGATCCACGATTCTTAACAGAATTTTGTGAACTGTCTTCAGAGCATCCAACACGGCTATTGATTTACACCGGAGTAGAAACTGTGTAGAACAATTAATCATCATGAAACATGTGATGTGCTCATAAGCACTATGCAGCTTCTGCGGTTATCATGCAACTGGTGCTTGTTGAACAAAATCTAACCGTTGCGTCTCGACAGTGCGTAACATCACTCCGGTTGGAGACTGCAGATGAAATAGATATCTGCTGCCTTCAGATGTCTGTAAAGAGAGTCACCAGAGTAAAGCTAAGAGCTTCAGTACACATAGGCTACCACCTGTCGTTTACCACAGAGGTGGATAAGAATCGGTCATCAATCTTTACTCTGTCTGGCTGGCGTCAATGACATGAGTTTCTTTTCTTTTCTCTTTTTTTTTTTTACCGTTGTCAGCTGATTCAGAAAACGTACAACAAAAGTGGAAAGATGAACAGAACATTCACAGGCTTTGGTGTGACTTCCCCAAATAAAGTGAGCGAAATATTATGGAACAAAAGTCGTCTGAGTAGTCGATCAGCTGAGAGCAGGCGAGCAGCAGACCATGTAAGAGCAGAGCAGCCAGTAAAAGCTCACCAAATGAAGCAGACAGTTTACAGTCCGGTCGCTTCACACTGTTGTTTGTTACTTGCTGTTTTTGCTGCAATGAAATAGTTCTCTTCCCAACTCCATTGGCTGCATCTCATTTTAGAAGAGAGCATTTTTGTTTTCATCTCAGTAAAATGAGCTACAGTAGCCTCCAGTATATGATACAATGTCATAAAAAGAAATGATACAATACCATAAAGCTTTATAGGGCCATTTTGGGGAAATGGGCAATCGTTGTTTTATATGGCAAAAAGCTCCAGCTACTCAAAGAGAAACTCAACTTTGGAATCTCTCACGTAGTGCCGTCACAATCCCACCATCCTGCTTCTGCTCTACTCTTCCTTTCAGAATTATTTTCACAAGGCTTCTTGCCAACTTGTTTTTTTCCGCACAGTCTGAGAGCTTTACAGGAAACAACAGGACTTTTAAAAATCAAGTGAATTTCACTGAGCCTTCCCACTAGCAGCCTTTTTTTTTCTTACAGGAAACTCATTCAGATGTTGGACCTCCTATTACAATCAAGCTCTGTCTTTGAAGATCTTTGATTGAATTCTCGAGAATCTGATTGAACAAGTTCTCCAGCCTGACAGATACTTGATTCCTCACACAGATACCAATACCGAGAGGATTATTCAGACCCGCATCACTTGCACAAACTCTTTGACACTACAAAGGAAAAACACACACACAGCGAGTGAGTAATTTTACAAAACACTGAGCCCGCAATGTGGTGGACAACTGAGCATATTAAGCAGGGAGGACGACATAAAAAAAAAAAAGAAAAAAGAAAAAGAGAACAAGACGGGGAGTGAGACAGAAACATAGAGCGATGGAGAGAGAGGAGGGTGATGTGTGAAAAGAAAGACAAGCTTGGGAATTGCAAAGTGAGAGGGGTGATACAAAATATGAAAAGACGACAGCTGTCAATCACTCTCTGTGTCTGTGGAGAGTTGAAATTCTGATCAGATCCCCAAACACACACACACACACACACACACACACACACACACACACACTTGAATAAAAGGATTGAGACTGAGTTCTCTGTGTGTGCGACCTTGCATATTTAGTTTTTGTGCATGCGCATCTGTCCTGTGTGTGTATTTTCGGTGCGTGCGTATCTTCCATTAGGTGTTGTGCTGAAGTGAAACAAGCTGTGTTACAAGCATATCGGACATCTATGCTGTTTGTCTGAGCGTCGGTGTGGTTTTTGTGTGAAACCGCGTGCTTCTTCGGGGGTTTGTATCAATGTGTCTGTGTGCGTCTGTAAACACTGGGGTTCCAGGGCGTACGTAGATTCAACAACACATTAGTCCCTTGTTGGGCCAAAATGTCAATATTCACTATTCACACAAACAGTAAACCTCGGAACGACAAACCAGTGTGGAATGGAGGTCAGTCCCAGTTTTTTAAAGGTTATTTTATATGGCATTTCCTTTTCATAAGAGAGATGGAGACAGGGGATGTGAGAAATGCTGCAAAATATCAAAATACGGGGTGGTTGAGAGAGGAAGAATGTCATGGAATATGACTCACAAGCTTGTGTAGAAATCATCACATATAAAGCTGATGTACCTTGTTTCAAACTCATTTTAGATTAAGTGAAATAAACATGTGAAATGTGGATATTTCTAGTAAAATGAAGTGCTTCACTGCTTCTATGCATCCAGCAGTAGCGAAGCAACATTACCTTTCATTTGGACACGTTTCTGTCCACCCACTGCTAACACCAGGACGCCCTAATGATAGATCCAGGACAGATTTTAAGTGCGGCAAAAAGTTAGTATATGGAGCTGCATTTCCATTTGGACCCCGCATGCTACAAACGTGTAACCTGAAGGAGTTACAAAAGGTTAACTTTCAGTCTAACGTCTATTTCACTCTAAATGAATTTACCAAATGAACATCATGCTGTATTGAAGAAGTCTTGGAACTAGAGATTGTGACCATAAACTCATGTTTACAATATTTACTGATATCCAGTGAGAAGTAGAGTAATTTTCTCATAGACTTCTATACAATCTGACAACCAGAGTCGCCCCTGGCTGGTCAGTAGAGAAAATGCAAGTTTAAGGCACTTCAGCATTGGCTTCACCTTTTGGACTGGGATATTGCCGCCTGGTAGGACTTTAGAAAAAAAGTACACCAAGTGGCATCTGTGATTATGAATTCTTCCTCCCACCCATTAAAAAAAAAAAGGAAACAGCAGACCTCAACCTGAAACCATCACGTCTATCCACCAGACCTTCTGACAGCTCCATATTTATTTTGAGTGATAGGATAAAATCACAGATGACTCAAAACTAAATCAGCCAAATTGCATCTGTATATATCCGTTGTTCCACTCAATTGAGTTTTTGATTTGATTTTTGCAACCCACTGACTTCCTCATACACTCTCTTTGTCTCTGTGGCATATTTTAACATATTTGAATTTTCTCCCCAGCTATCTCTCGCCGCGTCTTTGAGACAGATAAAGCATGGTGCTTTCGATTGGAGCGTAATGGATGATTTTGCTGAGTGGAAAATGACGGGTTATTTCCTTGAAGTCTATCATGGCATCGGCAACAGCGGTTTCTAAGTCAGCAGGGCTCGATGGAACAAAGGGGGAATTCGGGTGATTTTGTTTGGTCTGTCTTTGATACAACAGGGGGAATGATTAGAGAACATTCTTGGAGGAGGATAGAAGGAGCTCTTTGTGTTTCTGGCAATTGTTTTCTCTGCTCACTCTCTCCTTGGATCTCACTCACTGTCTCTGAATGTCTCTCTCTCTGTCTAATTTGTTCTCCTCTTTGTTTTTTAATTCTTGAATGCAGGCATTTTGACAACAAGCAACAATAGGGTTGCAGAGTTGAAAAACAGCTGCAGTGGTTGAAAGGTACAGGAAACTCAAGGTACTTTGCAATTCTGGTCCTCCTGGTCCAAAGTTTTGTTTCGTCTTGACAGATAAAGCCATTAAGCCTAATATTTTCGTAGTCCAGTTAAATCGTTTGTGCTGTGAGGAAGTTCTGTCAATTGTTTGAGTTTGTTTTCTTAAAAATATATGTATCAGACCCCCAATCTTTACTGGAAAAAAAACATTATAAGGCATAACTGGCTGTGTGTATGTATATATAATACTTACCATTTTCTTGATATAAAGTGTCAGAATAGACAAAGTAGTAGAATCAACATTTTATTATTCACGATCTTTTGGATCACAAAGTTCTTGAGCGCGTCATAGCGTACAGTAATAGTGTGATGTCATTACATTGGAACATCAAGTCAGAAGTGGACCGTAAACCCTCATCACAGTTTTCCATGGCCCCTGTTAGTACGTTGGCTTTTTGCAAAAAAGGGTTGAAATTGATTGGAAAACGAGTCTGAACTGAGATTCCTTGCAGGCTAAGTGGCCTCGGAACATTAACCGTTATCAGTCCATTAAATAGCTGTTATCAGTTGTCCTCACTACCATTATAATGCTTCAGACGGGGCCAAATGCACCGACCTGCATGCTGTGAAAGTGAAACGGACGCAGTTTTAAAACATGTGGTTGTGAAATGAAACACAAACTGCTTGGTTAGGTTTAGTAAATGATCACGGTTTGGGTTGAAATACTTATGTTTGTTACTTACGGTCATAAGTTAGCTTGTGCAACGAGGTCTACTTTCGCACGAGACACGAACAGCGGCATCCCAGGTGAAAGTTCTGTGTTTGTTCGACCCATCCACCCAACCGCCTCTTTAAGCAGGCTTTCGCTCTTTATACGATGTCACCTGACTTCCTCCTTTGCTCCCGTCATAATTAACCTCCTCTTCTTGTATTACTATTGGTGATCAACCTTGTGAATAGATGATAATGGCCATCTGAATCTACCAGTGTGTGTAGAACCCATAGTTATGAGGCTGATAACCACCGACAACGCCCATTCAAACAGCTGATAACTTTCAGAGCGGGTGTTAAAAGCAGGGTACCGAAAATGTATGAATTCTGCCGGCCAGTGTGGCTGTGCATTATTGCATTTACAAGACAGTGTTTACAATTCAACAGCCAAACATGTCTCAAAAATTATTATCTGCCAAAATGGCTGGTGGAGCAGGCAAAGATCCGGTTGCAAATCATAATTTTTCATAATCAGTGGAGCAGCTTTGAAGAGGCTATTCAGAATTACCATCTTAGAGAAAAAATTGTTCTAATGCTTTACAAGACCGCCACCACAAAAACAAAAAAAAAAACGTTTACACAGCTGTTTGTGAAGTTTTGTTGTGTAGAAAATAGTGAAGACTGGGAGATTCAGATAAAGCAGAAACTGTAGAGGATACAGGAAAAGACGGACACAGAAAAGTGAAATGTGAGAGGTCCAAAATAAGTCTGGAAGGGAGTCAGAGCTGAGAAAGAGCCAGGTAGCAGGAGGGAAGTGGAAGTTTGGAGACGGACGGGTGGAGTAGTGTGGGAGGGATGGGGAAGAGGATCAGGACTGAAGGACTAAAGGAGGTGAGGGCAGTCAGAGAGGGAGGGGAGTGTGAGAGAGAGTGATCCAATGTAATCCTCTCCTGGGCGGTTGGATCAGATCTGGAGAAAAACAGCCAGCTATATAATTAGCCAGAAAGCAGTCAGGCAATTAGGCAGCCAGTTAGTCGGAGAATCAGCCAGCCAGTCTCTCACCTACTCAGCCAAACAGCCAGTAATGGTACGTGTAGACGTTTGCAGCTGAAATGCAAACCGCAAATGAAAATGGAAACCATGATGGACTTTTAACAGAATAAAAAAAAAAATGAAGGCACGTTTATTTGTACAGCGTCTTTCAACAACAAAGACAATTCAAAGTGCATTACATGAGACAGAGAGGCTTTAGGAAAGGCTATAAAGGAAACACAAGGCAATGTTTTTTGGAGCCCTGAATGAAAAGCCACTTGTGCACCATTGAGGAGACCGATAGTAGATTCAAACAGGTTAGAAGGAGTAGAGGTTGTGTGCCATCTAACCATCAAGGAGAGGGAAACAAATGGAGAGGTCTTTGGGAATTTGTTTCAATTGGACAAGCTTCCATCGTCCTCTCATCGCCATGTTTCATGCCGGAGACGGAGACAAGCAGTCACAGGCTATGTGAATGTCGAAAAAGCCGATCAGTCATGTGAGTTATTCGTTCGCTATGTCAGTATTTATTCGGTAGAGGCGTTTCCATATCCCATTTAGCGCATCAACTCTTTTGCGAGGCAAAAACCACCGCAGGCAAGCGTTAAAAACTATTCTTTGCAACAACAAAAAAAAACGTTATATTGAATTTCGCCGTCTCCATGTAGCTTTTCTGAAGTGATACTTCAAAAAGTGCATACAAAAGAATGGAAACACAGAGAATATACAGTAGGGGACTATGTCCAACAAGACATGCTTTTCTATCTGGACTCAACCATCAACCTATTCACGTGAAGTGCCACTTAATAAATATATTCCAAACATTTCGCATGAACACGACAGAAAAGCAGCAGATGGACACAGGTACATTGTGAGGTTGCCTGCATGATGCTGTTAACCTCGTCCTTTCCCCCACACTACAAAGCTCAGAGTGAGGAATGTATCATGTATGCACGTGTCCCTACCGGGACAACGGTGTTCTCACGAGACATCGGAACGTTGGATTTGCAGAGACGCCTGTCAAAATGTGTTCAGCAAAGATACATCACATATATACATATGCTGTGGTGCATATGACCCGCGGGAGCTGAGTTGCCTGGAGAGTACAACCCCTGGTCCAACAATCTGATTAGGATGCCACCTGGGAGTTTACCTTCAGAGCTATTCTACGCATAATTCGTCCGGGGGGGAGGACCTTCAGGGTCAGGGCAGATACATAACATGCCACAGGCACACATGAAATGTCCCGTGTTCCTCCGAAACACAGGGCAGGAGAACGACGCAGAACCATGCACATAAATCACGCACACACCAAACTCTGTCTCTTTCTGTGGCAGACGCATACGGGTGTTTATTTTGTTTTTTTCAGCAGAAGGTCATACCTGCCAAACATCTTTCAGCCAGGTTTGAATATACAGCGGTAAGCCAATGAAATTGTCCGGGCATCCTGCATCAATCCTGATGATTTTTTTTTTTTTTTCAAACGGGGGACGTTCCTTCATTTTGCAGTCTTTTTAAAAATGCGGCCGCAAACAAAAATGCCGCCATACTGAGTCAGAATGTCTTTTGCTTCTGTGATTAATACAAACAGCCAATTATTAACGTGTTCATTTGTTACTATTTCTTACTATATAACCTATTCAATGTGCTTGTGTACTTCTGTGTGTGTGTTCAGTGATGAGAAATCATGAATGCCTTAATCCCCGTTAAAATGAGTATCGAGGAGGAGCTCAGACTGTGGTGGCCCCGTCAGGTCGAAGCCACATAGAAACCTTGAACCTGGAAAAAAGAGCAAACTTCATCGGTGCTCTAAATGTTTAAGGAATCCATGAATCGTTCATGTCTTTTGAGGGAGATCGCTGCATAAAGACTGAGGCAGGGAGGAGAAGGCATCATGTGAAAAGGGGGTGGGGGATTATTTTGTTGCGCAAGTGATTGTCAGTGTTTTTCAAAGCTTACTTCTCACTTTCGCTTTTCAGAGTAAATTATCATTTCACAGCCCCTTTTCTTTCTGCACTTCATTCACTTTATTTTTTTAGGACTCTCTTTGAAATATTAATTTCACGTATCTTGAATGTGTACAAGCAGCCGAGTTAAATATGAATGGATCAAATGGACTGGCAAGCATTCTTTGCTCCCATGTTTCTCTCCTCCAAACGCCTCGTAGCTCGCTCGCTCGCTCGCGTGCGTGCGTGCGTGCGTGCGTGCGTGCGTGCGTGCGTGTGTGTTGGTTTGTGTTTAGTGTTAGTGTCTGTTTGTGTCACGGGATGTTGATTTTGTGGCTTGCTAGCGGGCTAACGATCTACCAGTTACCATGACAGACAACCGATCACACTGTAACAGAGGTGACAAACAGACATGTTGTGTGTGTGTGTGTGTGTGTGTGTGTGTGTGTGTGTGTGTGTGCGCGCACATGCTTCAGTGACTGTGTCGGTGTGCCCTTTCTTACCCTGACAGTCATGTTCGAGGAGCTATTAAGGACCTTGTGCTCCAGTAACTATTTACAAGTGGGGTTTTCTTTTCTCTGTTGTTTTTTTCACTAATTCAAACTGAGACAGATAATCAAACACTATTACTGTCCTCTCTCATGTACCACCTGAATCTGTACTTCAACATTATTGCTGAAACCATTTACAGGATGGTTGACAGGAATGAAAAGAAATGGTCACTGCACTTTCTACATAATGACACGCGCGTGTGTGTGTGTGTGTGTGTGTGTGTGTGTGTTTGTGTGTGTGTGTGTGTTTGTGTGCGTGTGTGTGTGTGTGTGTTTGTGTGTGTGTTTTTGTGTGCGTGTGTCCGACAGCACTTTCATGTGTGTTGATGCTTATTTATATATATGTGTGTGTGTGTGTGTGTGTGTGTGTTCTTAGAAGTTGCTGATCATGTGGACATTTAATCTGCTCGTGATGGAGAGTGATTGATTTGCCGGATAGATTTTCCTCAGTGTAACGCTACTGCAAGCACACGCACAGAAAAACTTCAGCATGGGTGGACAATATATTGACTGTAGCTCTGTTAACCCTTCACCTAGAAGAGGTATATATATATATATGTGTGTATATATATATACACATTTAGTTTAACCATTTCCGCACTCTTTTCTCATGTGAAGTGACCTCTTCTGCTTGAACTTTGATGATAGTTGAGGGGAAATGGAGTCGCGCCTCGTCCACAGCGACATTCATACGACAGTCTTTGTACTTGAGTTTTAATGTGGACGTTTCTTATTTAAATCGTGATGACGTATTTTCAGGATTTTAGTGATTATGTTGCATGTCTTTTAACATCTTGGACCGTGTTGGAAAAAAAGTGTTTTCACTTTGACCCTCTATTTATTTATTTATTTTTTACATCGGACTCGGACTGCTGTTCGTGTCCTGTTTCAGGCCGGTCTCATCCAGCAGTCGTCACTATACCGAAATTCGTAAATGTCCCTATGAAGTTTTTTTAATTTTATGTCATCCACATAATCATGAATCAGGAATTATAAAGAGCGCAAAAGGGGGTGGAGGTGGATGGGTCCAACTCACACGGATCTCTTACCCAGAAAGCCGCTGTTCGTTCCCCGCGTGAAACGAGAATACAACGTAGATTTGTCTTTGTCACGTAACGCTCGTACTTAAGCAGCGGCACTTCCATAGTTATTTTAACCCAATCTTTTCCTAAACCTAAACCTAACTAAGTAGTTTTGTTGCCTAACTAAGTGGCTGTTTCCTTTGAAGATGAAAGCCTGTACGCATTTAACAAGTGGAAATTGATACATTGTGTTGCTGGCTTTTGTAGGAAAACACACGAAAGATGTGTAACTTTTCGTAGGATATCAGGTGAGCCGTTTCATGAGGATACGTCGCATGTTTCCAAAGCACGACCACGATGACGGTAATGCAGACGGGGCATCAGATCAGAAAACACTATGAACTTGGACAAACTGCTTACTTTCGTTAATTAGGTGTGCGCCATGCGAGGCGAGGCGTTTGAAAAATCAATGTTGCTTTGCAGTGTTCTTAGAAAAGAGTCCAAACTGTGTGCAGACAACCACACGAGTAGCACCGAGTCTGAGTGTGCATGCTGAATGTCTCCTCTCCCCTCATCTCCTCCCTCCTCTCTCTCCTGTTGCTGAGGGTTTCTATTCTGCTCCATTCAAGACAAGGTTAAAGAAAAAACAAGATGTTCTCCTCGGAGAAGATAAAGTGTTTTCTAGTGTAAAGCCTGTGCTGTGAAGTACATGACGAAGCTATCTGAACATTTGAGTTGTTGTGACGTTTTAAGATTATTTGTGTTGCAAATCTCGATTTTCTTTTTTTGTTCTGACTGATAGCCGACCCTTGTGAAGCGATCGTTAACCCTTAACTGACAAGATAAGTGCCGTGCTTGCAGGTGCGCCGTGGTTGAAGAGCCGAACAATGAGTTTAGCCGCTCAGGCTGGTCTCATCCAGCATTCATAGCTACACCTATACGAAGAATAACGCACCATATTTCATCAAAATATCCCACAAAATCATTCTGTATGCGATCCACGTATTCATGAACGGTGAAGTGTAAAGACGGCAAAAAAGCCCACACAAGGGGGGGGGGGGTGTCTTTCCGTCAGGAGACAGCTGTTGCTGTACAGGCATTGCCGTACACGTTGATTTATTTGTCACGTAACTTCCGTGTACTTCACGTAACGGCACTTACTACCGTGATTTATTTAAACCCAAACCACGATCCTTTTCTGAACCCCGACTAAGTACTTCTGTCGCCTAGACCTGTAACTTTGTTGTTTCCTGTGAAGAAGGAAGTTTATTTAGAAAAAAAAAAGAAAAAAAAACGATATGCATGTGACGAGCAGAAATTGACACGTGTTGAAGAAAAACGTAAAATGAGTTTTCTTACATATGACGTAGTAGTTGTAGTAGTAGTAGACACGTTGAGCCGTGTCCAACTACGGAGTCAGCGGAGTGTCTGACCAGCACGCTGTGTGTGTGGCGCTGAGTATGAGGTCATCAGTGACGTCATAGCTGTGAACGTAGGAGTGCAGTGTGTGTGTGTGTGTGTGTGTGTGTGTGTGTGTGTGTGTGTGTGTGTGTGTGTGTGTGTGTGAATAAATGCTACAACTCCTCAAGACCTAAAATCCCATGTCTCGCTTTCCACCTGATTAAAGTGAAGGGAGGGGAGGTAGGTGGGGGGAGGGGGGAGGGTTAGAGACAACTCACTTAAGCCCTTTTAAGGTGGACCAGCTCTTTAAAGATTAAACAGTGGATTATTAGCATCCCCTACCATCGATGTTTGTGTATCTTCTGTGTCATTTAAAAATTAACAGCGACTGATTTGCATCTTGTTGTTTTACAATTTGCCATCATGTTTCATTCTGGAGCCTGTTTTTGATGCCGTTATCTAAGTCAGATGTTTCGCTGCTTGTCATTTTGATATTTTCTGTTTGTATTTGCTTTGAGTTTAGCTCACATTTATAAGCCTCTTATTTCTTTTTTATCTCATCTGCACACATTTGTCTTTTTTTTTCCTCCGGTAAGCGATTTTTATGAATTCTGTGTCTTCTCTCTGTGATTCAAACGGTGAATCATTCTCTGCATGTAGCGTCAGCCAGCGGTCACTAGAGAATGTAAAGTTACGGTTGCTGAAAATGTACCGATGGCCTTTGGTCATCCGCAGCTGTGTAATAGCTCCAGATGTTTTCATGAGAGATTATGTGTGAATTTGCTCTCATCACAAAACAGTTGAAGTCAAAAAAAAGGAATTTGGAAATTGATGTCAATGCTGGTATTTTTTCATGTTTTTGTGTGTGACTGAACTTTATTTGTTCTCTTTTCTCTACACAACGTTCCTCCGCTGTTCTCAGGTCACTCTTGCAACAGAAACCTTATTCTCAGTGTGGTGATAAAACCATGGTTACGTATGCATATCTATCAATTCATAGGAACTGATGTAGAGCATTCGTCCTTTGTGTAACACCAGCTTGGATATGGAGAAAGGAGCCGGTGGGCGTCATTTTATGCCTCTCACACCGACTGTAATTCCCAGCTTCAAACCCAATAATTTCCAGCTTCACCAGCAATCAAAAACAAAAAAGACCAGCAAAGCCTTTAAGAGTGGTGCTTGCTTTTGTTTACATCATGCTTTCTTCCCATAGGAAATTAATGCCCTACACACATCATGTATAGTACACATAAAGGCACCGACTCTTTCATATTATTCCATTTGAAATATCAAAACAAAGAAATGTTTTCACTGTTGACGTGAAAAACAAACAGGTCTCTCTGACAGAAAGAACTAGATCAGATGTATTTAGGTGCCGTTCGCATGTTAGCAATTTTTTTTTAGCGCCCTCATATTCATTGTTGTCATATATGTAGACGCGCGGCAGGGGGGAGCTCGAAAGCGAGAGCGACGGCGTCGCGGTTCGCGAGCGTTCCCAAGCGCCTGCAGAGCGCACCGCATGTCATGTGACAAGGAACAACCAATCACAGTTGGCGGGTATCTTTTCTGTTTCCCTTAAATATCAGTCTACGGTAAATATATGAAGGAGAAGGTAATCGATTATCAGTGCAGGACGACGGAGCTTTATCATTTTTGTGCATCTTTTGCGTCCCTTGGCGACCAAGAATGTCACAACATCCGGTTGAAAGGTCGGCCAAAGTGAATATGACAGATCCAGCAGTAAAGCTACCGGGAGGACTTCACTATGCCGGGAATCCAATAATCTTTGTTTTGACCTTTGTTAAGTTCAGTCAAGTGGGGCTTACTGCTAAACTACCGCAACTTCATCATCTTCATCAGCAATGCCTGTACAGCACTTTGGTCAACGTGGGTTGTTTTTTAATGTGCTTCATGGATAAATTTGACTCAACTAGATATTGCTGAAGTGTTGGATGGAGTAACGCATGAACCAACATTTCTATTCTATTAAAGTCTGTCTTGCCGCTCGAGGAAAACGACATGACATCACGGAAGACTCGTGCCCAGGCTACGTTGAACGTGCCACGATTTCATGATGATTCATTTGTGGTCACGCTTCCACTGTTATCAGTTTAACTGGCAACACCAGTCGTGAGAGCAGCGCGCAAGTGGTGAGTTTACACCGCGAAAAAACGTAACAAATAGGCCAGTCTTTACATTTTACAACCAGCTGAGCTCCAGTAGAACTCAAAAACACAAAAACCTGTGCAATATAAATATAAATACACTGTGCAATAACAGTTATACTGTCTGTACATCATTTATTTAATTGTCATTTTACGACTGTTTAATGCGTATTTGCTTATTTATAATACTTGTGTTTCTTTTACTCTGTATCTTGTGTGCACTTTAACTTTGTTGCTGTGATCCTGCAAATTTCCCCTTGCGGGACTAATAAAGGATATCTTATCTTATCTTATTTCTCATGTGAGGTTAGCGAGGCGGTTTAAATATGATTTAAATTCTGTTTTAATATTTTTTCTCATTATAATCCACCCAAGATATTCCTCATCGCCAGTGTTTTGGTTCATTTTGTCAAAAGAAAACAACATTTGATTTAAAGTTTAATGAAATCTTAAATTAAGAGTTAAAAATGAAGTGTGGTTTACATTTTTAACCACCTTGTCATTTGGAAGTGTCTTCATCATTTCAAGTGTTAGTTGTAAAATAAAATGTTATTTCATGAAATGTTATTTAATTTTACAACGGTTCATAAAGTAACTATATATATATAAAAAAAATGTTTTTTTACTTTTTTTTCTTTTTAGACTTTTAGCCAGTAAACAGATACATTCCGCTTTGCGAACAGTCTGCATCCGTTACGTAACAGAGGACCAACATCAAAAAAGAAAGAAAGAGGAGAACAGGATGGATGCAGTTATTTAAAAACTTCAGAAACAGCATCTGGTCGTTATTTATCCATTCGTTGGTGCTCTCTCTAAAAGCTTTTTCAGTGTTGCCATGTTTCGGTTTGGACACATTCTACTTAAATAGAAATAAGGATGTGAGATCTATCAGTGTGCTGCAAAAGCCCGCTGGAGCTCGGAGAAGTTGGAGACTTTCTAAGTGGGCGTATATGATAAAAGATAGTGAAAACCAGAGAGACAGAGAGGAACGTTTTTGAGAGAATCAGAGGTACCTGGGAGTTCTAACGACGAAGAGTGAGAGCCCCATCATTCCGCCTCTTATGATGAACTATTTAAAAATCTATCACCTGGGATAATGTCCTTAATGTAGCTCTGTGTGTCTTACGGAGTCTTACAGTCAAATGAATTGTGTTACCTACGATACTTGGCTATCATGAGTTCACAGTAAGGTTTTGCCTCAGGCTCTTCTCCAACAGGGCGACCACCATCATCACGGGAGCACGTCTCAAAAGATTTCCGCTGCTCTTCTTGGTTCACTCCTTTGAAGTCATTAACTTTCTTTTTACTGGTTAAACTCAAGCAGGCTTCATCTCAAAAGATAAAAAAAAGAATCACTATAATGCCAATGAAACAAGGTCATTGGTACATCAGACAAGTTAAAGAGAACCCGCTGTATTTTATATGCCGAGTAATATAAGGTCAGTTAGCAATAAATAGGAAATACTGTTCGTATATAAAATTGTGAGAGAGAACGTGAGAGATGAGAGCAAGAGGATAAAAGCTATATCTCTGAGCAGCCTCACTGGTGATGTCAGCATTCACAGGGATTTTAAGTCTGTATCACCAAAAACCACAAGAAAGCAGAAAGGAGGGGACTTGGATATTTAATAAAACAATATTTTATCTCAAATAAATGATATTTCTTTCTTGTCCTTAAGTCACCTTTGTAACAGATGTTCTGTTCGATTCAAATTATGATTGAAGAATTTTCAAACCACATATAATAACCCCATGAATCATCTTCGGATGGTCACGAGAAAACACAAAATGAAGACGTTAGCTACGAGATTGTGGATTCTTATTAGAAAATGACATAAATAATTAAGACCTCCCTAAAATAAAGTACAAATCCTTCATAATTGGACGTGGGTCCACCCAAGCATTTCAAGGCTGTTGAAATGTAATTACATTTCGTTTGTTTGTAATAATGGAGCCGCTAATGCCCAATTGTTCTTGTATCTTGTATTAATGATGAATACGCAATTGCATCTCTGACGCCAACACAGCTTAAGGTCACAGCATAATTTCAACAAAAGAGACAGTTTGAGGTAAGAAATTAATCTTTTTAGACAAAGAAAAACTGCTTTTTTTAGCAGCTGAAACATCTTTAAAATACTCCCAGAAAAAAAAGTTATGAAGAATACCTCTTTTCCATGCTTTCTAAACTACTCTCTTATTTCTTGATTTATTGATAGCTCTGATGTACCTTCTGGTACTGTGTTTAAAACCAAGAGCTCTCTCCTGCCTTCACACCCCCCCCCCCGCCCCCCCCACTCCCCTTTCTCACCTCCCTTCTTCTCTACTCTCCGTTAATTTTTAATATGACGAATGGAGGGCCACTTCAGGATGTGTATTCTCCATGTTCTAACAATGGGAGGTTCACAACATGCATTTAATCACAGACACACACACACACACACACACACACACACACACACACACACAGTTGAATCCACATAGTCGCAATGAAATAAACCATTTTGCACAAATCCCTGTTAAAATAAGATGTAAGTTTGGCTTTCTTTTGACCAAATGTTCACGAAGCTGCTGTCAAACAGTTCACATTGCACTCAATTTTGGATGTTTATTTTTTCAAAGAGAATAGAGAATTATCTATACCCGACAGGAGGAAGTTAGTGTTCTACCGACTGCAAAGGTGTGATTTTCTTATCTTGCATGGTGCAGCTTCGGTGATCTCCCCTACAAAAGACAGACCCCACTGCAACAGACAAATACAAATGAATGGTGATAGAAATGATTATCTTCCCTTCAATTGTCAATTTTTAAGCAAATAAAATGTGAATTATGCACGTTTCTATCAGCGATTGAATAAACTCGTCTACAGTTTAGTTCGGTCAGGAGTTGCTGCTTTAAGCTATGCATGGCTGTAAACCGCCAGTAAACAGAGTAGAAGAAGAAGTAGAGGTAGCGAACCGGAAACAAAACAAGTCTCTTAAGCCATTTAGTCGTGTACGAGAGAAGAAAAACACAGAGAGGTCTTCAGGAAGTTTGAATCTAGCCGCTGTGTTTCATGCTGTTCAGAGACGAAGACAAGCATTCACACTATTTGGCAAAATCTGAGAAAAAGTCGAAGCAGAAACGGTTGATCAGTTACGTGAGTTAAATGTCCGTTATGTCAGAATTTATTCATCAAAGACATTTCCATATTTTATTTAGCGCATCAATTGTTTTTGCAAGCGTAAAAACTTTTCTTCGCAATTGACAGTTTTTCGAATGCGATACTTCAAAATATGCATGAAAACCACAGAATGTGACGTCACCCATTGGTTTGCAGACTGCGGTTTTGAAGCCTAGAGTTCTGCATTTTTGGTCGCTGCCTTCTTCGATTACGACCGTCGCCATCTTGGATTCTTGCAACCAGTGGACGGACGTGACCATATTTGTATACCTAGAGACGCCGTATATGGCTCTGGTAGCGACCTGTCAATCACAAGGTAGCCCCGCCCCCTAAAGCACACCTTGTTTTGTCTATTATATTTCTATCATCCTTTATTGGAGAATACTTGAAACTAGAGATTGAGACCATAAACTCATGTTTACAATGTTTACTGAGGGAATAAATCAAGAGAGAAGTAGAGTCATTTTCTCATAGACTTCCATACAATCGGACTTCATTTTGCAACCAGAGCAGTCAGTAGATGGCCAGTAGAGAGAATGCAAGTTTAAGACACTTCAGCATTGGCTTCACTTTTCAGACCCGAAGGTTGCCGTCTGATCAAAACACATGAATGGAAACACGGCTCCTGATCTCTCTCTCCCTCTTTACTTTAGCCCCTCTCTGGTTGTGTCCCTCTGCAGACCCCCTGCCA
Organism: Ophiodon elongatus; assembly: GCA_016806645.1. Lineage (NCBI taxonomy): Eukaryota > Metazoa > Chordata > Actinopteri > Perciformes > Hexagrammidae > Ophiodon > Ophiodon elongatus. The sequence continues at coordinate 4,534,243 of JACSYO010002062.1, read as the reverse complement.
CAGCAGATACAGGTTCTCTATCCCTTTGCTCTCAGTTGGACAGAGACACATCAACGCTCCACTGAGCTTGAAGAAAAAACCCCTCCCCGTACCCTGCGTGCCTCCGTTTCTCCTCCTCCGCCTCCCCTGATCTCTCTCGTTGGTTGTCTCGGTGAGAGATGGCAGACAAGTGCCCTTGCTGTGATTACGATCCTTTCACGGCGGTGTGTCTCTTTCTCCTCCTCCCTGTCTCTCTGTGTGGCTCTTTCATTCCCAAGCAAGACTGTGCAAATGGTGGCTTCACTTTTACAATATCAAAACATAACAAATCATGTTCCAACGACTATCTTGACGTGCACATAGTTTGGGTTTTATTTGCCCAGGTACGGAGATATCCAATGCTTATATTGTTTGTGGTGCTTAAAAGCTTTGACAAACTATATTTAAAAGTTTAACAGCAACCTCTCCGTGACTCAGATAATCTAAAAGAACGCGTTGTTTGCAGTATTCATAGGGACACTTTCTTCAGTAGAAATTAAAAACACAATTTACCTCACAAGTCCCGCCCCTTTTTGGTGGGCCGGTCGCTGCTGGAGTACCCGCTGGAGTGTCTGATTTTGTACCTTTGTTTATGTCTCTGTAAGGCTACGTGTTGCCCCAAAGTAACTTTTGGTGTCGCTTATTTCGATCAAAACAAAGTTACCTGATTAATGATTATCATTGAGAATATTTCCTTTCATCGCATGCTTTAGTCTTTGCTTTTGGCTTCTTGAAGCTATATTACCTGGCGCCCAGTAACTATACACACTGCGGCACTCGGATGAATGGAACCGGCGTCCCCGTTTCCTTTTGTCAGGCTTGTCCGACCTAGCAACAGTAACTGAGGGGGGGCGGGCCTTATCGGTCAAATGTCCATTGCTTATGTTAAATCTTTTGTTGTGAACTGATCCTTTAAACTACATTGACAACTATTTACAAAGACACCAGGAACGCAATTGAGTTCAATTTTAGAATTCAAAACCAAACACAGGTGAGTAAACAGGGTTTTATTAAAGCAATTTGAACATCTTTCCAATGAAAATGTTTGCATGATTACCTCATTTTTCTATAATTACTTCTCCCTCCCAGTCCTCCTCTCCCTCTCGACCATTTTCTGGCCCTCCTCCCATTTGTTCAAGAACCATATTAGTCAAAGGTAGACGGGCAGCTAAAGCTCAGAGGGGGAGCGAAGGTTCTGAGCGACCCCCGAAGAAAGGCGAGCGAGAAGATGAAAAAGGGAAAGTGGACGTCCCATTGTGACAGTTAATATGTGTCCCATTATTCATTACATGTTCTTCCCCCTCTCTCTCGCCTCCCCTTTGACCGCTCAACCTGGGTGGGATTTGAATTAAATGTCGTGTGCGGGAATGCGTGAGTGAGAGAGACAGCGTGAGGGAGAGGAAGAAAATCAAATCGCCGCCTTGTAAAGTCCTCATTTAAGTTTCCGCTTCATTACACAGGAGCATTCCGGCAGAAGCCATGCAGAGCAACGGTGAGACGCGGGGCTTCATGCATGCAGCCATCGGGGTGGGCCATATCTGTATTTCCATCTGAAATTTTTTTGTATATATGTAATGCGTCTGGGTCATCAACATGCAGTTCCTCATAAAATATGAGTCAGTGCTGCTTCCTTTTGTGCCCTAAATAAATTTGTATTTTGTGAGCTCGGGTAGCAAACCAATTTCCAGCGTGAATGTCCCCGTATTGCTCTCATCCCAAAGTTAATAAAATATGCAAATCCAATTAGATCATTGTAACAATGCGGCACACCGACAAAAACAGTAGGGTTGAATCACATGCAAAACTATTATAACTAGTAGCTATACTTGATGCATCTACAGCAGAATGAGAACCTTTATGCACCATAAATCCGAGCAAAGATCTTAGCCTGAACCTGAGCTCGGTGAGTCCCAAAAAAGGGGTTTTTAAGGCGACTGTTTTCGCTTCCGTTTTTGCTTCATTTTGTTCCCCTTTATGATATTCATATTGATGTTCAAATTCAGCTTGTTGCTGGGCGAGGCTTGTGGGAACCACTCGCGGATCAGATCCCTCAAGAGGATGTGCAGAGCTTCTGGGCAACGAGAGGCCGGCAATGGGATCAGGATGGCAAAACACTGGCACCTGCCCGTCTCTGAATCCTGCTTAATCTGCTTTGAATGCTGCTAAATACTCATCCAGTTGACAGACCAGCAACCAGGAACCAGTCAGCGAGGCGTTTTAAGAGCGTGGTCATCCGGTCTCTGGGCATCTGACACAGACAAATACAGAAAACCTCATGAAGCAGGTGATTTTCGACAAATCCACGAAGCTATTTTAAAGTCTCATGCACTGACCCAGGCCTGAAACAAAGATGTGGACATCACAACTCGTCGCGCCTCTGATGAAACTAACCACTCAGACATGACTCTGTTTAAACAGAGCTCAAGGCTTCACGCCGCTGATAAAGCAGCGCAGCTGACATCCCAATAACAAACAAATGCCACTTGGCGGATGCTTTTATACAAAGTGCCTTAGACTCTCATAAATGCATCCGCTCACCAGCATGGGTGGCCCCAGAGGGAGTCATCCTCCAGAACCCCGGCAGTGTTAGAGTCCTCTTTCATCCACTGAGCCACACAGAACTGAAATGATCAAATTAGACTTTCATCCTAAATATCGAACAACATTTTTTCTTTTTCTGGGAGCCATGATGAACAGATGTTTCAATTGTTTTTCTGTAGAAAATTGGGGAAATAACCACTGTAAAATAACTTTTCTGGGCTTTAATGTTAAGACTGCAAAATAAATAACTTAATATTAACATCATAAGAAATAACTTAATTGTAATTTAAAGTGTTCTTTATTGTGTATGTGTATATGTATATATCCTATAGGAGCACAGAGCAGTGAACCCGGTGCTCTGATTTGATTAAAACGGCCTCCTGAGTTTAGAAGCAGGGCCTGTTAAAAGATGGATAAATATGCACATTTGAAGTGTCTTAATCAAACTTTGATACATAGATTCCTTTCATTCAGTTGAGAAAATATTCTTCTTTTTTCCATTGCAGGCTTAAATTATATGACAGCCATGTTTTTTGTTTTCTGGTGTGTATTCATCATTGTTATATTTGGCTGTAAATGTGCAAAAGTGAAAGTGTCTCTTTTATATTGTCCTTGGGTGTTGAATTACATTTTCACGTCAGCCAAATAAAGAGAGCCCAAATTGATGAGATATGAGAGATATTTTAATATCTACTCCTACTGAAGTAAAAGACACAAGTGAAGCGTTCGCTTTTTGAAAACCTTCACAATGCCGTTTTAAAAAGCAGCCTTTCATTGGCCTTCCTGTCAGAAATCAAGAAATGTTCCAATTTGTGAACATCCTTTTAAAGGTTGCAAAGAGGGTCAGACTCAATAATTACCTTGATTTAAATGATTTGGTTGCCAGCATACAGAAGAATGTCCAATTTTGTCTCTCAGTGAGTCACATTAATTTATACACAATCTACAACCATGTTTCAAACATTATTTTCTAACCTGACCTTAAAAAAGTACAGACTCTGGTCTCGTTAAACTTTCATGTAATGCCAACTTGTTTTTTGTTTTATTATGCCCTTGTTAATAGTAGCATTAGTCAACAGTAACTTCCAAAAAAGTCGAAAGTACTCCATTAGAAGAACAGAATTCAAATTGGTACTTAAGTAATGGTACATAAGTATCATTGGCAATATGTAGTTAAAATATCAAAAGTAAAAGTACTCATTATGCAGACTGGCTCTTTTTAGAGTGCTATAATATTATAATATGTTATATGATTTTTACCACTAACATATGTGTCAGAGCTTTTAAGTGTTGTAATTGGAGACAATTTGAGATGCTTTAAGTACTACTGGATATGTTAGTAGTGTAGTACTGCATCATATTAAAAAGCATTTAATAAGCACTTGGAATGTAAAAAGTAAATATTAAGTATGTGCTTCAAATATATGTAGTGAACTGAAAATAATGCATAGATGTATAGCATAGCACAGTAACACTCAAGTAAAGTATTTGAAAATGGTACTGAAGTGCAGTACTAAGTTACATTCTACAACTACTTGTAAAGGTGGTCAAACAGCAGTAGTAGAAGTTTTTTAAGTAGTTTGCATCTTTTACGGAGTAGCACGCCATCATCGGTTTCTCAGTGTTCTCGTGCAGTGTGTCGAAACTCTGACTAAACACCAAGTTAAACCGCAGTCAATAAAGACAGTCGTAGTAAGTTTTGACCATTTACTGTCACTCTTTTCCATCAACATGCTGTGGTGAAAACTGCAAACAAAGACAATACAAAGTATTCAGTCTGCATTCTCAAATATTGCATTTACATAGTTGTACATACAAATATACATTGCTTGTTTGCACATGGATTGACTTACGGCATTGCCTCTAAGATGATTCCCAGTGGATGCGAGTGGATTCATTTCTGGAGCATGCGGTCCTCTGTTGCCTTCCTACCACTGACAAAGGTTACTGAACCGGAAGTACCGAAACCGGAAGTGACTAACCCGGAAGTTCCGGAACCGGAAATGATTGAACCGGAAGTAACGCCACGGCAGGGCGTGAACAGAAAAACTATATTGTTATTAATTATCTTAGAAATTAGATTGAAAATGCCACAAGGCAACACACTCTCGCCTTAGATATCAAAAACATGAGCCGTTTGAATTTATGGCCTGCAAACAACACACATATTCATCTCCCAAACATAATAAACAAAAGCATAGGGTACGTTGTTTGGGGGGGGAAATGACAACACAAGAGGTACTTCGGTTTTCTGTGCTCACAATCAAAAAAAGGTAGTAAAACAAAGGTTGGAGAGAGTGGTGGTGGATGGGTCAAACTATCACCGGACTTTCACTCAGGGGCCGGCGTTCGCGTCCCGTGTGAAACTGAAACTTACGCTACGAGCGTACTCATTTTAAGCCAAATGCTAATCTATTTTTCTAACCCTAACCGCTGATTTTTCTCAACGTTAACCGCGTTTTCACGTTAACAACGCACGAATCCCTCGGCGTCATATTCCACAGGCGTTAAGTGTTCCTTACTTCCATCCACTCTTGAGCTTAAGGGCCTCAAGTGAAGGATGACTTCCACCCCTTCATCCCAACCACAACCTGTCCATTACAAGCTGCCCACATGCTACATTTAAGGCTTTTAGGTCCTTCACTTCCCCAGTGCGATGCAACTCAGTTAACAGTGGGATGACCCGAGCACATTCCCATCGGCGTACGTAGTTTTAAATATCTGTCTGGAATTGGAGCTGACATGAAGAATACCACATTCTGTCTGTGAAAAGCTTCAGCGAGACCTTTCTGCTCTGAGGATAAACTGGAGGCAAAGGTCTGACTATTTAGATGCAGAAAAGCTGACCTTTTGGAAACGTAAGGTTTCGGGCTGAATGCGAGAAAGACTGTGGTGTGTGGGATACGAGAGCCTCATGCAGTTTAGATAGTAAGCAAAAATCTACACGGAGGTTACTGCAGATTGCACCCTCTTATTTATAAAACCTTTGATAATCCTTTATCTTCAAATAGGCTTTGTCGGTTTTGTCAAAAACATCTGGGAACATTACACAGTTTGATACATGACAAATCAACGCTCAGCTCGATAAGATCCCGATATGATTCCACGAGAGAGAGAGAGAGAGAGAGAGAGAGGGAGAGGGAGAGAGAGAGAGAGAGAGAGAGAGAGAGAGAAATGAGAGCTTTCCATTCTCTTTGTAGTACCTTTAAATCTCTCATCTCTCTCTCCTGCTCTGGTAAATTATTCAGAGCTGCTGATTTATCACTTCCAACAACAACAACAACAACACAGATATAACAATTGCGTGTCTTAATGGGAGGCCCCCACTGGAGCTTCCCTAGCAGCGGAGACTCTTTAAGCAAAACGCTCTTAATGCAGTTTAGCAGAGGCACATAAAGTCGTCGACCCAGCCGCAGCTAGAATACATTCGAACATATGCAAACTTTGCAAAAAATGTAATGCATTGGTGTTTGCACAGGGATGGACTCTTTCACTGACAGAAACACAAAGAAATGTGCATCAATGCCCTTCATGTTTTCATTTGCAGATGTTCGACAGTCTACTCGAGTGTCGAGTTACCCCGCAAAGGCCCTGATGCCTGACTGTGAGACGAACAGCGCTGCCACTTAAGACTGCAACGGCCAACCTTGGTTACTGGCTTTTGAATACCAGCATTAGTGGTCTGATCCGGATGCGCCCTGAAAGAGTTCTGCTATTAAAATCAAAGCCGGTTGAATAGATCTATTTTGCCTGCTGATACTTCCACATGCGGGGCCTAATGGCCTCCAACAAAAAGCTACAATTTCAGCCTGTAACAGAACACGTGTGGGTAATATCGTGTGGCAGCGACTTTGACCTCCGGAAAGTAACAACTTAATAACTCCACTTTAAATGGAAGAGGGGCTTAGGGATGTTTTCCACTCATCAGATAATCACACGTTAGTGTTAGTTAGGTTCAGGAAAAGAGTGCGGTTGACGTTAACTTCACTGGCGGTGTCAGACGCCGAGGAGCACTGACCGAGCTGCATTAATGGACGTGTTGACCGTCTTCTTTTCAAGATATTCACGCAAAGTATGTAAAAAAAGCCCAGTTGAGCTTTTGGGGGAACTTTTTTTCAGAAGGGTAAAGGTGACCTTCCCGTTGTCCGCATTCAGCGCGGAGGGATTTCTTTGCATTTCTGAGGGTGACTACATCTCCTGGCAGATCTCAGAGCAGTTGGGGAACTTCAAGGTGGAGCCCGTAGAAGTTGGTACAGGGAAGCGGAGGCTCGGCCCCCGGGAAACACCGTGTACTGCATGAAATATGGAAGTCGACTCTGTGACGTCACCCCGTAGGTTTCTGAAGAGCTGTTGTGTCCCCACTAAGCCAAACATGTGTTCAAGAGGTGGAGCTGAGGTGGGACTGGGTGACGCATGCACCCACATGTCACTCAAAGTGGCCACGCCCTTAACTATGCACACATTTAAGTACGGTATCAATGAAATTTAAACGTGTGAGTTGTATAAAAATGCACTCTCCATCCAGTTGTCATGAACGTATTACGTTAGCTATAGTGAACTTTTTTTACATGTTTATTCCTGCTGTGAAGCATTTCAACGCGCCAGCTTCAAGTGGCCATTTGAGGAACTGCACCTGTTTTTAGCACCTCTACGTTGGCTTCATTTCTCAGCACCGGAGGTGGCCGCGTGGGTAACAAACACTCTATTCAGTCAAAACATTCTGGTCCCTGTGTAGTCCCATCTGTACGACTTTAGTTTGGTCAGGTGGGTGGACAGTAACACCACTGCGGGGGTGGCCTTTTTGACAAGAGGATTATCTATGAACTGGAGCCAACTTTTAAGCCTCTTTCCTTTTCCCCCCATCTGTGTTGTGTCCTAAAGAGATAATCACTTAATTAAATATTGATGATATTTCAAAGCGGAAGCTGGCAATCGGACTTCTGGAAGGGCAGAATGATTAGGCCGGTGTTTACTGAGTCATAGCTGCTGCTTCAAGAGGAGATAGAGAGGTGAGCTGGGCGGACACAGACAGGGACAAACAAACCCCCCAAACATGGTAGGGAAGAAAAAAGATGGAGTTAAAAAGAGAGGAGGAGAAAAGAAAAGCCTTTCCTGTCAAAAGCATTCGAGCGGCTGGTAAAAGTAAAAGAAAACAACGATAAAATATATACTAAAGCCACTGGCAGACTTATTGAGTGCTCTTAAAACCAAATGATTAATTTACAACTGTGTAGATATGAGTTCTGCTTTGTATCATATCCTATCATACATTTTTCATAAAGCAGCAATACCACGATGGGACGATTGGATCTCTCCCCCCCCCCCCCCCCTCCCACCCCCACACACACACACACACACACACACACACCCGTGGACATGTGGGAGCCTCTTGGTCCATTAAAGTGTGTGTGTGTGTGTGTGTGTGTGCGTGTGTGTGTGTGTGTGTGTTTGTGTGCATTGGAAACGGATATTTGCTTTTAGGAAGGAAATCCAAGGAAAAAGGGAGGTGAATGGTGCAGAATAAGTAAAGAAAATATAATAATTCACACACACACACAGAGCAAAAAGTGACTTGCAGTACACACACACACACACAGAGAATAAGTCCATTTCCATCTGGTGATGTTTACTTTCGGAAGTGAGAGCGTCTGCTCCCGCTAGAGTGGAGGCAGAAGGAGGGAGGAATAAACGACAGAGGGATCGTGATAACACAGGGATGAGGCAACAGACTGATGGAAAAGTGAATATTCCTTTGGTAGAAATCTTTAGATTACACGCCCGGTTAGATTCAATCGCCCCCATAGGTATTTGGCGCAGTGAGTCTGTCTGTGTGTCTCCTTATCTCTGTGTGCATGTACTCAAGTGATTTCAGTACAAGACAGCAGCTGCTAGGGGAGATAAAAACGCTTTGTAAAAAAAAAATTTATATATATATATATATATATATACTGTACATGTGATCGTTGGTTAATGCATATACATTTGCATCACCAGGTAGGAACATCAAACTACAACATTACATCTATGGCTGCACACTGGGAGACTGGTGTGTGTTTTACAGGAGAGTCACGGACTCTCTTCATTCCTTCCTGCGTTCACAAACTGTGGCACCGATGCGCATGGGAAACATTTGACTGCGATCTGATCAATTAGTGATCCGGGTCGATTAGTATGCAAAAAGTAAAGATTAAAAGAGTATTTCGGCCAAATACGCGCCTCGTGTTACCTTTTGCGGTGAATGAAGAATGCAGAAAAGTTAATGGTGGCTACTTTGAACGACAGCAAATCTACACAAAAAAATGTCGGTTTACAAACTCTCACACAACTTGTGCAGTATTTAATCCAAGTCTCATTTATCCATTTATATGCTCACTACTTCCCAAACACATGCGTCTTCACTAAAAATATTCAAAACATTTTGATTTTACTGTTGTTTGAGTTTGTAAACGGGTGTTTTGATATAGTCTTGCTGTTCTTAATCTCAGACCCCATTCACTTCAATTCATCAGGACTTTTCTGTTTTTGTTGATTCCTTATTCACCATGGAGGCACGAGAGAGAAAAACTAAGTTTTACACGAGGTAACACGTGGTGAAATTATAATTTTGGGAGTGAAGAAAGCCATGACCATGCACAAAGTTCAGTTTCTCATCCACTATAAGCTCATTTTACTTTTTCCAGGTTGCGCTGATATTTTACCACAAAAGTTTGGATCAACACATTCTCGCTCCCAACTCGTCAGTAACAACACTTGGTTAGTGAACCGAGCTTTAAACTATGACGCTCTTGGTACCGTGGTCAGTTTCCACTTGACAGGAAGTTAGCTTCAGGAGCAGTTAGTAAAAAGAGCAGTTACGTTAACTTGACTGACTAACGAGTCACGTGACTATTGTGACAGAACCTCAATGTTTACTTACAGTCCTGTTTATTATAACCCGGTGAAATGATGTTGTTTTTTTTAATTAACCTTCTCAACACTCAAATGCTTAAAGGTCAAAAAAGTAATTTGTAATTAGTTAATTATGATGCATCTGATAACATGACTGCCACAAACACTGCTGATAAAAGCAAATCATTTAGACTAGGAAGTAAAATAAACAAAAAATTTATTTACAAAAGGTAGGTCTAAAAAATAAAATAATAATAAATAAAACAATTTTTTTTAAATGCTGAATGAATAATATTTTCCCAGCCGAATGGAAATGTTTTATCAGTAACTGTGCTCATGTTTCTCAGTCTCAAACATAGTCAACTATGTCATGTTGCATGCTACTCCAGTGCACTTCAGGAACAAATATTACTCCAGAAAACAGTTCATATCCAGGAGGTCACATTTTAGAAACCACTGACCATCCATCAAGCTGATGACGACTTCTAGCTGGAACGCGTTCGTTTTCTTGCCCACAATAAATCAAAAGAGCCCTCAACCGTGAATGCCGGTGTTTTTCTTTGCATGTATCCATGAAACAATTGCCATTTTTCTTGACTCATATAATTATTAGAACTCTTACAATCAGGGCTTGTGAAAAAAGAGTGTTTACTTGAGCCGGTTGCCACATACTCGGTTCAGGATGGTACCACCTCCGCCTCATTTTTTTTTTTTTATCTATGAAAAACCCCGTTCCAGGCAGATATGCTGCTCGGTCAAGTACGAGTAAAGAGAACACTGATAACACTGACATATTTATTATTTTTCACACTATTTCGATAGAGCTTTTGACAAAGTAAGGGGTCAACAGGCACAGTGTTATCAACTTCCTGCTGAATCACCTACACATCCAGTGCACCGGCCAAACGAGGGATTTAAAAGAAAAAGGCTGCACAGTTCATTCTGTTTCTGTTTCTCTGGGCCTGAGGCGAGTTTTTACCCCTGAGTAGCCCGCTGTGTTATCCACATCGCCCGTGATCCATTTGCTCTATGTGCCAGGTAATGATCTTACACTCCTGCATTTACATCTCAGGTTTTCGCAGCCGACAGTGTTGCAATACAACAAGTGCGGGTACCTGTGTGAGTTTGCGTTGTCATTATATTCCTACGGTATAATAAAAAACAAACAAGATATGGCATAAAAACGCTCCCAGAGTCTGGACTTTGGCTGCTCCTGTGATCAAACTGTGTGCATTCTGTGCGGCACACCGGATTTAAGATCCCAATGTCTGCAGCTGTCATTTACAGCAGCCTTGTAATAAAGATGTTCAAGGGGGGGCGACGACGCACTGCTGACGACGCTGTTAAAGAATAGCATTTAGAATAGGAGCAGGTACGACAAGAAGTCAGCATTTTTTTTTTTTTTTATCTCATAGTCATAACAAATAGCTTTGAAAGAAAATAGTGCGACTACAGGGACGTGATAAGAACAAGGATTAAGATCACGGAGGCCAACGAGACGACGTTATGAACAATAAATGGGATAAAGGTTGTTCCCTTAAAGATAAGAGAAGCTTTTTTGTCGAATTACGTAACAAGTGATGGCCTTTAACCAACGCACAAAGAAATGCTGCGCTTTTTACAAGCTGGACGCTAATGATGAAGCCTGATTTAGATGTAAGACACACACACACACACACACATACACACACACACACACACACACCACCCTACCCCCTAAGACAGTGCTATGAGCAAAAACTGGATAAAAGCATGCTTTTATGTAGATAAGGGGAACTCGCTGAGAGCGAAGCAAGATAAAAGGCTACGGAAGATAACAGCTGTGTAATATGTGTGACTGTTTCTTAATGGAAGTGATGACTCATCAGGGTTGGGACGCGAGGGATTACATGTAACAGGATTATATGAATACGAGTATTAAAAGACAAAACACACACTCTGTAACGGTTACTGAAATAAGGCCAGCAATCAGATTCATAATTATTTGTTGTGACCTTTGTTTGATACTATTAAGTGGAAATAATGACTCACCAAGGCTGGTTGGTGCGGAGGGGGGGACTGCAGATTATACGTGACAAGATTTTCAATAATCTCTGAGAAAACAGCTGTGAAGATTGAAAACCCTGACATGGTTTGATGAGTTACAAACCAATGTTATGATTTGGTGGCAAGCTGACTGCAGAGGTGCTTAATTACAGTAGCTAATGTATATTAAATAGTAGTTTAAGTGCTAATCACTGAGATAATTCAGGAAGTACACCCACAGGGCTCATTAATCTTTCATTTGAACTTTTTTAGGCTTTTTTTTTGTTGCATTTTTGGTACTTAAATTAGCTTGTACTTAAAAAAAAAAAAGCTCTTGAAGTGGATCAGTGCATCTCTTCTGTTAAGAAAAACCCTTAAATTAAAAACATGGAACTTGTTAAAAATGTAAGCCTTTAAACTCCGGGGGCGTTTTTTTGTGCGATTAATTAGAACATCATTATCATCTTTTCAAACTGTTATTTTTCTCACGATTACGTTACTCACACAGAACACAAACATTAATACGGCGGAAAACATCGTCATTTATTTTTTGGGGCATGAGGTAGATGTTTCTGAGCTTTCGCACCACGAATGAAGGCATCAACCAATCACGTGGTGCGCAACGGACATATGCAATAAATAAACATATTGTACGACAACACGTAGTCCAAATGGAGACGCCGAGCTGCATTACTCCTTTCAACCTTGACGAAGGCAGCGCAGACCAAATCTAATCCTTCTGTTCTTACCTTTCACAATAAAAGCTCCAAACATTGCGTAACTTTTTACAAGTGGGAACTCAAATTCACTCGGAGCAATTTGCTTAAAAGGAAATTAAATAAAGAATCTAAAGCTTTGTTTATACGGCGTGCGTGCTCTGTGTTTGTACGGAGGCGTTTGTACTCTCATACTCTATTATTCATCCGAAACGCCAGAGGGCTTTACAAACAAAATGTACTGTGAAGAATCAAAAAGACAACGAGTGTAACTCAGAGATGTGCCCATAGACTGTGAGTGTAACGGGCAAATCTCCATAAACTGACCTCCACAATGATGAGGAGGGATTGTAATTATCTGCAAACTCATATCTCATATTCATGGACTATTTTATTGCCTTTGTACAAACCCTGTAAAGAATCAAGTCAAGTATTAAAAGCTTTATAAGGAAACAAAGGTTGAATATCCCGTAAGCAATTTGATTTGGCTGCCAAATATTTGCTCAAATGAAGATATTTAAGACCTTCTGTTTTTTAAAGCATTTAAAAGCGAATTGGTGAATTGGCCTTCACCACAGCGACTATGAACTAAGCTTTACAGCACTTAACGCTCTACAATAGTTCACCTCAGACAGACTGCCAGTACGCAACTCTGGGTCAATGGGATTCTGCCTGTGTGAATGTATTCTCACCTTTTATTGAGAAAGGGCTGCAACTAATGAGAATTTGCATCGTTGCCGGTGTGAATAGTTATGATGCGTAGTAGTATTTCGCATTTTCGGGGCTGTTTAACTGTCACTATCTCCGGTGTGTAAAGGCCATCAATGGTTATTAGTCCTGTGCCAGCAGGTCTTTAGTTTTGCTTTCTCCTTCTGTAGCGTCACACTATTCTTTATACAATAATGTCAGACCAATCTGAGTGTTTGGACTAAGTGCTCAGTGGCCTGAGACCAGAGTCGCAAAACAGCATTATTGACATTAAACGAGTTCTGCATGCACTTTCACGCTGCACAGAGGCCATAAAAATAATCTTGAAAAAGCTGTTGACAGCCTCGAAGATAGTGATAGTTATCATGCAAGTGGTCCATGAAAGAAGCAATCCAACCGACTGCATTTATCTGGCAGCAAACAAATCGAAAGACAAAACAATAGCATGGGCACGACAGGGACAATACCGACGATGCCTCAGAAAAAGAGGGAGGAAAAAGGAGAATGATAATATTGGTACTGCAGTATTGGACTTCACTTAATCCCCATCATGTGTTAATGTCACTGTGATGGTGTTGTGCACTGCAATTACCACCCACTCATACATCGCACAGACAGACAGGGACAAGAGCAGATGCTGCTGCTATGAAGACAGATCACTGAGGGCTCAACATGTCCTCGGTGAGCTGTAATGTCGGGCCGTACAGAGACTGTGAGACCCCGAATGTGTGTGTGTATGTGTGTATGTGTGTATGTGTGTCTTTGGAGGCATATCTTCTTTTTGAGTGCGTGTATTCTTGTGTTTTTTTGTTTTTCGTGATTGTGTATCGATGTGCACATATATCTCTGCAGCTCCTTTGCAAGAGTGCTGGTGGTTTCGCTTACCTGCACAACTATGTGTCCGTTTATTAATTTTGACTCAATGTTTATGCACTTCAAATTGTGTGTGTGTGTGTGTGTGTGTTTGTGTGTGTGTGCGTGTGTGTGTGTGTTTGTGTGTGTGTGCGTGTTTGTGTGTGCGTGTGTGTGTGCACGTCCTATTGATAAGCCAGTCTGCACCCGAGGCTCCGGATGGATGGCCCCCCCATTAGGCGGTCGGCCTCCCAGGAAAGAACACCTCAGCCTGGGGAGAATGTGATGCTCTGGCCCTGAGGTGCTGAAGGCCTGGAGGTCTGGATGTTATTCCACTGCTTTGCCCCACATCCAGAGAGAGTCATACCAATTGAATCACACCAAAAACCTGGATAAGGGAAAATAATCTGGTAGCAATGCCTGCAGATATTGCAACAGAATTGAGGAATTCATTTGAACTCCAGTCTTCGGCACCAAAGATGAACGCCCTCCATCAAAGATGACCGTCACACCGGTAAGGATGAAACACAACAGCCGTGTTACGCCACATATGAACCATGTAATTTGGTGCCTGCAGCACACATTGGACATGCTGCACATACAGAAGATGAAGTCAATGTGGAATGTGCTAATGCGAGGAGCAGATGTGATACAGTTGCTGTTAATCTTGTCACAACGACTGGAGAAAAGATTTGTTGTCATGTCAAGGGGGATGTATTAATGCAAGGCCTTCAGGTCACAACATTTGCTGAATGCCATTGGTCGCCAACGCTTAATAAAGGGTGCAGGCCTCACCTGGGTTCAGGTAATGCAGCAACCTCCGGGTCTGAAAAGTGAAGTACATTCAACTTGCATTATTTATAGTGGACAGCAGGGGGCGACTCCCCTGGTTACAAAAGAAGAAGTCTCATTGTATAGAAGTCTATGAGACAATGACCCTACTTCTCGCTTGATTTTCCTATTAAAATCAGCATGATATTCATTTAGTAAATGATGGTCCTATTTAGAGAAAAATAGACCATTAATCATTGTATGTTTTAGGGCGGGGCTACCTTGTGATTTACAGGTCGCCCCAGTTCAGTTCACTTTCGGTTCATGAAAGATATAATTGTAACATGTTGGTCATTCAGAGTTTGTTTGTATTAAGCTCCAACCTCTGGTGTTACTTCTGGTAGCAAAAAGACAACATGACGACAAGCCAAAAACCAAGATGGTGACGGACAAAATGCCAAAAACCAAGGCATCAAAACGGCAGTCCACAAATACAATGGGTGACGTCACGGTGACTACGTCCACTTCTTATACACAGTCTCTGTTTCAGGTAAGGCCTGGTGTCACTTCACCCCCAAGCTGAGGGATGGATCTGGGCACAGTTTTCATTTTATGGGTGTAAATATGATGAATGTCACCAGTATTATAACAGAGAAAACCAACAAATCCAACCACTCGGTTTCTTGGTTGTTTAAAAATCCAATCAGCTCAACGTCCAGTGCCTATATACTGTGTTATCCATTTTGTCTATGCAAACAGCGGTTTGAAAAGGGGCTGTTGATGCATGAGGCTTCACTTCCATCTAGCTTATACAGGAGACCAGCTCGGTACCTCTTCGCATGTGTAACCGCTATTGCTTCTGGCACTTTTTTCCCACTTTTTTCCATTTCACACCCTGTTGCGCTTTTCCAGAATCGTCTCCGACTCGTCTCTTGCCTCCATCTTTCCTCTGTCTCATCCCACACTGGCGTCATCTCCGTCCTTAACCCTCCCACCGAAGTCTGTCACCCCGTTCTCACCCGTTACAGCAATAAATCTATATTTGATTGTGTTATTTCTACACTTTTAGGCGTTACTGCTAATTTGTATTACTTTACTCTACCTATTTTGCGCAATAAAAATGATAGGAATCAAGCTTTTTTTTTATCTAGTATGAGGAAGGCCTAAACTCACAAGTTTAATTTCCATTTTCTTCGTCTTCTTTTCGCCCATCACCGTCCTCTGATTTGATAACCCTCGTCTTGTATTTTACCAGGAAATAAAGTCGTGTTAGCTGAGAGAAGTGTCATAGATAGGCTTCGATACATAGAGAACTCTGAAAATGGTCTGAAAACAAAGGCGGTTTTTCATTTAGTTTCTCTCACATTTCAGCCAGAACTGAAGGTACGAATGATTTTTAATTAATTTTGAATTCTCAAAAACTAATATCAAAATAAGAATTCCTCAAAGAAATACTTGACATACACTGCGTAAACAAACCTGTTAGGGAGAATGTTTTACATAGTTGACCTTTCTCATTTAAACGGCTTCTCATTAAGCTGTTTTACTGCTACTGAAGGCACTATGCAGGAAATGTTTCACACATTTTAAGCCATAAAAGAAGGTTAAATTGCAAAATCCAATGGAGTACTGGGTCTCCGATATGCAACATTATTTTAGGCAGTGGAGCTGGGGGAATATTGGCAGCAGTTTTGAAGATCATTCTCTTTTCATAATGTGTCACAGCTATAAAAAAAGACGACATTTGGAAGCCATAGAAACAGGTAATTCTGGGTTGACTAAGAAAGAAACAAAGATATTTCTGCTGGCACCCGCCTTTAACATCCCCGCTGTGCTGAAATTACCCAAATGTTATGAAAATGTACAGAACTGAACTGATTTGAAATTGTGCCCACATACAGAGAAAAATATGGCTCTATTTCCCGCCCTAATGGAAGTCAACAGTGCCCCTTAGCTATGAGCCACCACGTTCCTTTTCCTCGCACTCTACCAATTATTAATGTCTCTCTACCAATGTGGAGAGCGAGAGTTGAGGGCGCCTCCTTCCACCCATGTGGTTCCCAGGACACAAAAGATTCATGAATCATACATACTGCACGTTAAAGGTCAAATGCATGTCAAAGTATTCTACAAATGTGTGTGTGAGAGAGTGGGGAGTGTCAGGGCTATGAGCGGACATGGAAGGAAAACACATGGAGGTAATGACAGAAGAGCTGACCTTTGTGGAGATAGAGGGTGACAGGAAGGGAATGCTATTATTACAATATGTGTGAAATAAGTGAACGGTGGGAGGAAAAGGAAAATGTTACATGTGGGAAGCAAAATGCCACACAGCTCACTTGACCCTTGTGGTATCGAGCGATGGCGATAGATTTGGTTTTATGGGTCAAGACCTCACTATCTAAAGGGGTGTTTCTTTGGTTGAAAGCAACGTCCACAGTGAGTGACCAAGACAATGTTCCTGGAAAAGTTCTTTACCAAAAGCGAAAATATTATTTTTTTTAAATATTTACGCAAATTTCTTGATGCAATTTACATGAAATTATCAGATTTTGTTTTAATTTGTGGCAAAATATTGTATTGGGATCGTTGCTGGTTTATATAGCTTCTCATGCCCAAATCATCCAGTCAACGGTTATTCATTACTCAAAGTACTCAGTGGGCTGAGTATTGGTACTCAATGCCTTTAAGGCATCCACCGAAAAAACCCAGTACCAAGTGGTATTTAAACGGTTTTGCACTCAGCCAATCAGCGTAAGAGTTCTTCGAATTAATGCGACATGTGATTGGCCGACTACCGCACCAGCTACAACCCACACAGCTTCCATTCATATGGGTATCATATGAAGTACCCTATTGGTATTGTTACCACTTTAAGGGTACTGGTGCAGGTACTGGCATCACAATTTTGTAAATGAAAGCCAGCCTTAATTAGTAATACTCCGAATAAGAATTTGAGAACGTTGGTTCAAAACATTGCATCAAATACCGCAACTTGGTCAATGCTACTAAGCTGCAGACTAGGTGCCCCTCCAGCATCAGTTTTAGACGTGTCAGGGACAACAAAATGACTCAGTTGGGTTTAGTGCATGGTTGACCTTAACTTGACGTACTAAATATTCACCAAACTAGCGAGCTTTTAACGACTCATGTGATAAACAAATCTCATGACAAAATGTAAATGTTTATGTTTTGTTTCGCATCGTACATGAACAGCAGTCTCCTGGACAAAAGTCCCATGTTTCTTTGTAGAAACAATAAAGTGCTATTGTAATTGCTTATATGTACGTGTTTTGTTTTTTTAAATAAATATTTAATATGCTTTCGTGCAATACGGATGTTAACACGGAAATAATTTTGTAATTACAATAATATATTTTGTCTCTATTATTTATGTCCTCTGTGAGTTGCATCTCTAATTCTTTACACCTTTACCTGACGAACCCCATAGTTCTAATAAAAAGTAAATTATCAGGAGTGCAACAGCAGCATACAGCATTTTCTTTACTTTTTACTTTATTTATTTTTGCAATATAATTTTTTATGATAAAAAAAATATATATATTTCTCCAATCATTTCCCACTATTGATCACTTCCACTAAAACCGGAAGAATCCGACACATGAAGGGAGCAAAGTCATTGGAAGAAGAATGGAGATTCCTCCCTCGTATAAAGTTTCTGCGCTCATAAAACCAGGCTGCTCGGTGCACTAAACCTGCCCATGTCTGGCTGAGGTGTTTGTAAAAAATGCAATTTGTCTTTGCAATACCGTGTTTGACATGACCCGCGCCTGAGTAAATTTTACCTCCCACCAACCAATTTTTGTGCCACGTCTACCCGCATGTCTATCCATCTGTCTGCCTGTCACGGCGCATCTCATTCCCGTCCCTTGAAGCGCCGCGACCCTCCGAGCCGAGGGATGCTTCCCCCGTCCTGTGTCCTTTCTTACGTCTGATAAATAGTCCCGACTGAGTGTCGCGAAGCTTGTTGGAGACGGTTACCTGACATCAGTTTCTTTTCGGTAGGACGTCAAAAGTTATTCCCCCTTGCCTCTCGTTTCGATCGACCTGAATGTGCACACTTCATGCTGAACAGTTCATGTGCAATCAAGCTTTTTCTCTTTCTTCACTCTGGCAGACATAAAAAAAAAACACACACACACCTCTCTGTTCTTTTATTTACTCCATCATCTCCCTTATACATCATACTCCTTTTTGCATTTTGGTTAATCCATTATTGACAGTACAGCTTTTCTGTGAGTGTTCACGGCCTGTCAGAGATACTCAGGTGCAACGGGAGAAGATATGGAGCTAATGGCATCGGAACAAGAAGAAAGAAAAAAAAAAAAAAAAAACACAGTCAACCCCAGAACTATTTTAAACGAAGAATGGAACACTGCGAGAAAATGTTGAAAGAAAAATAAGGGATTTAATGGAAAAAAAGACAGAATAAAACAACATCAGAAGAAGAAAGACAGAAGTCAGGGGGGAGCGCAGGAGAGGACAGCAAAGCGAAAGGGCATTCCCAGCGGTGCTAACATGTTGAGGCCTATAGCTGGGAGCGCTCACACTCACACATACGCACACAAAGACACACAAAGCTGTTCTTCCTAACGAGTGAAAACCCTCTGAGCAGAAAAACTGTGATGTCTCTGGTGGCAGCTTGCAAAAAGCTTTCTCCTCGCCTCCGTCTCAACTTCCCTCTCCTTCGCTGCCTTCCTACCTCCTTCACCCCTCCTTTTCTACTGCAGCACACAACATGTGCTCACTTTCCATCCATCCATCCATCCATTCATAATCCTATGCACATCTCTCCATTTTGTGCTCTGATCAGCATTTCCAACCCTCCTCCTTCCATCTAAATATCCATTAGCGTTGTCAAAATAACTGGAATGCCCAATGCTATTTCACTGGTGTTGGGCGAGATTGAATTTGGAGTTGGATTTAATAAACCCACCAAGTGTGTTCTGCAAGCTACAGTTTTATTTGAGCATCACTCTTGAGGGAGCCGAATTTGAAGATGGGAGTAGTGAGAAGAAAACGAGGGAGGAGGAGGAGAGGACAGAGAAGAAGAAGAGGGAGTAAGAGGAGAAAAAGAAGACAGAGTTGGCAGAGTATACAGCTCCATACATGGCAGCATACAGTAAGCGTGGAGCGTGTCCACACTGGAAAAGTGACTAAATAAAGAACGCATTTAAAGAAAGTGCATTTATTAAATCAACGTTCATCCCCATACAGCGTTATATCTTACAAAAAAGTTACTAGTTCGTTTTTTTGTGCGCTTTCCTACAAAAGTCCAGCAACACGTGTCAAGTTACGCTCGTTACTTATGTAACGTAACGTTATTTTTCGCAGCTTTTGCTACGAATGCTTGATGAGACCAGGCTGATGAAATGAACTGTATTTTAGCTGGCTCGTGTGGGACACTATTGTCCCACAGTGCAATGCACAACAGCCCTGGAGGAGCTACTCACAGCTGCAAAAAGAAAATATATATATAAAGAAATGGTGGGGAGGCAGCTCGAGAAAGATCTTGGAAAAAGTAATAAATAAGAGTACACGGTATGAAATTGTGTACTTCTACACCCCTGACAGCATAAAATATTACGCTAAACAGTTGGAGATGTCTTGATCCCAGTCCACCTGAAAACACTGGCATAAACTCCCCTTTGGAAAGAAATGTCCTATACAGGGTCAAATATTGTAACAATGGTGTTGTATGTTTTCCCATTTTTGGTCGAAGTTCTGGTTCTACGCCAACTACATCCATTGCAACGATCCCTGAGGCTTAAGCTTGTCTCTCCACCTCAAGAAAAGAAAAAATATGTCACTCTGCCGTCATTGCAGATGTCGTCTCTGCATCTCTTTCTTATACATCACCCTAAGAACGCCGCCAACAGACACCCACTCTCTTCATCCATCAGCCCATCTTTCCCCTCTTTCTCCACCTCCCCTCCTTATTCTCACCTCCCTTTGTCCTCAGAGGCATTTGAAAAAGAAAAAAAAAACTGAGACAACTGACAAATCCCCTGACAAAGTGAGAAAGGAAATAGTGAGTGTTTGGAATAAAAGCATGCTAACCCACTCAGAATGCCATTACAATGCCTACTTTATATGAACGTCTATTTAATAACATATTATTTATTATTACACTTTTTGTGTCTTGCTGGTTGATGGTGACACGCTCCTTAACCGGGAATAAAAGGAGGTGGACGACCTCAGAAACTAAAAGTACTCGCTCTGACTCGAATTAAAAGTTGCCCCGTAAGTCGCTCCTCTTTCAATTTTTTAAGGTGGCATGGATTTATTTTTAGGGAGCATGTGCTTCTAAAGTGTGGAATCCCGTCTCATGCGAGGACTTCTCACTTAAGTGCATTTCAGAGTTCCTGTGCCTGCACGGACCTCGACCCGCCCACGGGGAGGTTAAAAGCGTCTGGGTCTGCTGGAGCAACCCACAATGCAGCTGGCGCTTGGCATCGTCCACCCCACTGCTGTTCGAAGACTAAAATAAAGGCAAGAGGACTTACCACCACAACGGATAGCTTAAACGTCCTGAACATTTTGTATATGCTTTCAAAACACAAATATTCCAGTCATGCATGCAGTATTTTTTTGTTTTAGCCGTTTCTAGATGCCTTACCTTCAATGGTTTACCGGTTGCCAATATAAAACAACTTTATCTCCAATCTACTGCAGTTCAAAGCTCTAACTCTTCTGACCCGCCTTCATACTTTCCTGTGGACACCTGAGACAGGTGTTGCACCTTGCAGTGTTTAAAAAATATACGATGCTCAAGGCTCATAACATGCATTCCACGAAATAAAAGATTGCATGCAGTAAAAAAGATGACAATAAACTGCTTGTGAATTTCAATAAGTTTTTTAAATACACCGAGGAACAAACAGATGCCTTGGCCTTAGGCTTTCAACAGTAAAATGTCAGCTCTTGAGCTGAAAGCTTGACACGGAAACATAATTTGTAACAGGTTTACAAAACAAGTGCAAAGAGAGGTGACACATTCATTGTGAGGTCTTGCTGAGAGTTTCAGGGTCCCACAGCTGATTACATTTTCAGCAATAAAGCCTTTCAGATAGGGGACTTCAATCCCTTCACGTAAATGTTTTTTAATTATATAGCAGTAATTGTTTTTAGAGATGAGGTGTCAGGTTCTTTATATGATGGGTTTTGTATTTGTTTTAAGTTTGAAGATTTGACAAACTGCTGCTGGCTGTCAAGAATGCAAAGCTTTGCTGAAGAAACTGTTTCTGCAGGGATTTTGTATCGTAAAACTTCTGTATGGTTTTGGTTGGATAAACACAGGACTTTCACCCAGTAAAGTTTCTTAAAACTTGCATTATCACTAATGACCAGCAGGGGGTGACTCCTCTGGTTGCAAAAAGAAGTCTGACTCTATAGAAGTCTATGAGAAAAGGACTCTACTTCTCACTGGATTTATTACCTCTGTAAACAATGTGAACATCAATACAGTATGATGTTCATTTATTAAATGATCTAGAGTCAAATAGACCTTAAAGCACGGTATGCTTTAGGGCGGGGCACATTTTTAATTGACATGTTGCTATTGCGGCGTTGTTTGGTCTGGGAGTTGTCCGTGTTTTCATCTTACAACTTTCACACTTTCACAGTGTGTTTTCAGCTCATGAAAGTTAATTGTATTTTGGTTGTATAAAAATGTCTTACACAGCGTATGGTTGTACTAAGCTCCACCCTCTTGAGTAACTTCTGGTTGCAAAAAACCAAGATGGCGACGGCAAACATGCAGAAGTCGAGGTTTCAAAACGGCGGTCCACAAACCAATGGGTGATGTCACGGTGACTACGTCCACTTCTATGACCTTTGCTCAAACCATGATCTTTAGCTAAACTTATCCAAGCCGTTTTGTTTCAATTCAAGTTAACCACGAGTTTGAAACTGAGTCCATCAAAATGCTTCATTTTTATTCCGACCTCTATTCAAAACACACCGTTCGTCTGGCTGTCGTCTGATAGAACAGATCGCTTTTTCACCCACGCTTCACTGTATATATACATGATGTATTTTTACACCTTGAGTCTATTTTCTTGAGTTTTACTTATGTAACAGGAATGATGTGTTGGTCTCTGAGCGTTGCGGGTGACCAAAAAACATGATGCTTTCCAGAGGACCTTAAACCAAGCATTGGATGGTCACTGGTTTATAAAATATTGTTAGTTAATAAGCTTTGTCTCATGCACCTTATACACGCATAGAACATGCTGACTATTCTTGCATCAACCTGAGACGTTTTAGAACATGTTTAACATGGATTCCTTGTGGAAGCTATGGAAACAGTCTAATCTCTGGAGAACAGTATGTGTCGGCTCAGCAGACCGGTGGATTCTGACACATTCAATGTGCATCCAACGGTGTTAAAATTTGTGGTATATTTCACTCCTGCTTCTTCACACATGACTATTTGTAGCGGCGCTGAAATCGTATGTGTGTCATCAGCGCATGTATGTACATAAATATATATATATTTATATATATATACAAACACTGTAGCCTGCTAAAGGAGTGATGCATGCTGTAATATATAAATACCACAACACACACACACAAAAGCCTTTTCAATTAATCATGATGTCCTTCGGCCCAATCTACTGAATGCTAACATAATGGACCCGAGTGATAAACCACTTCCCTTTTCACTTGAAGCCTGTTTAGGGAAGTCAGTGAGGAAAATAAAGGATGGAAAGACGGTGGGGAGGAGAAAAAGAGAGACAGAGACTGTGATTGAATGAGAGAAGAAGAGAGAGGAGAGGCAGAGAATAGGGGATCAGGAGAGGTGAGATGCTGAGGAGAAGCATGTTTATATTGCTGAGAGGTGAAGGGATATTAGATACAAATTATTCATGTGCTTATGCCAATCCCCATCTCATGAGAAGGGTCCATTTGATCCTCGAAGACAACATCAAGACGGAAACAGAGAAAAAGAGTCAAGAGTGAGGAGCAGAATCAGGTGATGGAAAATCTCTACGGAAACGCACAGTCACCATATATATTATTACACTTTAGGCATGTTATTGTTGCTGATATGAAGTGTGATAAAAATGCATACGCAGGCCAAGTGATGTGATCATGGCTGTGTGAAGAAACTGCCACTGCAGTGGTTTTATTCATCATCTTTTAAAACAACCATAAAAAGATTAGAACTCACCCGCAGAGACATAAAAATCACATTTTGAGGCCCTGACTAAAGGAAACCTATGTCGCTGCTAAGTGGTTGAGTGTCTGTCTATGAGCGAGTAATAAAAGCCCGCCTGTAGCACCGTACTGTCTATCAGCACACTTCATTATTTCCCATCGGAGTTGTTTTGGATCGAAACATTAGCAGCGTACTGGAAGGATCCTAAAATGACTCATTAAAACTTGTTTTAGCATTGCAAAACTCATAAGCAGGGCTCTGTGAGAATTCCACTCAGCGTGCAGATGTGCGAGTGACTGAGCTCCCAAAGAGTTGTGTCGCATCTTATCTCGTCTTCAACTTATAGCTGCAGGTCTTACACATTAATTTGGCTGCCACTCAAAACCGCTTCTGTTCTCTCGCCCTGCAGACTTCAACTGAATCCTTCGAGTGTTCTTTAGGACTTTAGTTGCATCAAAAGTTGATCGCCAAAGCTAAACGGATTCAGCGAGGAATCAGATTCAGATGGGATGAAATGCTATCAGATTCCAACACTAACTGCCATGTGGAGCCACTAGAATCTCTGCTGTATCCCTGTTCTTTGTTGGGTACCATGCACATCCTATATTTTGAAATGTATTCGTAATCCCTGAGTTAAAATCCGCTTCCCCCTGCTTCTTGTGCACACTGAATGTTAAAAATGAGATGCGTTAATGTTAAGTTTTTAAAAAATATATACTTTGTCCCTGAATCTTTTGCCTGTGCCCCAAAACTGAAATGTATAGAGTCCTTCAAGTCTGGAGATACGTGTCTTTATATCTCAGCCTCTTTTTTTTGTTGATGAAATGTTCCAGAGAAACTGATGATCTCTAAAGACAGAAACACAAACTCTTCTCTATTCCCCTCAGTGTTGAGTGTAAACAAAGAACTCTGAGTTTCATTCAGCATGATCAAAACCTTACCTCAACACAAACCAAACTGTTTCTGTTATCTAACTTCCATCTGAAAGACCAGGGTCCTCACCGCGTCTCTCAAGGCTCGGACACTCCAAACCGACGTCAATCAACCAGCGGCGACAAAAGCTGAGCGTCACCTGTGTCTTGTTCAAAACGTTGCACTTGAACACACCGCAAAGACTGCAGCCAACGGCCAACTATATTGGTGACACTCGTTTTCAGGCGCGCTAGCACGCGACGGAAATCATTTCTAAAACGACGGTGAAACGCTCGTGTGGCCGCAGCCCGGAGGAGAGTCGTCCGTAGATTTTCCGTGGAAGCAAATCTTCTCACATGATGAAACTGTGAAGGCACATCCAACCTTTGTTATGATTCTGATTCTGTCCTATGTGTATAGAGCAGGTGAATACTGACTGAGCAAGAGGGCGCCTGTGGGGAAATAGAGGCGCACTCCTGGCTCGGCGGCTGACAGATGTGAAACCGAAACTGTGTTAACGTCCAAGAAATACAAAGGTGGAGAGGTGGAGAGATGGACAGACGGAGACGGATGGGGAACCTAAGGTAGGCTGGCGTTGAAGGGCAAACGCAGGCAGGCAGCTGATCGATGGGAGATGACTAATAATGACTCGGATCGCACGTAGCATTTCAGTGTGTCTGTTTGTGTTCCTGAATACAATGACGTCCGGCGAGGTCTCATCGTGCGTACATGTGAGATTGTTTTCTCTCATTAATACAGAGTGAGTTTCTTCACACACACACACACACACACACGGAGGAGGAGAAGGAAGTGCTCCAGTGGTCCTTCCAGCTTTAGTCAGTTGAATAATTCAAACAATTAATGGTGGCTAAGGTCCCATCTCTCTCCCTCTCTCTTTCATTTTTTTTTTTCCCCCTGTGTATTCATCTCCTCTCTCTTGTTTTCAATCAGCCTCTCCTCCAGTCGTCCTTTATTCCTCTTCTCTAACCCTCTTTGCCAAGGGCGAGGGTTTCTTGTGGTTGTGTTTTACTTTTTTATTTTCTTTCTAGAAGCAGCCACAGCATTCTAACTGCTGTATTTGATATTTATGCTAAACAGAGAAAGACCCTGCCGGGACTGAAACTTATGCAACAGAGTATATACAGAAAAACACACAGTGGGTGCACTTTACTTGATTGTGAAGAAATGTATCAGGGAACTACTTAGCAAAGCTGCCAAAAAAAATTTAGATGACTTTGTAGCGAAACTGTCACCCGAAATAGAACGCGGGGTCAAGTGGACGACAAAATCAAATTGTCTGCAGCGCTAACAGGGCTGTAGCAAAAAAATCTAAATAATTAGCAATGCAGATTTAAGCATCTCTAATGATGGTCATTCCATTTGTGTCATTAGCAGAAAAAAATCCTCGAGCTTTATCACTTTCAGCATTCAGCAGAAACCTCGGACCTTTGTGAACCAAGTATTTTTCATCTCTGAGTTGTGGGATTGAAGCCAATGTCTATTTTTCCTCTAAATGTTCTTCAGTGTCGACTTGGCTCCGGGGTCAGGGATTGCATTTCGTCCAGGTGAGAGTAAAGGCCAGCTGTCAGACTAAAATCCCAAATTGGAGATACAAGTGGACTGAGGATAACGCTGGCGTCTGATCTGTGTTTATTCGTTTTGACTCACCTTCATCTTCAATCTCTTCCCCTCTCTCTCTCTGTCTCTCTCTCTCTCTTTGTCTCTATATCTATGGTGGCCCTGAAAGGTCGAACTTTGCCAGACGTGTAGCGGCTGGCTGACTGGCTGAAGCCTAATCAAGCGTACCAGACTATTTCCCCAAACTGACACACACACACACACACACACACACACACACAGGTCCAGCTAAGTCATTTCCTGGTGTTGACACTTTGTCATTTGTTACACAGACATCTCGTCTCCTCGGCTGGACCATGGCCAGAGTGTGTGTTGTTGTGTCTGCGAGCTAAATAGCAAAAGTAGACAGGGGAAGAGAAAATAGCCGGAAAAGACGGGGTGGGAGAGAGAGAGAAGGAAGATGATGACCCAGAGCGAGATATACAATTGTGTTTTTGCAGTCTCTCCAGGATTTCACGTGAGGTTTTCATTTTGTGTGATTATTACAAACCTGAATCTGCAGCAGAATAGCACTAAATCTTGTCGCCTTGTTTGTGTTATTTTGGGAGAAACTGCGGTCATATTTAACAATTGTCAGCGATAAAATAATGTTTAAAGAACCTACTAAGTTTCCTGTAATATATTCATTAGTTGGGGCAGAAAATTCAATGCAATTTTCTCACTTCTTTTATGAGGTAACCAACGAGCTCCATAAATAATTTATTTAGGGTATTACATATGAAATGGTTCAGTTCAGGTGCTATTGGTCAGTTGGAGATGCTTGGTTTGACTGATGCAGTACATTGGTTTTCCTGTTCATCACTGTTACAATGAAGAATGTATGTGTTGATTGAATTTTTTTTTTTTACTTGACTTTAGACCCATAAAAGTGGGTTGAATATCAAATTGAATATCTGTGTTTGTTGACCAGTGACAGGTAACGTTACTTTTGAAAGTAACTTGTTACATTACAATGTGACTACCATTAAAAAGCAATGTATTACGTTACAGCGTTACCCACTGAGAAAAGTGACACGTTAGAGCATGTTTGCATTTCCACAAATGGAAACTCCCTTTGCGATTCTTGCGCATTTTGATCCGGAGGGCACGTATTCTACTTTTTTGCCTACCTTTGAATTTATTGGCTCTACTGTCATTGCTCTTATACGGCATCTTTAACTCAATATCCCCTTTACAGCTCCTTATTTTATCAAGGTTGCTAGCAAATGTTTTTTTTTTTCTTTCTGTCAGGCACCGTGCCCTCCTTGTTACGTGTCACGGAGATTTTATTAATGATCTTATGGAAAGATGGAGACTAGTTGATATCTGTTGCATCTCCTCAAACACGTAACCAGCTGCAACCTCGTTAATTTCCCTCAAGGTTTTGAGCTGTGGCATCGTCCTCCTCGATGCTGTGCGTCGGCAGGTGCTTCTCTGAATTTTGCCGTAGAGTTCTTTGCAGCAGAACAGGGCTTATCCACCCGGGACAATTTGTGATTCACGGTAATGTTCTGATAACGGATTTCTCTTTTTTTTGCAAACTAACGCTACTCTCGACAACAAAAAAAGCAATGTGAGTCCTCTGTAACACGTTGCCCCCAACCTTGGTAGTGAATGATAAAAACTGGCATGTATATTTTAGGTTTGACATTTTTTGTTGCATACATATTTGTGAGGATCTCACAAATATTGTGCCGATTTGTTTAGATTCTCTGAGTTCCTGAAGGAACTGGTCGAGCAAATTTGCTCTCGCTTGTTTCATTGTTTGACTTTACTTCTTTTTTTATGGAATTTTAATGGGATAGATGTTAAAGCTGGGGGGATAAAGGTAGAGGATTTGCAAAAGAGTTTTTGGGTGTTCCGAACTCAATAAGAGGAAAGAAACTGCAGTGGGTTATATGGTAGATAATCTCATCTAGATTATTGATGGCCTGTTGAACATTGCCATGATTTGTCACCACGCCAGCTCTCTCTGTTTCCAACCAAACGATAAAGAGGTGGGAAGGGAGGGAGAAAATGAAGGTAAGATGGGAGGCGAGGAGATAAAGGATTTAGGAGAGAAAAGAAGGAAAGGAAGAGAGATGACTCGCCAAGTGATGCATGGCGAAAGGGTTGGAAAAGGCGATGGTGAGGGATAGAGAAAGGGGGAGATGAGGTAAATGAGGGAGGGAAAGGATAGAGGACTGTGTGGCAGAGAGAGACACAGTCCATCATGCACCCTGTCTCTCTGTGAAAAGAGGAAGGACAAAGTTTAACTAGGATTTATCGCCTGTGTCTAGTCACTGGAATAAGGCTTGAGATATAGATCATTATGGAGGACACATATAGACTCGCATGCACCTGAGCTGGGGTCAGTTCACTTTCTGTTCCGAGTAACCCGACACTGGAGCTGGTCCTGCTAAAACTGTGTAAGCTACACTAAAATCTGACATATTAACTGGTGTTAATCACACGTCTTGTGTTGTTCTACAGAGATGATTCTATATCTTTGTATATTTTAACCAGGATACTGTTTGTTAAAGTCTTTAAAGTCCCATGTTTGGATTTTGGACTTTGGATTTATGAAAGTGAGGGTTCATTAAGCAATATTTCGTATGATTTTGAAGCAGGATTTTTTAACCTCTTTCAACCCACTGCCAATAAATAAACCATGCAATATTTTTTGCTGTGTTTCCAAGATTCCACGATCATTTGTCCTAACGTCCCCGGGGAACTTAAAGTTACTCTGTCAGCATGGTCCCATAGCTATTTAAAGACGCTCACATGTAGCAGGACAGAAGAGGCACAGTATGTATGAACATCTAAACAGTAGGTTTCTTGTGTGTGAGTAAGTGGAAAATCTAATCATTGCACATCCTAGATGCACACTGGAAGGCAATGTAAGATTGATCTTATTCCCATGGTAAAGGGCCTTTTGAACTTCATCACGTGGGACGTACTTGAAAAAGTCACGGGAAGGACTGCATCGTCAACATTAGTCACTTCATATTCTTACATTAAAACATCTCTTTGTCCATTTTTAGCATGAAAAAGTAGGTTATAAATAACATATAGTTTAAGTTCATCCCCATCCTACGTATTCTGAAGAGACCCCTGATATATGATGGTCTTCAGATCGGATAGCTTCACAGAGTGCATCCTAAACTCCGCCTTAACTGTTTTGTTTTTAGTTTTTTTTTTTTATGAAGACCAGAGGTCGGCAACCTTTTTGATATGAAGTGCCATTTTTAAATGTTCTTCTTAATCAGTACCATATCAACATCAAGGTTAATATTGAGTTTAATTATGGCGCCACATCCAAATTTAAATCTCCAACCGATCTGTCATTTCATTAGCAACACCTTCCATAATCAGGACATTGTAATTAAATGTGAGAACGTAGTAATTAAATGTGAGACCGCTATACAAGAATGCTGACATCATTATGAAAACATCCACATGTGAGTTGAAATCATTAACCTTCCAACCTTCCACCAGTTTTGTTCATCAGCAATAAACTTAATGAACTCTGTCAAGAAGACGACTACGAGCAAATCAGAATCGTTTGTTTCACATACAAGGAATTTGATGATATAAAAGGTGCATAACAATAAAAATAGTCATAGAATAAAACAATACAAATAATAAAACAATAAAAATGCAATAGTGCAATAATCAAGACATAATTTAAAGATAATTATGGTAAGCAAACAAATAATCAGGTAACAGTACTTTAAAACAAGTATATATTATGAAGATAAAAGTGGCAAATGTATTTTAATAATGAAAAGATGTGCAAGGGTGTTGAAGGAAATTGTCATGGGGATGTAAGAGTCAGTCAGTGGGGGTCCCGGGCTTTGTTGATGAACCCGACTGCAGCTGGAAAGAAACTGTTCTTGTGGCGTGAGGTCTTGGTCCTGATGGGCCGTGAGGTCTTGGTCCTGATGGACCGTGAGGTCCTGATGGACCGTGAGGGCCGCAGTCTCCTACCAGAGGGAAGGAGAATCAGAGGCAGAGGAGGGCGGGTCTTTCCAAATGAAAAAAAAAAACATATAAAAAAAACAATCAACTCTAAATAACAGGCCACACAACTGCCAATGGCTGTGAAAGAGGTGATTTGGCAAGCGAATGAGAGGTCACTTTGACATTTTCTTGCACATTTATTGCTAGTGTTCCATTGGTTAAGCTACTGCGTGTCAATGGGGT
The DNA here is from genome assembly GCA_016806645.1 of Ophiodon elongatus. Taxonomy (NCBI): domain Eukaryota; kingdom Metazoa; phylum Chordata; class Actinopteri; order Perciformes; family Hexagrammidae; genus Ophiodon; species Ophiodon elongatus. Next base: position 4,503,823 of record JACSYO010002062.1, on the reverse strand, counting down.
TCTACCCCGAATAATGACCATGAATTATAAACCATTTCTGAACGGGGCCGAGTTAACCCTCTAAACTGCTGTCAGCTACCTCATGTTGTTAAGCGTTTTGCTAAAAATCATTGCAAAGCCAGTCTACCAGCCTACAAACCCAAAGAAGTTCTACATCCCCATCTAAGCTGATACTTTACTGCATGTTCTTGAGGGAAAGAAATTGCATCTATTTTCCAAGCAATGTATCGCATACTTATATGTATTCTGAACAAGGCTGTGTGGAAACTAGTTTAAGAACCCAACAACAGCTCTCTAATTAGTTTGTGTGAGTTGTTCCGACTACATTTCACATTTACATAAAGTGTAATGTTTCTCAGCTTCCCCTTGTGTTCCCTTGAGTTGCCTTCGTGTCTAGAGTATATACACTGCAAAGAAAAAAAAGGCTACACACTGAAAGCAACGCCATAGTTTTGCTCTGAAGGTCCTTTTTTAGGGGGGGTGGGAGGGATTGAGAAAGTGAGACCTGGTCGGGCGGAAATTTCAGTTGGATGAGGACCAGTGAAAGCCATTGTCGATGGGTTCAGTACGTTAAGGAGTGTACATCAGACTCCATTATCATTATGGTGATTCACAACAGATGGCCCTGGAGAAATGGAAAGAGAGAGAGACAGAGAGAGAGAGAGAGAGAGGGGCAGAGGAGTGAGAGATGCACAGTGCATGAGGAAGTTAAACAGAAGAGAGGGGTGGAGGGAAACGGAGGTAAGGGGAGGGAGTGCGTTCGAGAGAAAGAGGATGTCTAGACTGCAGAGAGTGTGTGCTGCTCTGTGGGAGGGTTTCTGATTGTAATGACTGCAGTAAGGTTACAGGTCTAATTAGTGGAGGGGCTGCGCAATCAGGCAACATTACTGTACAAATACTTTGGATAAAGTCAGCGAGGTTAAGAACTTCTCTGCGTCTGACTTTAAGTGCATCAGAGTCTGGTTTCCATTATGCCTCATGATTTTTAACTCCATCTTTCGCTCCGACTGCATCTATAAAGTGAGGCAGCAACTTGCTTTTTATTTTGATTGAGGTCTTATTCCTCTTAAGATGTTTACACTGCTCTTGAAGCCCTGCATTTGAATGCCTATGTTACTGTGAACAAACTAATTAGCAGCTCTTGCTTTGAGCAGTCGGTTTCTTTTCACATAAAAAAGCGAGGACGTCTACTTGGAGAGAACATTGTTGGAAGAATGTATTTAGATTCTTTATTTCACCCCAAATTGCAAGCAAATATCTGTCTAATGTTCAACCGTATTGGAGGGAATTTGGGGCAGTAAATAAAAACCATTCCCATGTATTTATCTGTGTCCTGAAATTGTACAGTTCTTGGGAAATGTCCATATGGTTATAGTCAAAATATACCTATGATCTACCTAAGTTTTGTATGGTACTCTACTTTGGTAACATGACAGGATATATTGTGTAAAGAGAAGACGGGGTATCTGCTGAAAATCGAAAAGCCTTCTTACAAGTTACAGCTTGTAAGAAGGCTATTACAAAGAGATGGTACAAAGCAGAACCACCATCACAAGATAGATGGCTGATAACTGTGAATTAAATGTATGATATGGATTTGTTAACTTATATGATAAGAGCTCAAGAGGAACGATGTCGAGAGAGAAGTGGGAGAAATGGACGATGGTTACAAAAAAAAACATGAATATGTCTCAGGAACTATCAGGTTTTTGAGGGGGACAGAGAAATCTGAATCCTTTTTCATGTTTTTGTTTTTGTCTTTCCTTTTTGTGTGTATGTGATATTGGGTACTGCACTGATTTTACACATTATGTTCAGTTTATTCACCATGAGAAGTAGTACTGAAAACAGCTGTATACCACCTTCCATGGTTCTCGGGAGAGCTTTTTCAACATTTCCAAAAATAACCCTGCTATTACTATCAAGGTTAATATGTTTGCATTATAAACTGGAGATGTGGGGTAGAGGAAGGGCGATATGAAAATGTTGAAATACGCCTAATGAGACTTTCCACATTTTCCAGAGAACTATATGAAGTTGTTTTTAAAAGGGGAAAAAACAAAAGATCACTGGCAACGATTTCATTTCTGAGCTGTTTCATGGTTGAATTTCACTTTGAAGAAGAAGTAGAAAACCAGGCATGTCATCAACATTTTTTATAATTAGAGAAACAACCTTTCCTGGATGGAGTTACTGGGCATCAGTAGAAACCAAAATTAATTTGTAAATTATGATCCATTACTGATTTAACACAACAGCAAAATACCAGCTCACACTTCCAGTGTACAGATAGAGATGTGTCACAGATGTTTCGAATTACAATAGAAATTGTCTAGTTACAGAGTAATTTAACACTAAATTAACTTTAATGACTTAGTAGATTGCATGTACAGTTATGTTATTACAATATCTATTGGATTTCAGTCCCATTTTATAGTGTTTACTGCAACAGAAGTTATTTTCCTTTTTCCACAAATTCTGTCCACCAGGACACCCCCAAGAAATTGTGAAAAATCTATGACAAACCCCTTTTGAAAATGACGTGGATAGACTGATGACTCAACAAAACACTGAACTTTAATAGTTTGTTTTCAGTTTCCAACAGTCAACGTTGTTTTTCTTGAAATCATCAAACCACGATGTTTTGCCAAACCTAAACCAAATGTTTATTATTGTAACCTGGATGACAAAGATCACTAAAGTTTAACAAAGTAGTCATTTTAACCCAAGCCACGATCTTTCTTTGACATTGTGGCGCCATTTTTTAGCCTAAACCTAACTAAACCTTGATCACATGTTGTCTTGTTTTTCATTTTTCAAAGTCAAGGACAAATGATGTTGTCCATCAGATCAGAAAACACTTCTATACGTGGATGACTTGCTGCTATTGCCCAAAAAAGAAAAGCATGGTACCTCCATATACTGCATAATAATGAGAATAGTATAGCATCACAAGAACAGCTTATGAACAGAAATCTCCAGCAAATGTAAACCTAGCCACTGAGCCTGCATTTCTTCCTCTCTTCTCTTTTTTTTTTCACTTGACATTGAGATTCTTTTCAGATAGCCTTTCCCACAAAATCACAGACTTTTAGGGCAGACTGAGAGGAGCGAGTAATTCTTGCCAAATGAGACAGCCACAGCTGCACATCCCTGGCCTGATTTCCCTCCTGCACAGGTGAACTAAATTGTGACCGAGGTTATGACCGGTGACGGCAATCATACATCATTTGGAGGATATGGACTGCTTTCAGGGAAGCTTGAACGAGGTCGCGAGGTCACGGGAGGGAGGTTTAATGAATGCCAAATTATCCTCCCTGCCACCACCGCTGCCCTCAGGGAGGCTGAAAGTGCCGCGCGTCGACAAAAAGATACGCACAACACACAAATCACTCTTATGCACACACACACACACCAATGATAACGGTGTCTGTTCCTCATTGTCCTCTCTGCTCTTTGCCCTGTGGGTGCAAACCTAGTGCATATGGTGGTGTTCCTGTTGTGTTTCCGGATAGGAAGGCTTTGTTTGGATCTGTGTCTGGCTCCGGTTAGGAAGGAGTCCTGGACGAGCTATTCAGAGCAATCACAAGGGTGAATAGAGCTATAGAAATAGACAGATATGAAATAATTTGATTGACACGACAAGGGGGCGGAAAGGATGGAGGGCAGGTAGGGTCCTGAAAGTTCACTTACTCCAGCTCTTCTCATACAGCATTCGTAGCTACACCTACGAAAATGGACACATGTCAAATGTTAATACCCCAAGAAATGTTTTTGTGTGTAGTCCACGAAATCATGAACCAGAAAGTATAAAACCCACACAGGACTTGTGGGTCAAACATAAACCGGTCTTTCACCCAGGAGATCGTTGTTCGTGCCCCGTGCGAAACAAGATCACAAAGTTGATTTATTTGTCACGATATGTCGTTATTTTAACCCAAACCACAATCATTTCCTTAAACTAAACTAGTCTTGTTGCCTCAACCGAACTAAGTTGTTTTCTGTGAAGCCAGGAGTTTATTTTGAAAAGACTAGACGCATGTAATGAGCGGACATGTATACGTGTTGCTGGACTTTCATAGGCAAATGCACAACAAATAAGGAGTAACTTTTTGCTCAGATATGATATGAACTGTTGTATGAGGACACGTTGACTTACTAAGCACCAAATGTCAAGAAAATAATGGAGGAATGTTAAAAAGCAACTGCAAGATGATGAATGCAGAAACTACATTTGAAATAGATGTACTACCGTCGTAAACGTTCATGCACAATCTTATGACACTTAACTAAGAATTAATGTTGCTGTTTCTTTCTACGAATACAGCAGACTTTTCTGTTTACTTTCTGAATTGATTGTGAATGAAAGTGATTGACTCGTGGGATGGTTGCAGCTAGCGTGACTCGATCCGATACAAGGTTCTGCTGATGATGGAATATGATGTCTGTGCCCCAGCTCGCTCAGCATATTTCACTATTCACTTCTTATTTCATCATTTTATGTTTCAGCAGCAGCAGCAGTAGAACAACCATCTCTCCCTCAACAGGAAGCTATAAAATGTTTCCTATTCTTTCCCTCTCGGTTATGGTCCTGTAGGCCGGCGAACATTTGCATGTATTCCTCACCGCTCTTTAAAACACTGAAGTGGAATTTCTTTGGTCATATACATATTTAAGTATATTTACACATTTATTTTCTCGTAGTTTAACTTGTTAATGGAGTATAAGCAACATTTAAAATCCACCATAACTCCGCTGGGAGGTATGTGTCATTTAAACATAACAAATTTCAACAGATCAACCTCAAACATCAGGGATATACCGAAGCTAAACTCATATTTCAAAGAATGACAAATGCTTTTGGGATGGGGCATGAATGAGGTGTTTTGTGTGGTCATGTAATTTTTATTTATCTTATGATTCATGAGCATCGCAGGCTGGAGGGCTGAATTTGTTCACGTATCTATTCAGATCTGAACAATGTTCAAAACATATGAAAAACGAGTGACGAGCTTCGATGAAAATGTTGACCGGCGAAATAGAGAGAAAACACAATATCCACACTCGTATAAAACATGACGCTAAAAAGCAAGAAATAGAACAACGGAGTATGTGATACCTTCTTCAGCTGCAGTGTTGTATTAATGTACTGTAGATGGTATATAGCCATCATAAAAAAACAAAAGTCCACCCATCCTTGGAATGGATTATCTCGCCACTGCATCCAGGGAAACAGACATCACAACACTGTCACAAGCGGTTCCTGTGACCTTTTTAAAAAATCTATTTAATTTACTCTCTGCCACGCTGCTTTACAGTTTCATATTTCATCTTGTCAGTGAAGCTTTTCCGGGACATTTCCATTAAGAAGTCTTGACATTCGGTGTCGGTAGCTAATCGCCGCACAGCATTAAAAAGTTTCCACAGGCTGTTAGCAAAGCCCTCGCAGTCGGACAGGTAATTAGATAAGCAGGCAACTTTGTGAGAACAGTGTGAACAGGTGTGTGTGTGTGTGTGTTATTTTTTTGTGAGGGTGTGGGTGTCCCGGGCACAGATGTAGGCAGTTAGGGACATTCAGATAGCAGATGTGCTCTTTGGGTTCACGCCGCTTCTCATTTCAGGACGTTGCAACAGTGGAAACTCAACCTAGTCTCTCCGGAGGGTTGACTTACATTTCAATGCCCAGATCATGCAAATGCAAACGTCTGAGGAGAGACTTCATGACAAATGCTGAGCTTGGAGGGAGAAGCAGATATTCTACAACATTCCTCCTTTAGAAAACGGCACAAGGGAACAGCCTTTTTTGTCGTGAGCGAACAATACCTCCATATGTTTTTGTTTTTAAAGGAAAGTTTCGACAGCTTTCAAGCTGTCAAGTATTGCCTTCTCCTGAAAACAAACCTGATGTGAAAGTAAATTGAACCCCTGCCTCTTTGGCATGGTGAGATATATATTGCATCCTTCTATAATCGGTTTATCTGGTGTACCTGCTGTGCAAAGCACACAGGCATACGCAGCTTATTAGAGTGAATGCTGATTGAGCTGGATTCACACTTATAAGTATGGCTACTATTTTGGCATACGCTACAGAAACAGTTTGAGTGTTAAATGTTAACATTACGTTCATGCTTGTATTTATTTTGTTGAATATATTACGCTTTTTTGCCTGAGATGGGAAACATATCTACTACAAAACTACTCCACTTTGAAAAGCAACTTCCTAGGGATGTCACGAAAACCGATACTTCGGTACCAGGTCAATGGTAAAATTCTGAAAACATGATGGTACTGGTTTTGATAATGTTACGTTGTGAACTACAAATCTCTGTTGAAATCAGCAGCAGAGCTAGGTAAGTTTAAAATAAAACAGCCACGCTTGTGTCAATTACAGAGGTAGCAGCCAAGAAACAGAGGTTGCATTGACTTACATTATGATGCGTTCAAGCTCAAGTAATATAATCTTGTATTGATGTGGTTTTGGCAAGAAACTTAAGGTGGCTAATCAGGGTCACTGAACTTTTAATTAGTGAATTTATTTTCAGCTTCTTGATCTTTTTTGATCTTTCACATTTTTCGAATAATCAGAGTTTACATCTTAAGCTTTTCCAGCAGAGTGTAGAATGGGTGTCTATAGCAAAGCGTGGATCCTCTTCTGCTGCTCTGCTTTATTTCTGTTTTGATGTATTCAGCCCTTGTTACTCCCACAACTTCACTTTTCAAACCCAATTTCCGACATCAAAACGTGGACAAATTTGTCCAACTTCACACAATGTAACTGTAGGACCACACAACTTCACGAGAGCCCTTCAACTGTCCCATTGACTGCAATGTTATGTTGGCTCAAAAACTTTGTGGGGCTCTTTTTCAACTGTACAAAAACAGTAGCATGTCTCCATCATCAGAAGAGTCTCAACGGGTCTCCTCACCTCCTCCCTTGCTGCCTCTTGCACGTGTCCCCTCTAATTATTACCTTTCCTCCTCTCCTCTGTTTCTCACTTTGTCTCCTCTTTATTTTTCCATTTGACTCTAACTTCAGCTCTTACCTCACACCCTTCCACATCGTACACTTCAATTTCTTTTAGCAAACACACTAAAAGACCAGAAGGCTCTCATAAAACCATTCACCACAACACAGCTGTGCTTCCAGGGAACAGCTCACCACTAGCTCTTACAGTAAAACCTCATGACTCAATGGACCTCAGATTTGGGCTAAATGGTTGACTCCTCACATCACTTTCACTAGTGATGACGGCGTTGGAGGAATACTGGACTATATTAAAGTGCTATCAAAGAAAGTTACGTTATTTCAGCCCACAACACGGTCTGGTTTTGATTTAAAGACAACGTTTGTTGATAGCTTTAGGTAACATCACTCATTCTGTTAAGCTGAATGGACGCCACCTGTCAGATCTGGCCTTGTTAAGCCTTTCAGTAACAAAAAAAGGAAAAAGTCAGCAATATATGAATATTGGCTGATTAGTGATGAACAGCATTGCAATCAAGTGGTGAAATATCTCATAGCTCCACACTAGAGGGTCAGTTTAATATCCTTTTCTGTGCAGAATATAACTTTTGTGACTCAAGATAGATGCTGGATTTAATGCTGTTTAAATTTTCGTATCTCTCTCCCAAACAAATCATTGACATCAGCCTGGTGGGGGAACAGATACTGTATTTAAAATGCAAGTAAAAAAAAAAAAGTGAATCAGAATTGAGTTACTTGCCACTTAATTCAAGAAAGTCAGGTGGCTGCAATGTTGTGGTGGCTGCCATGTCGAGATAGTTTAATCACTATAAAATAAGGAGAGCATGGTCCTCACAAGCTAGTAATTAAAATATTAAATATCATTATTGTCACATGTTTACAGCAGACATTGTCTTGATTAAGCCTAAAAAAAGAGCTAGAAAAAAAGATTGGAGACTAAATGGACCGCATTGGAAAACAGCAGTAAAATATACATTTTGAAATAACTTTTGTTCTTGTTAGAATCTGGCAACTTCTTCAGGTTGCACTCAACCTATTGCCCCATGCATGCTGGAATGTAATCATAACCATGAACTACAATCACCACCTCGCTGTTGAGGAAATCCAAGCAACCAGTCAAGTTGTAGTTTCCATCCATGTCTGTCCAAAATGTCAACACTTGATAATTTGATCCGATCAGACATTGGTGTGAAATCGACATAATTAGCATATTTATTCTTGAGTTATGGCCGTCAAGGTGTTTTCTTTTTTTTTTGTGACCACCGAATTCTAATCAGTTCATCCTTGAGTCAAAGTGGATGTTCGTGGCCAACTTAATAAAATTCCCTCCAGGCGTTCTTGAGTTATAACAGTCACGAGAACGGACCAGACAACCCAAAAAATAAGGCCCCTGGCCACGGCTGTCGGCAGTACTGAGGCATAACAAGATAATTAGTTTAGAGACGCTTGGCTGAATAAATAACCCACCAAATTAATTATTTTGTCTAACATCAGGAAAATACTGTAGCTCGAAGGCTTTGATCAGACAGAGCGGGCTTTAGCTGCCTGGGTCGGCTTGTGCGCTGCTTTTGCCTCCTGAACGCCTCTAGTCGGAAAAAGAATTCAGAGCGGAAAAAGCACTGGACATCATCAGCTTTCTCTCATTGTTGTGACTTTTGCAAAGGACACCCGGAGCTGCATGACGCGTAGTTACCCTGATCTGAACAGAAAACCGCAAGGCCTGGAGGCAAATTAGTGCGCTACTTGAGATTTTCAGGCAAGTTGTTGTCATTCATTTAAACTGTGCTATTAACTATTATAAGGTAGCGTACAGGGTGTTAACATTTTGGTCAAGCATGAGAGGGAGCCGTGAGGAAGAATTGAAAATAATCACTTAGTGCACAAAAAAAAAACCCGGAGTAACTGCTGAAGTGTGACTCTCCCCTGGTTTGTTCTACCTTGTATGCAGGTGAGTTGTGTTGATCTGAGCTTTGAGTCGGTGGGCCGACAATGTCAAATTAAATGTGTTCAAAGCTATTTTGGAATTCAGAACGTGTATTTACACCAATTATACCTGCAGGGACTCCATTATAAAAAGTGTTAGAAAAGAAAAACAAAAGAAAACTCAAATATTTATAGCATTCATAGTTTTAGTAGCTACAATAAAGTCTGCATACTGTCTGCATGGGATTATAGCAGCGCTGGTTAGCCAGTTGACTAATACGCAGAGACCGTCCCGCTCTCACAACACACACAAACACCCTCCTCCCCCCCCCGCCACACACACACACACACACAGACGCTGTCTGTTTCAGTCCGACCTCCTCTTCCTCCTCCACGTCCCTTTGAGTCAGATTTCTGGGTTTCCAATGCGAGCAGGCAGCCTGGTGGCAAACATACCTGCTGTCGCTACCAGCTATTTACCATGACAGCAGGCCACAAGGGAGGAAAGGTCAAACATGTATGTGGGTCCCTGAAAAGCTAGAAATAGGTGTGTGAAAACAGGAAAATGCTATGGGAGGACGGCGAGGTGTGTGTGGACGGGTGTTTGGTTGTAAACATCTTGAGGCAATTTACATTCAACTATTTGTATCGCCTGTATTATCAAAGTCTGTCTGTGTCTGTGTGTGTGTGTGTGTGAGTGTGTGTTTGAGGTCTTCAAAGCAGCTTGATTTTCCAGTTAATGACTGTTCACTTCAAAGCCACACACACACACACACACACACACACACACACACACACACACACACACAGACACAGACACACGCCGTCTTACATGTCCCCATCTGTGTTGCATCTCTTGTGCGTCTAAAAGCCGCCACTCACATGTCTGGTAAACTCTCCAGCTGTGTGTGTGTGTGTGTTTATATTCATGGGCTTTCATGCATGTGTGCATGCATATTGAACGAATGTGTGTGTGTGTGTGTGTGTGTGTGTCTGTGTGTCTGTGTGTGCGTGTGTTGTGGGGGGGTGGAGTGTTGTGACAGAGATAGAGCGAGAGTCAGAGCAAGACAGCTGCAGATGTTGCAGTACTGCTGAATCCACAATTCAAGCACGCACACACACACACACACACACACACACACACACACACACACACACACAGTACAACAAGAATGATTAGTCATTCCAAGGAAAACAGATGCATGCTTGTGTGTGACGTGAGTGTGTGTGTGTGTGTGTGTGTGTGTGTGTGTGTGATTATTGTGAGCATCTTTCCAAAGTTAAACCTGTCAACAGACGGATGAGGAAACACTCTGCTGAATAGAGGACATTAACTTAAGTGGACACAATATTCTGCTCTGAGGTTTGTTAGAGATCTCAGATCTTTCACTCGTTAAAAGTCATGTATTCAAAACTTTACTAATAATATGTATGATTAATACATATATACACAATTAACATACATGAATAATTTGCATGAAATTCATCTGTGGCTGCTTTCTGAATGATATCATTGGAGTGTAATGCACTAATGTCAACATCACTTTAACATTGCAGCTGGTAAAGGTGGGGCTAATTGTAACTAGTGTATGTACTGCTGGGTTACCTTAATCTGTAATCATTTATGAGTTAGTTATTTTAAATAACATAAATAACGATCAGCTTAATGACCTAAATCCGCAAAGTAACTATTACCTGCTGCCAGGTGCAATAAAAAAGTACACTATTTCCCTCTGAAAACCAGTGGGATGGAAGTATGAAGTGACATAAAAAAGGAAATACTCAAGATGGAATAAAAAGAGGGAGGCAGCCAAGAAAAGAAATGAAATATGAGAGGATGTAACACAAAAAGATGAGGGTCTGTGCCGCTTCATTTTCTCTCTCTTTTAGACTTCCTGTTTTTTCTCCAGCTCATGGCCTCAGGGCCAGGGTGCGCCTCTCTCTCTCTCTCTCTCTCTCTCCTTCTTTCATACAGTCTTTGTCGTGGTATGAATTATTAACTAATTGTCCTGGTTATATGAGCGGTATGCGATGCAGCATGTGTCGGGCTTATTGTCTGCCTAATGTTGCTGCTTCAAAGCGGTCTTGAAATTCAATAATGAGCTCACGCTCCCTTTGTAGATTCCCAATTCGCTAATATCAATCTTCACACTGCTTTATCAGATCCCTCCATGCAAACAAAGGCACAGTTTTAGGTTAGCAAATGATGGTTGTATGCATGAGATGAAAAAAAAAAAGAGGAGAGGGGCATTCCACAGAGATGAAAATACAACAGAAAATCATTGTCATATTGCATAATGTTATGACACAGCAACAGGCTACGAGTCATTTTCAATGGAAGACGGTGACACGAGGCTACAACGGAACTCTGACCAATCAAAGTTGAGCTGGCTTCAACTTTTCTTCAGCGCTCTAATAACTCATACTTCTCTCTCCCCAATATTCCTGTTTCGTTACATGCAATTAAATCGGGGAAACAAAAACATAGTCTCGCCATTTGCCAGTTCAGAGTGTTATTTAGCGACATACCTACGCCAACGAGCAACACTTCCACGGGCGACTACAATATAGCCGGCCACGCTCTGCCTTATTATTGCTTTTGTCACTCGTAGTGTGAACATAGTATAAGTCTGCTTGAGCAATTTATGTTTTATTAATGTGAAATAAAGCAAAATGTGTTTGCCCTTAAAGTTATATATTTATTGATGTTTTCATATCCCAGGAAAACCCTGTCTAAAAATTACGTTTTTCTAAATTGTTTATGTTGAGTGGCAACAATTATTATAAAAACATTTTTGGGAGTGAATGAAGTGCAACAGCTATAAAGACTACGAGTCCCACCTGTGGTTAAGTTTTAGCAACAAATACTCTTTGGTTAATTTTAGGAATCAATGTTTGTGTAAAGATTTTAATAATCATCATGAGTATGAAGCCACTACGGACATTTGCTGTATTAAACCAGACCACAGTCTTTCCCTCACTTGACATGTGTCGTGAGTGCCAAAACATAACCACAACAATCTCCATTCAGCGAGCTACCCTTCATCTAACACTCCATCCTCTATAGCCTGTGACCCAGAAATCAATTGAGGTCCACCATCATTGAGGATGTTCCAGTCACTTCAATGAATCTCAGAGGAGACAAGGAGCAAGGAGAGAGGAGGCTTCCAGAGGAGTGAGTGGAGCGAGGAACTACAGGTGTATCCTACGGTATAGAGACAGATCGCAACCATATAGACTGTATATAAGAAGTGGTCGTAGTCATCTTGACGTCACCAATTCGGCAATTTTGATGTCGCCATGTTGGATTACGAACGTTGCCATGTTGTTTTTTTTTGCAACCAATGAACGGAAGTTACCATATTTGGAATGCGGAGGAGTCACGTAGAGACGCCGTATACGTCTCTGCTGGCGGCATCGACCTGTCAATCACAGTAAGCCCCGCCCTAAATCATATCCTGTTTTATGGTCTATTTAACTCTAAAATAAACATCACACTGTATTGAAGAAGACTTGAAACTAGAGATTGAGACCATAAACTCAAATTTACAATGTTTACTGAGACAATAAATCGAGAGAAAAGTAGAGTCATTTTCTCATAGACTTCGATACTATCTTACTTCTTTTCACAACTGGAGGAGTCGCCCCCTGATGGTCAGTAGAGAGACTGCACGTTTTAAGACACTTCCGCATCGGCTTCACTTTGCAGAAAGACACCCTACTATGAGCTGATAGCTAAAATGATGATTACGTGATGATGAAGATAGCAAGCTGATGTTAACTCTTTGTTCGCAAGCTACTATCGTTAGCTAAGGCACGTGCAAACCTAATACTGCGTAGCTTTCTGATGTATCCACATTCCACTTTAACACAAATTGCATACTATTGCTTTAGCTCAGTTTACAGAAATAAAATTAGCCAAATACTGACATTTGGACAAAATACTTGTTGGCATACTCAGTGTCAGGACCCACAGTTTTCACATTCTTCCTGCTGATGCCTTACTTTTGTCTTCTAAAGGGCTCAATTTTTCTTTTTGGCAGCTTATAAAAACTTAGTTCTGGATTCTTTACCCTGTTATATCAGCTTTAAGGCATTTTCTGTTGTTTGTTAGCAGACAAAAGGAGGCACCTTCCCCCAATACAAAGTCAATGGAGAGCAATGAATTGCTTCATGGCCCGTTTGTGCGGGACTTAATTGCACTCTGTCTCCATGTGGACGCTTTGACCAGATGGCAACACACCTGATCTGAAAGGACAGCAAAAAAAGCTGCTCTAGGAACTTTACAGGAATAATCGCACCAACCACAGCACTAACAATATTGGTATTTATTCATAAAATAAACATTATTAGATGTGCATTCAAAAGGAATTGTGAATGAATCATACAAACTTGCACTCTGTTTGCTAACGTATGGAGGTCGCATCGAGCTACCGTTGATGCGTTCAAGCTCTATTCAGTAACATAATGGGAATTGGGTAAATTAAAACTTTAGTCAAATTTAGTTTGTAGGAGTGTAGTTTGAGATACATGGGGTTTATCGATTAGTTTTTTTCCATGGCATCGAGAATCATGGAATTTCATTGGTACTGGTATGGACCACTAGATTTATTGTATTGTGACATCTCTAAACATTTGAATGAAAAAATGGGAGTTGGAGAAAACAAGGCTGGTGAACTGTGAAGGGAGGAGTAGATGGAGATGATATCTTTCTAAGATTGAGATCATCACCAGCTGAACTGTACACTAAACTAAACTATAAATAATGACAAATCACACATTTTCTTCATTTGTTTTTCAGACTTTGTACATTCCAGCAATAAAAATCAAAAACAGATGAATCAAGATAATCTTAATGACAGTGACAAGCAATGACTGGCTCGTAAGATTAGAATCATTAAACACTACACACACGGAATGATTTTTATATCCCGGCAGTCCTCCCGTTAAGCCTCCAATGAGGCACTAACAGAAGTCTAGGGTGATGGGAACCTATCATTGTTGCTCCATTAAAAAATGTAATCCAGCTTCTTTATCACTTCATCCGCTCTATACTTTCCAGATTCATCGCCCTGCAATGCTTGAGACAACAAAACATCCTTGAACCCAACCTCTTGCTCATCGTACTACAGTTTCCTGTTGATCCTGCTTTGGTTCTCGTGAGCCTTCACACCTGCTCTGTTTGATTATCCCTTTCAATCGATTAGAAGTTTGCATAAAAAACACAACTACCGGTCTCTGCTGTGCTTTCCATCTTCTCTACCCCTCTGTCTTTCCACCCCCTCGGTCAGGCTTTTCATGCATAACAATGAGAGACCATGTTTTTCTTCCCACCACTAACCCCCTTTTTCTAAAAATTTATTCAGACTTTTTTTTTTTCTTCTCCTTCTCGTTCACCAAATCCCCACACTATATGGGTATTAAAATATGCCAGCGAGAGAGCAAGAAAAGGGAATGACTCGAGAATGTGTGCATGAGACGGGAAGGACGTTAGAGCGTGAAAAGCAGAAGAAGGAGCGAGGCAGACGGTGCGTCCCCCTTAAGAGACACTGTTGGAGTGGAGGAGGCAGAGGGAGGAGAGTTGGAGAGCAGAGTCGAATCCAGCGCCGTCCTCCCTCACTATAGCTTGTTAATCTCCGCGGACTTGACATTTGAAAAACCTACACCCCTCTCTCCCTCTCATTCCACACACACACACACACGCACACACACCCTTACTCCCAGCGCAGTGATGTGTGTGTAAATCCAGCGCCAGCACTGAATAGACTCAACTTCTCCTTGACTCCAAATCCCTTCTGAAACACGGTTAGGACAACTATTTCTCAGTGGTAAAAAAAAAAGAAAATCACCTTGAACAAACGACTCTGGCTTTACACAGAGAATATGATGCTGTAATAGCGACCAAATTATGGGCAATGACACGCAGGTCATTTGTGGACAGTAATGCCTTCAAGCCCACTGGCCCGATAGGAATAACGGTCACAATGCAGATTCTGCAGGAACTCGTGTGTCATTTATATTGCGAGGCAAAGTAAGGGTGTGGAGGTCAGCATGGTGCATGGGAATGTAACGCTTTCACGCTGAAGGTCTCAGTTTGCACATATTGACCATATTTTCACAGGCGCTTCTGCCACTTAAAATTTCCCCGAGGTAATCCTGAATTGTGTTGCTGAGGAGGGTCCAGGTTCTTCTTCAGTTTTGTTAGTTATTATGATATAAATTTACTGTGAGGAAGTTTTGTTTGGTTATGCACCTGCAGTCGCAAGTTCGGATGGGAGGAGGAGATCTCGGCACCCGGCGCTGGCCTCCTCGGGCCAGGAGCAGAGTTTCACCTCGCAGCTCCTCCGGTCCCCACTGGGAGCCGACACCGACACCACACTGCTGGAGACCCAGGCCGTATTACTGGGCCCGCTGGAAGGAAGAGACGCACGGGAGAACCAGAACCTGGACTGACTTGAGCAGACTGTCAGACACCTGCTGCAGTAAAATCAGAGGTTTTCAAAGGGGAGTCTGGTGCTCAGAAACAGTACCGCTGTTGTCCACAGGGACCGCCAAAATCAACACAAAATGTAAATGTTGCTACAAGGTTGCTACTTTCATTTTGTTTCGTTTGTACACTATGAGACCACAAATATACTGCAGGTCACCACACTTTCATTCTTGTGTCTTTGTAAAGTAAACACACAGTTTGACTGAAGAAACAGAAGATGCTCTTTTTGAGTTTCACGGAAGAATTCTGATTTTGAGAACTAAATTTGGTTTGCTGCTTCTCGAAGTAGCAGTGGCATGCTGCGTAGATGATGACACTCAGAACATGACTCATTACAGTACATGATGTTGGCACTTTAGTTGGCACTTTCAGTTGCCTCTGAAAAAAATATGCTAAAGCAGATGTCATGGCAGCACTTTCAGACTTGGCAGGTTTACTCATTTCTCCGGTTACCAGCATTGTCAGTTAAGTAAAAGTGTAAATTTAAACTCGGTCTCGACTAAAATACCGACAACACTGATAGCTGAGTGGTTGTCATACTGCTCTAAAGAGGAATAAGGAAGAAATCCCAAACTTGGATAGACAGTAATGACGAGATCCTGAGGACAAAGGAGGCAGGATGTTTATCATCTTATTGAAGAGCTAAAAAATAAAATCCGTCTCCTGTAAAAAAAAATTTTTAAATCGTTTATACACTATGTTAACATGCCCGAGCGGCTTTGGAGGTAAATGAGCAGATCAGGAGTCTAGAAGAGGTTTCAGATGAAGCTTCATTTATTTTTACAGTCTAAAACCCCATCAAAGGTTCGCCATCACCGACCAGTTCCCACCAGTCTCTACCAGTCTCCCGACACAAACAAAATGAGCTCCTTATTTACACCTTCTCATTATTAGCCCAGACATACCATATACAGGTAAGTATATATATCAACAATATATGTACAATATTTACAATCCCCTATAAATAGAGTACATTTTCCACACACAATTTATCTAAATAAACAGAGCAACACATATCTTCACTTCGGCCATACCTGCTTCCTGTGGTTCCCTGGAACTATAAATGATGGGTGCTCGAGCCCCCGGGGAACTATATTGCCTGAACACCCTGGGAAGAGGAAACAGGAAGAGGTGAGTTGTTGTAATCTTTAGCTTGGCAATATATATATACACATTCAGACATTAATACAATCAGGTCTGTTCAATGCGTCACTCACTGCAGTTGTCTGTCTGTTTGTTCCCAGGGAGAAAGAGAGGAACAACGCCATGTCCCAGCTGTGCATATGGCTCCCAGCATGCACGGTCCAACAGTAAATATATTTGTTGCACAGTACTTGTGTGCAACAGCAAATATGGATGGATGGAGAAACATGATGTCCAGTAAATTATGTTTTTGATAAAATCACGAGGAAGCATTTTTAACATGTTTGCCAAGTCACCAGATGGTTGAGCGTATTTGCACATATTTATTGTAAAAAAAAAAAAGTGCTGCTGTATTGAAATTACATGTTGTCTTCATCCAAAATTGGATTTTGATCAATTCGTTTGTTCTCAAGACACTGTAACGTTTTTAAAAAATGTTTTTATAAAACAATATTGGTTCTTTTTGCCAATATGAACACAATATTGGTATACAGAATTGAGAGCATGAACCTTGTGCAGAGCTCTGTGGATAAATAATGTATTTTCTAATACACCATGAGCCATCAGTGCGGCGGGGAAAAAGCACAAAGGGTTTGTCTGTGAATTGAATTCAAAGAATCTCTGATCAGAGTTCTGCTGCAGATTCAATCGGCTCAAAGCTGTGATGTGTTATAAGAAGTGGCAGTCAGACCAAATTGATTCCATAGAGTATCTTCAGCAGGAGCGTGTGTGTATTCACTCTTGAACTTACTATGGCCTGGTTACATACGCAGCATAATGATGAACCATGGACATCGAGGGGACAGACGGAATGTACATTAATTTGCATTGATTACCCTCACATGACACAAACACACACACATACACACACACACACACACACACACACAGCTGTCAGAAACAAGGCCACACACACCAGGTGAAGGATTTAACTCTAATTATTGAGTAGTCAATCATATTCGGGGTTCCCACTCTTTGATACTCTGTAGAGATCTTTTTTTCCAGGACTTTTCCAGGACAGCAGATAAGTGTCACGCCATGAACTCTTTGTTCGTCTCCATGGAGTTCTGTTTAAAAAAACGTGCGGTCAATGGCTAAAAATGGTCAATGAAATCATGTCTTAATGCAAAGAAATGATGACTAACGGATCAGTTTCAGCCACTGAAGTTGTGACGTGCATGTGCAACGTGCATGTTTTGTGACTTGAGGGTGTGTTCACAGCATTTCCACAACATAACTGAGAGTAGTGTGTTCAAAATGCTGTCGTCCATAAACCATTTGGACGTTGATATGACTGAACATAACTTTGCCTCTCTCAGACGGCAACGTGATCCGTTTTGAGGAGCTCTGATTGATGGACTAGTAGTTCATTGGAAAGTAGGAGAAAGTTTAGAATATTTTCCAGGATATTTGACTTTTTCTTTCCTCTCATTTTCCAGTTTCTTTCCATGACTGGAACATTGTTCAATTGTTCCAGGAAGAAATTACAGTAAATGGGTGGGTTTGATTTTAAAAAAAAAGAAAAATGTAACAACGGACACACTACTGGTATCCAGGTCTTTAGGGGGGAGCGAGAGAGGATTAGATTCCACAGAATTAAATTCCACATCTTATCTCATCAAAATAAATACATATTTTCAGTTCAACTTCTCCATAAAGTTCCTGAGAAATGGAGCATTTAATGACTCGACTTACAAATGTTAATGTTATCCATGTAGATGCTTATCAAAGTTGAGTGTGCCAGTAGGTGAGTAAGTAAGTCTCAGTCTGTGTATGGTTTACATTCAAGGCAGCGCGATGCCAGCTCTGTCAATCACTCAGATAACTAGCCCTACCACACACTCACGCACAAACACACACACACACACAAACAGGACCACCCAAGGGCCAATCTGTCAGCGTGTGTGTGTGTGTGTGTGTGTGTGTGTGGGAGAAAGAGAAAGCGAGATTGAAGCCAGTTGTTTTCTGTCCAGCTAAAGTCTCTGGCCCTCACCCTGAGCCATCCATCACTAGACAGAGAACGATGGAGATAAAGCCAAACAGAGAGAGAGAGAGAGTCAAGGTCTACTAAATGGTTGGACAGTTGGAGACAGTACGGCGGGGGGGGGGGGGGGCGGAGGCACAAACACTGGGAGTTACCCAATTGTTAGACAGAGAAAGAGAGTAAAAGAAAAGACTGAGACGGACGAACAGAAAACAGTTTGTTTACTCCGGCCTTCTTCATTTTAAGGACGTGTGTTTCTCACCGAGCACCACTGTTTGTAACTGAGCATCACAGATGTCTGTTTCGCAATAAAGGAGTCAAATATCGGGCCGGGAGGTGAGATGTCTCTCATGTGTACCGTGGTCCAGCTGGTGTCGGCAGGAACCAAAACAGGACGCTGTAAATGAGCCCAAACAGGGACAACGTGTTCTGTTTTCTTTTTCTCTGTGTAAATCGAGCATTCTTACAGATGACTAAAACTTCCGCTGCGGTTTGCTCGTGCTCTATTTCTCTGAGTGTGTGAGTGGGAGTCCAACAACATTTGAGGTTGAAAAAGTGATTACACGTCTCTCCGCTTTCAGTCTTTTTTTTTTGTTTTCGTTCTCGAGAAGGACAGCGTCACACAGTCAGCTAGTAAACCAGGCGGAGAAGCCATGAAGTCATGGAAAGTTTCAGTAAAGTCCATGAAAATTCAACGTGTCACACATCTCCTCTCCAATATATACTTACACTGAAAGCCAGACCGGTCTGCAGGTCTCTAAATGGGCCTTCGTGAAAGACACAAACTGTTACACACAAGTGAAAACAGTATAAAAGTGTTGTTTTGTTTCCTTTTGCATCTTTTTTGTACTTTCGGTCAAATAATGAGCACGCTTGCTCAGGAAGCTCCGTTAAAATCAAAGAATTGAACTCCTCGTTGTGGTGATCTTTAAAAGACAAGACAACCACCACACACAACTGTATGTCTGATGGGCTTCAGTCTAACAAGCGAGACGGAAGTTAACATGCAGGAGGCAGAGGTATATTTTCACCAATCTGCAAACCTTCACATTCGCATTCATTTAAAATGTGTGAGCTGCTGTGAAACAGTTTAGTCTCTGCCACACTTTATTGTGTGTCGTCCTGCTGAGGTGTTTCCTCGGTCTAAAAGTCTGTGATTCAACACGTTTTCACTCAAAACTCGTCAAGTACCGAAACGGTTTTCAGTGGCTCTGTGGCTCAAACTATGATGCTCCAGGTTCCCCTCTGGCCTCAGTGTTTCTCAGGGACAGCGTGTCACTGTCTGCTCGGTACATTCATTCATTTTCAAAATAAACTTCTGTGTTCACAGGAAACCTACAGTTTTTGCTCGTTACATGCATTCGGTCTCTTTCCAAAATGAACCTTTAAAGTTTTTAGGTTTACTCACCCAACAAAAGTACTTGATTAGGTTTGGGAAAACATGAAATACTTACTTATGTTGTGTAAAAATAACTACATTTGAAGAAGTTTATAATATGTCAACGTTGACCTGGTTTCGTACGGGACACTAACATCAGCCTCCTCGGTGAAAGTCCTGCATTTGTTTTATGTTCGACAACTCCGGAGTGAGAACCGGCTGGGTGATTTGAACAATACGCAACAGAAAAGGTTTTGAACAAATAAAATACCCCCAGAAGGGTTAACTGAATCCTTCTGATGTTATATTTAAAATGACCGGGACTTTTACAAAGTACATTTTACTGCGGCGTTGTCGTCACCCACCCGTCACCGTATACACACAGGGTGCTCGTGAGGCAGACAACCTGTGTTTGAGTAACACGTGAAAAAAAAAAAAAAAAAACAGCTTACTGAAGATAAGCACAGAGCTCATGAGATAAACAGTGACATGTTTTTCACTACATCGCTCACACCTCATGCGACTTGAAAGACAATATCAACTTTGGATTAGATTTTCCAATTGACACCCGCGCGATCCTGGCACTTTTACCTTTAGCAGCGGCTGCGTGACATTTTCTCACAGCGACTGGCTGCAGCGAGGCCGATGAATGCCAAGCGTTTCAACGCTGTGCCGGAATATTCTGGGTCTCACACAAAATATCAACACAAACAGTAGGAAATTTAATAAAATTTTTTGGGGGGGCAACTTTTGCCACCACTGTCGAACAATTTATATGCATCTGTGCATATATATATATTTGATCTGTGCATCTGTATGTATATATATATATATATATATATATTTGATCTGTGCATCTGTATGTATACTTATATGTATATATATATATATATATATATATATAGAGCATGCTTGAGGGTTTGGTGGAGTGCTCTAATGATTTTGAATTGGCTTGTCATCTGATCAGTGGCCTGTAGCCAGTTTGTGTTCCAAACTTAGATTTGTTTTTTTAGATATACTTATTTTGTATTCATGTGTGTCAGGAAAAAAACAAGAGGAGGGAGAGAGAGAGAGAGTATCTACATGGCAGCCTCATAACTCAAGCAATTCCACAGTGGGTGGTTGTGTTGTGCGTTTGTGTTACAAACATGACAAATCGCTAAATCACTGCTCGCTAATTGTCCCTTGAGCCTGGAATACAAGCGCCTTGTTGTGAGCTAATTGTCACCCGAAGGGAATGCACATATCCAGTAAAGTGGGTGGAAACAATACACACATAGCTGAAACTATGTTATTAAAAGCAAATCCATAGTAGATTACTGATCACCTGAAGACAAATCGTAACCGGTAATGCACGAGGGACCTAATAGGATCTTCAAAGCTCTTAACATAATGCCGTCAGCTCGGATGTACTGACCCTCAAAAATTCATTGAAGCTGAGGTCAGCTGAACAGTTTCATCTAATTTGCACTCTCATTTGAGTCGTCTAAAGTGGCAATTAACTGCGTCCCGTTGGGAGTTGCCTTATTGGGACTAGGAGCAGTTGACTTAAATACTCTGTGCAAACAGAAGCATCTTGTCCTTAACACAACCCTCAATGTGCCGGGTGCCTGAATAAATCTGCAGATCTGCTGTGCCTTTAAACTGTCAGTTATTTATATACTTGTACTACTGTTTACTACCTGTTTACTTCTCCACATGTGTATTCTCTACAGGACTCAACAGTCAGAGTTGCCAATGGCAAACATTTTGAGAAATTGACTACCAATTCTTGGCCTTAACATATAAAAACAGGGACAGCAAAATGTGCATTCATTTTATATTTGTTGCATTAGTGATATTTATATGTTGCTGGTACAGTCAGGACAGAAACCACACAACGCTGCACGCATGTTGGTGCGTTTTCCCGGCTGAGCACGGGCATCTGTTTTAGAGACAATGTTGAAGTAAAAGACGGTATTTCATAGTTTCGACTAAGCCGTCAGTCACAAACAAATGTGCAAATTGATTCAACTGAAAAAAAAAAAAGTCTTGGGAGACGAAGTATCCCGGCATCTTTGAGCTGGACGAAAAATGATACTTCAAAGCATGCAGGCTACAACATACACATGACATGAATGTCTTTATGAAGTGGACGTATTACTGCGTCGTATCTTAATTACTGAAAAGATAAGGTGACTTAAAATGGCAACCATGTTTTCACTTTCGGCCACCAAAAGCTGATGCCTGGTTGCCGGCCTGGCATCCACTTTTAATAGTTAGCGTTGAGATCGTAGATTCTGAATTATTACTTCCTTGGTTTCCTCTTTTATTACATATTTGTTTAGCCTTGTTGAGAGGAGCCTGAGAACTAAGAATTCCAGTGGCAACAAGTATGTAATCGTTTTGTTCCGATTGGAACGTGTCATATCTTTTTGGTTTAGGATTATTTGGGAAAAATCCTCCGTTTACATAATTTCCAACATTTGGAAGCTGTCAACGATCAGACCAACAGATAACACGGGCTCAGATCCGTGAGGGAACCAAATGCAAATGATCTTTTAGACGAGACCTCGCCCACCTTTTCTTTGTCTTTTTGCTGATTTGACAGACATTTATTTGAAACGTTATCCTGCAATCTTTCCTCTGGATGCAACTTCGATTGATAATGGTCACGAGCTTTAAGAACAACTTCCACTGAATTCTACATCTATTGAACGTACAACACATATCCCCTTAAAGAACATAAACACTGCCGCAGCAAAGCAAAGACGGTGCAACATCCATGATATTCTGATCCTTTCAACAAAAAGGAGTTTTTATTTGATCTCTTCTTGACTGTTATCTCCTACATTCCTGCCTCAGCCTCTTTCTCCTCCTCACTCCGCCTCTCTTCCGAGAGTTAATGTTGATTTTGACCCTGAGATGTCTTGCTGTTTGTTGTTCCTAATAAGTGAGTGATTCTGCATGCATGTGTGTGTGTGTGTGTGTGTGTGTATGTGTGTGTGTGTGTGAGTGTGAGTGAGTACAATTTGGTGGTGTCTTGCTGTTAGTTGCTCTAGTTGTGAACCTCAGAGCGTCCGTCTGATTCATCACCTCATTAATTATTCGTTTCTATGGCATCCCACACAGAAGCCCTTCTTGATAAAGGCACAATTCTACTAATTAAAGAACAAACAAAACCACAGGGTTGGATCCAGAAGGTCCCCGTGTGTCGCTCCAGAGTTGATAGTACCACTCCTCTTTTCTTGACACAAATTCTATGTCAATTGCTGAAGCCACATTTCAACATTTTTGTAATCTTCCTTTGTTTTCTACCCATGGTGCAATTATTCCCTGCTGGTACTATTCCGAGAACATCCGATCCAACTTCCTTTCTCTTCACAATCACACTTCCTGTAAGTGTTTTGGATGCCCACACCGAGGCCTGCTGTGAGCAATCATAATCGGAGCTCACGACGTGGGAGCAGCAATGAAAATAAGTTGTAGTTGCCTGCGTGACCTCGCTCGCGTTGTAAAATAACACAGATTTATTGAGGGAGGAACCGCTAACAGGCAGCGGTTATCCCCCGCTGCAAGACCGCAATCAAAATGCATGAGATCACACGGTTTCGGAACGACACTGAGAGGTTTAAAAGGGCCCTGAAAACTTGTTTATTCAATCAGCCTTTTCCTATAAGTGATGGGATCCTCCATGAATACACTGTTTTCTGTCAAAGTGAGACCGGTTTGGGTTGTCTCAGGTGAAATATCTGTATTTATGAAGGATTTAGCAACATTCTGATTACAGTTGGTGGATTGTTTGGTTGCAGGCAATTAAATCTGATTAAATCAAAGTGTTGGGGTGTTACCATCTTAATAAATAATATGTGTTAATGTTGCCAGCTTAATCATAGAATTTAAAGTTATGGAGAATGCTATTCCAGGCCTGTGGGAAAAGACTTAAATGCTAAACTATGTGATAATTGTTTTTTCATTTATTTATTTTAACCTTTTTATTCATTTTGTTGGTCTGCGGTTTGGTTGCAAAAACAACTTAAGTTAAGATGTTCATTAAAGTCAGAGTTAAGGTTTCCTGAAAACCGTTGAGTTAAGCATGAAAGGTTTTCTCCTTGTCTTGGTATTATACTTTAGGAATTCCAGAAAGTGTTTTAAACAGCTGCACAAAAGACCTTAGCAACCAAAGTAAGGAAAAAGGAAAACTGAAGGAACCTCCGACTCTACCCTAACCCTGGCATGGCAGAGTTTATAGCGATTAATGAACAAAATGAAAGCGTCCCAAGAAAAGCGTTCGCCGACCGGAGAACCCAATCGATTCGCTTAAAGATGAGCGATTGATTTTACACTATGGACTATTGTTGTCCTCCTCTGGAAGTATAATATTGCCCTCCTCTGAACAGTTTGGTCTTCTTGTCTTCTTTTCTTCTACAATTAAATATATATATATATATATATATATATATATGTATATATATATATATATATATATATATATATATTCAGGCTAATTGTGTGAGATGTTGACAGGTATCACAAGCGAGCAAACAAACAGTATCCATGGAAACTAGAATCTTAGCGCCGTAAAATCTCTCTCAATGGCCTCAAGATTTTTCCTTAACTAAGGAAACATTAAAGGATTCTGTGTAACACCCTCAGCGAAGGAGAAATTAAGCTTCAAGTGTCATATTGAAGGTGTTTTGTGTCAGCGGCCCCTGGTTTACATCCCCTTGTCACAAGGACAAGAACTTCTGTGTTTTTTACCCTCAGCTTCAAAATGGTTCGCTACTCAACTTAATACTGAAAAAGAACTCAAAAACAAGATCATCAACGACCCCACACACGTCCTCCATCAATACTTCAAACGGCTGCTGTGACTTTTCAACTCGCCGATATGTTGAACAGATAAAAGGACATTTGGTTTCATTGCGGAAACCATTTGACTTGTGAGCAGCCACAGTCCAGTAAATGATCGGTTTACCTGCTTTGCCTCTGTGGTGTCGGACATTGTTGGCAAGCGATGAACTGGTGTGTGTTAATTAATTGCGTATGTGTACTTCTGTTTAAATTGCCCCTTTGGGGGACGAATATAATGTTTTTAATTGAGCTTATCCCGTTTAGACACAGGAGACAAGTGTCTGCTACTCTTCTTACCAAAACCGTTTGGAATATAAACTTAACAATTACATTATGACCAAATGATACATGAAGTGAAATCCGAGACAGAGGCTCAAGGGTCGGAGCGCTTTGTGGTCACAGGGTTGAATGTGATCCATCTTCTTTGTTGCACGACTGTCCTCATCTTTCACTTTTAGCATTCGTAAAGTTTAGTCCGCTTGGCCATTAGTGTTCGATTCCCTCGCCAGGCTGGGGAAATGTGTGTGGGGAAAGAGAACAATTGCCATGTAAGTATACTGCACCTTTGCGCAGGGCAATGCTGGGAAGCCCAGCGGGTGGAGGATTGCAACTTAACCCACCGCCATGTACACACTTTAAACAAAGTGTTGATGAAGCGACTGCGTAAAGAAGAGGAGTGTAAGCAGCTCTGATGGACATTAACAGGAAGAGGGTTCACAGTGTCTGCGTTTACTCTTTCATTTTCTTTATCACTGTCTCTAACACACACACACACACACACACACACAAACATACATGCATGCATGCTCCACTCATTCAGTCATCAGTGAGGGATAAGATGATGACAGGAGATGGATAAAGAGAGGAGTCCTGCTGAGAGAAGAGATGCAGGAAAAAACACAGGAGTGTGTGCGTGTTTGTGTGTGTGTGTGTTTGTCCTCTTCGGTCTGGGCTCAGCAGGGGGGTTACAGCTAAAGAAAACAGAAGAGGTTTTCACACATTAGCAGGCAACAAATAACACAAACACACACACACACACACACACAGACAGAAAACGCAGAAGGCTTTCACACGTTAACTCAGCCTCAGACCAAAACCTGGTTTAAAGGCATATTTTGCCACAATATTAACTTCAATCAAAAACCTATATTTAAAACACACCCAGTGACTTGGAACAATATTGGGTTGTTGATCTAATTTATGTTTGCAACAAAACAATTTAATTGGGTTTAAACGCCCGCCCCCCCCTAAATAAATTATAATAATAATTGCATGGCCGATGTGTGTGTGTTCACAGGTGTGAAATGGATTAAATCTTTTAATTAGCTGTGCTGTTTTTAAAAGGGATCTGAATCGCAACATAAACAGAACGGTGTTGCCTTCCCCCCCCCCCACCGACAACCAAAACACACCTTTCACCCTCAAATTGATTGACCAAGAGCCTGATATGAGCACCGTGGGGGTGTGAAAGCTGAAGCCTGCTGGATTTCAAACGCCGGCTCACGAGTGTTTCGGATGCAGCTCGTTATTTATTGATGAAGGCGAAACCGAGTGTCTCTAGGTTCTCGGTATGGACCTCTTTGTCTTCGGGCTATTTGCGATGGCGGGATTCATAAATCCTGACTTGCACTTATCCGGAGTGATTCGCGGTGTCAGCCGAAAGCACATTTGCTTAGCATAAGCTGAGGGAGAGCACGTTCTTAGTAAGCATCGCATTGTTTTGGCATCGAACAGCGGGCTGCACTTGATGCCCTGGAAGCTGTGTTAACACCACGGGAGAGTGACACAGCATTGTGCGAAATCAGACGTTATGTGTCCATTGAGGTATCGCACTTATCTGGAGCACATTTCACAAATGTCAGCAAAATAAAAATGGGAATCGGTGCTGCAGCAGCAGGAGCTCTAATACATCCCCCATTGCTGCTTCCCACCTAACACTGCTTTTGTGTTTTTTTTTTTTTTTTTTTTTTTTTTAAATTAATTTGTAAATTCATGAACCACATGTACTCTGGTGTTTTTATCCCTCACCATGGTAAAATTGGGGGGGTGGAGGGGGGGTGACATGCAACAACCCCTCCGCCCCCCCCACCCCCTAGTCTGGAATTGAATCAGGCTCTCTGGTGGAGACCTGTAATGATTAGTGGCAGCATGACAGGAATGTTTCGTCTGCACCAGAAGAAAAAGAGCCAGGTAGCACGACATGAAGGTCTATTGAAAAAAAATCAGTTCGTCAGCTTTTGCCAAACTATTTTTTACTTTTCCAACTCAGTCATGAAAACCTTCTTTATTTGCAATTTAAGTTTTTGTTTGTTTTTTTATGCCTGAATTGCTCTGTTTAGTTATGTTGAATAAATACCAATTTACAAATACCAATACCATAATTGTGTGGACTTTAAGGCACTTGCAAAAGTTTGTTCCCAAGGACATGAGAAGCATCAGCGGGAAGTATCACTTCAGCATGAATTAGGAGTTAGCAACTGTGACTCGATCAATTTTGGAAAACATTTACATCTAGTTTGTTGAAATGTTTTGGGATCCCCATTGACTTGCACTAGAAAAAAAAAAAAAAAAAAGCCAGTCTCCTTCACAAAGCCGGTCTCCTATTTAAGTATTGTTAAAGTAATGGAACAATTGAAGAGAGACTGAAGAGTGTAAAATTAAACAGCTTGCATGCTGTTTAAAGAGTTTCTCTAGCGCAACAGCATGAAAACATTTTGGATGTCTTGAGGAAAAGTGTGGTTCTAGGTGAGAAAAAAAAAGTTATCATGGATAGAGATCTTTTGGAGGGACTTCTAAAAATAAAACAAATGCCCCCAACCCATTCCTTAACTGCACTGTGAAGCAGCAGGCCCCTGTCAATACTTTCTAATTTGAAAGAATGTGGTAGAAAGTGGTAAAGGACGTGCTGTGTCTGTATATGTGACAGCGGGAGAAAAAGCCCAAAGACAAAAGACGGATAGAATGAGACGAGGAGAGAACGAGAATGATACTGTGAAATCCAATAGTCAATATTTTGTCAGAGAGCCTAATCTCCGACGTCTGGCGAGTGTGCGAGGACAACATTTTGCACGAGGCGCTGTGCTTCGCTGTGTTTATTACGTGCCGGAAGAAAAGCCGGCGCTCGTCGGGAAATCGTGTGAAAGCAGTTCCGCATTGCTGCGAGAAAATGTTATTTACACATGCGTTGGGAGTAATTGGTGGTCTAAAGTGCTCTCTGTGCTAAATGTTGAAAGTGATGCCGTCTTGTGACACTTTGATCGGCGCGCGAGGATCCGTATGCAAATTGCGGGGCCTGCTTCCCGCCGTTTGAGTCGCAGAGCGGTGGCCTTGTTCCCATCACTGCGTAATCAGTCATAACGTGCTATCAGAGATAAGAAAAGGGGCAGGAAAGAGAAACAGAGAGAAGAGAGATAACGGTGGGGCAGGGGGGCGGGGGGGGGACCCGGTCTGACTTGAACTAGGTTTTGATTGCACATTTTCTACTCCTTTCTACTTTCTAGTTGGGTTTCGCTTCATGTTCATAAAGGCTCCGGTTCTGGACAACATTTTTTGTTCATCCCTCACAGGACCTTAGAAGGGTTCTGACATCACGGAGCCTCATGGTTCAGGAACAGAAGTATTTTATAGTCACATGTTCCATACATTCCCTATTTGCTGGCGTAGAACAACACTGAGCTCAGCACCTCTCGTTCTGACGCGTGAAGCAAATGCGGAAGTGACTTATAACGTGCATTCTCTCTACTGACCATCAGGGGGCTCCTCTGGATGCAAAAAGAAGACTGATTGTATGGAAGTCTATGAGAAAATGACTCTACTTCTAAACATTGTACACAGGAGTTTATGGTCTCAATCTCTGGTTTCAAGTATTCGTCAATGCAGCATGATGTTCATTTAGTAAATTATGGTCCATTTCGAATATATATATATTTCGGTATATTTTTGGGTGGGGCTACCTTGTGATTGGCAGGTCGCTACCTGAGCCGTATGTGGCATCTCTTCGTCACTCCTCCTTAGTCCAAATATGGTCACACATCCTGTTCACTGGTTGCAAAAAGCCAAGATGGCGACGGCCAAAATCGCCGACCTCAAGGCTCCAAAACAACCGCCCACAAACCAATGGGTGACATCACAACGACTAAGTCCTCTTCTTATATACAGTCTATGTTCAGGGCTCAACAACAAGGATCGTCCAGAGCAAGTAAAACACCACGTCAAGCTAGTCAATCTAGCAACTCTCTTGCCCAATCAGGTGAGTTTTAAAACAGAATTGAACACATTGTTTTTGGGGGGGGAGTTTGGCTGATGATGGAATTAGCGAAGGAGTGAGCCATCCTGTTTCCTTCTCATCTCTGCTGAGAGCTGCACATGTGCAGAACCGAACTGGCACTTGCGAGAAGATGTTGGCCCGTAAAGACAAAGTTTAATGAGCTGAAGCCAGCGAGCAGTTCAACAATCATGGACACGGGAGTTTAATTTGGTGGCGTGAGAAGACGGGGGCCAAACTCCAGGTTCAATTACTTCAAGGTTAAACATTGCAGTTAACTTTGGTCTTTGTCAGTATTTGATAACCGCCAATAGATTAAAAACAAGAAAACTGCCCAGGGTCAAGTAACTTTTGGGTAGCTAGAAAAAACATCTATGTCAAACCCCATTGTTGCTGCACTGCTGCCTGTTCCCTCCTCCTCCTCAACCTCCACCTATATCATCATTGTTACTATTACATTTAGTGGTATGTTAATTTAGAAGAATTCTTTTCTCCTCTAGTGTCTGTTTTACCCCTTTGCAGTACCTCTATGATGATCTTTTTTTTTAACCAGCAACTGATTCAGATTTGTGTGGATTAGGTTTGGCCACTACTGCAACACCCTCCCTCTTTCTACTTTTTTTTCTCATTCCCAACCCCCCTGCCCCCCTCCCTATTTACTGCATCTTTACTGCACCTTCTAACTCCCTTTATTTTCTCTGGGTGGACATGTTTTAATAAACACGTCAGCCGTCTCCAATCCTTGCAGTCTCGAACGTATCCACTGAAAGCTTTCTCCTGGCCTTGCACTGCTGCACACGCTGATGCATAAAGAGGAGGCTAATGCACAGAGTAAGGACTCTGATTAAGTGAGTGGAGAATGTAGGAGGCGAGCTAATGTTTAGCATTGTCTGGCTGATTAAAGCATAGCAAACAAGTGATTGCTATGCAGCTCTGCTCCTCGCCGCTAACTCATACACAAGGCTGCTCTCTGTTCTCTCTCTCTCTCTCTCTCTCCACGGCTCTCCATCTCCAGATCTCTCTCTCTATTCAAGTCTCTATCTTTGCCTCGGTAAATCTCCCCTTCGCTCTATGTCGCTATGCCCTAAAAAAGAAAGCTTCACCCCCCCCCCCTCCATCCTTGCTTTGTGTCTGTTCAGACCATTTCTTCAGCCTCGCTCTGAACTTAAATATGAATAAACAGGTATAGAATCTGGATGGATGGATGTCTTTATTTTTGCAGCTTTCTCTATCCTCCTGCATTTCGCTGTCTATCTCCAAATGAAGCTCCGTCCCTTCCCTATTCTCTGTCCCTCTAAGACGGTCCCAGCTCCCTCAATTTCCCCCCAGCTCGGTTACCGTGCCGACAGTCCCAAATTCAATTATTGCAGAGCGAGTGTGATAATACGGGGCCGGCCGATTGGTCACCGCAGCCCTCCGTTAAGTGAGCGCAGCGGAGACAAGGACGCTGGGAGAGGGAAGGAGAGAACTAGAGGGTTAATGCACAGAAATAGAGCGAGTGGTGAAATGTTAAGTGTGAGGAAAGAAAGGAGGGCAGCTTAAGACGTAGGTTAAAGGAATAAAACAAAACACGCGCCCCGCTCTCTGTATCCCCTTAAAGCCCCTGGTATCCTTCAGGCTCAAGCTAAAACAAACAACCGTGCCCTTAAAAGCCCAGCCCATAATCCCTGTGTAATCACTCAGACAGCCTCACCACACAGAACCAAAACATGAGAACCACGACACAGATATACGTCTGTGTGTTTTGATGAAAGTGAATTGGCTGGATTCCATATCAAAGACTGACTGATATATGTATATATGTATATATATATATATATATATATATATATATATATATATACATATATGTAAGCGAGTGAGTGGTGAGCAAGGCGGAAGAGTTTGACGGCAATAAAATGCAAACGATGAGGTTGAGAACTTTATCGACAAAGAAGATGCAAATTGGTACAAGATTCTTGTCTGTTTCTTTGTAGAATCATTTGTGGGTTTTTTACACTAAAACTACAACTAGAAGCTTTTATGCAAATGCCCTATTATCACAAGAGATCTTCATTTAAATGTCTCATTATCACAAAAATATATTCTTACAAAATGTCTTATTATCACAAAAGATCATTCTCTTCTCGAGCATTCAGCAAAAGAAAGCCACTGTGCTTTCTGAAGTTCCTCAAATGCCCTTCGTAACCAATAACAACCGTTTTGTACCATCATTACTCCGTCAACAGTTTTCTCAATTGTGGGATGAAATTATCATTTGTTCAGTGAAACTCAAGTTGCAGAGATGTAATTCTTCACTCAGCATGACGTTGCCTTGCTCACTGATCTTTTCCCCGAGGGGAGGGGGGTGGGGGGGGTTATGCAAACACGCAAAAACTAAACCAACTTATTAAAATGCATTTCAACCCCGAACTAAAGAAGAAAAGGGAACAAAGTGAGTCAGTGCTATCTCATTGCAGACCACTCTCGGGCCAGGACGAGGACAGAATGGGCTTATTTTAACTTAAGTGGCAGATGGAAATATGAATCCACAGTTTGAACATGAAGCCAATCAATATTGGATTCCAATCGGTGGCTAACTTTTCTTTCCCCCCAGTTCGATAGGTTCGAAGCTGTTTCCAAACCAAATATATGCCTGCTCTTTACATTCATAGAGACTATTGAGTGAAAAATATACGGCAGCAGAATATAAATAACACAGTCAGCATGGAGTTTCTCTCTCTCGCATCCATCCATCCATCCATCCATTGTCTTCCTCTTACCCGGGATCGGGTCGTGGTGGCAGCAGGCCCCGCAGGCTGACCAATACTTCCCTCTCCCCCACAACATTTTATAGCTCATTCTGGGGGATACCGAGGCGTCCTTAGGGCAACTCAGAGATCCCTGAGCGTGTTCTGGGTACAGTTGCCTGTTAAAAACTCCAATGAGAGGCGCCCAGGAGGCATCCTGATTAGATGCCCGAACCACCTCAGCTGACTCCTTTCGACATGAAGGAGTAGCGCCTCGACTCCAAGTTCCCTCCTGATGTCCGAGCTCCGTACCTTATCTCTAAGGCTGAGCCCGGCCACCCTACGGAGGAAACTCATTTTGGCCCAATTGTAGCCGCGACCTCGTTCTTTGGTTCACGACCCAGAGTTCGTGACCATAGATGAGGGTCGGAACGTAGACCGACCAGTAAATTGAGTCACACATCCAATCCCACGTAAGATGGTAACAGCCAAACAAGGCTTAAATACCCTTCGTCATGACTGAATCAGCCTCTCACACACGCACACACACACACACATACACACATACACACACACACACTGTCTTGTCTGAAACAGTGCAGTCTGCAGCCTCTCCTGTGTGCCTGCATTTAGAAGTGTTAATACTTTATAACTGAGCCGTGACGTCGTCGAGGCGAAGCAGAGAAAAACATCTTTCTCATTCATCCGTCTCCTCGCAGCGTATTTGGTTTCTCGGGCTCTTGCGAGCGTTCTTTCAGCTTAAATTGATTTTTGGTTCGTGTTTTATGTTGTTTTCAATATTCCCTCACTGTCTCGGGGTTTTGCGGGTCAGCGTGTTCAACAACAGAATCGTCTTTGGACTCCGGAGCCACTGACCCGGCTGAAGGTTTACATCATGAGACTGCATGAAACTCCCTGTGGCCATCGCGCTGCCCGATGTGTAACGCTTCAGTATGACACGCGTTAATGTAAAACGCCGTGCCTGCTGGGAGACGGAAATTGGCTGAGAGTTGAATGTGGGTAACATTTCCTCCTTTAAATCATTACTTTGTTTTCACTTATTTTCCTCCGTCACCTAAGGCTTGAAAATATGCTGACCAAGATCACATCATTGCTAAACCATCGAGTTATTTTACACAGAGCATTTGATGGTTATGTGAGTCCATACAGGGAAATGGACTCTGGAGAAAATCCGCCCCAAAGCATGTCTCTTTTAAAGATAGCGATACTCTAACAAGTTCAGTTCACCGATAACCTGACAGCCCACACGTTATATTTAATTTTTTGCGTGCACGTTGACAGCTAGCCAGTTAGCAAAGAGTAAACAAGCACATGTACGCAAAAAGCACAAGGCAGCGTTCAAATTGTATGAGAGACTTCTCGTCTTATTTTACAAACATGCGTCATCACAGGGGGAAGGCGCGTCTTGACAAAATGATGCCTTTGATGATGTTGATCAAAATCAGATGGGAAATAAAGTCCACAATGACAATTATTTATAACAATCAAGACGTCAAAGCCGTGTTCAGGGGTTTTAGACAGCTAAGCCTATTAAACTGGGTTGTACAATGGGGGGGAGGGGGGGGAGGGGGAGGGGGGCGGGGGGGTTCATTACCGACCAAACCGACTATTGTGTCAATCAGATTATTTACTTTGCCAATGACTCCAACTCCAAAAACTGCCCCATTGATATTTGCTTTGACTAATAATACAGAGAAGGGAGTTTTTGGCTTCACTACTGGAAGCGCCCAAAGTATAGCAATCATCTTACATGTTAGTACTTCCATTCAATGACTAAAACATGACTTCTTAACAACAGAAAATGCCCTCAAACTTTGCCAGGAAAATCAATTCCTCTTTTAGTTCCTGGCGTTGCCCCTCGCTTTGGCAGGGAATATAAAAGAAAATAAAAGATATGAGGAGTTTTGGGTTATGGACTAGAAGTGAATGTGCATTATGAATTTTAAATACATGCCCTAATTTATTGAAATTAATTGTAATCTATATGCATACCAGACATCCTGAAATGAAGTGATTGTGAGCAAAAAAGGGGGCTGTAGTTGTTTACATGTTCATTCATTATGGCCGAAAAATAAACCTCTAATTATGTTGACAACCTGCCCTTTATCTTAATCTAATGTCATTCTGCATCAAAAGCAATAAAAGCCTGCTAAATGCCAGAATGAAAATGCATATTATCATCTAGTGTTACCCATTGAAAGGAAGCTCCTGCTGTCTCTCTTGCTAATGAGCTCTGTATCAGAGCTTTTCAAACGTCTGCCATTATAAAAATACAGAAAATGAAAAAAAAGAACTGCCTTGAGCGTTGAGCCATCAGTTTGTGCCACAGTTAGAGATCTAAGAGTCAAAACTGTATGATTTATAAACTATTTACATTTTCAACAGCCATACAGTTTTGCTCACTGTTTCGAATCTGAGCCCAGACGTTCATTACAAATAAATAACTCAACCTTTACAAGTGGAGCATGTGTGGCCTATCACAGAGATACACATCGACATCACAGAAGGAAGCGGGGGGATTGGGTAATGTGCCACGGACCATGAGACGAGCCTAACAAAGTATTTCCTGATCTTTTTCTAAACCTAACAAAGGATTTCACAATCTTTTCCTAAACCCAACAAAGGATTTCACGATCTATTCCGAAACCTAACTAAGTATTTCACGATATTTTCCTAAACCTAACAAAGTATATCACGATCTTTTCCTACACCCATGAAGTATCTCACAATATTTTCCGAAACCCAACGAAGAATTTCACGATCTGTTCCGAAACCTAACA
The DNA here is from genome assembly GCA_016806645.1 of Ophiodon elongatus. NCBI lineage: Eukaryota > Metazoa > Chordata > Actinopteri > Perciformes > Hexagrammidae > Ophiodon > Ophiodon elongatus. Next base: position 4,469,293 of record JACSYO010002062.1, on the reverse strand, counting down.
AAGTATTTCACGATCTTTTCCTCAACCTAACAAAGGATTTCACAATCTTTTCCTAAACCCAACGAAGTATCTCACGATATTTTCCTGAACTTAACTAAGTATCTCACAATCTTTTCCTAAACCTGGAGACTGTTGAGCCCACATCTTTACAGAGACCTGGCTCCATCGCGGCATCACAATATAGAGACGAGACACCTATTGTCACCGAACTGATACTCTAACAGAGTCATCTCTTTATACCGTTAACTGCGGTGAATACTGTCTTCTTGCAGCTGCAAACACAACAACTTTTTGGGCGTCAGAGTCACTGCTCGTTTAGAGACATTTGGGTGTAAAAACATGGAATATATCCACATCAAAAGTTTTGAATTTCTCAGCCACAGATCTGCAAAGATAGACTTAGGTAGCAAACGAGTCAGATTATGACCCAAAAGAGTTGATGGTGCAAACACTTTCATAAATACGTAAATTAATCAAAATGTGTGGCTATATCTAATACTTTTATAAGACATAGATGGAGAGAGTCATAAAGCATCTGTTTCACCTGACTGAAAAGATGATGAGTTCATTCCTCCTCTTTCCTCATTGGCCAAGAGATAATTTAAACGGGGACTTTTTATTCAGCCAATCTTCCCTCAGAACGGAGGGTCTTCCACAGACGCCCCTCCCCACACACCCCTCCTCTCCTCTCATTGGCTGCCTCTGATATTCCAAACCTGCTCTGGCAGCCGGTTGGACGCTGCTCTCAGCCAATGAGGAAAGAGCAACTGTTGCATTCACTTAAACCCCTCCACCCACCCCCACCCCCCGCCTCCTGCAGGGCTCGTTGTGCTGCAGCCTCTCGGTCTGAAGCACTGAGCGGCATCACCACAATAATAATAACACTTCTCTATTACATACAAGACATCTTACTCAGCACGAGTGCTATTTTTTAACAAGGAGAAAATCTATGTTTCTCTGCCAGCCAATAAAGTGATAAAGTTTTTTTAAATATCTCATTGCACTTAATGTTATTCATCTTCCGCGGTGCCACAACTTATCCCCACAGTGCCATGTCGGGCTACTTAAATATTATCCTGATGACAAAATATTATATGATTAGCCTACTATAACAAGCCCCGAATATACAGAGAGAAGAGAGAGTGAGAGGAGGATTACTCTAGTTTCCAACGCCCTCCATCGGCAGCAACTCCCCCCTCTCTCCCTCTCGTTGCTGCTGCGCGCTCGTTCAGTTCCCCTCACACCGCTTCCGAGGCTCTTGGAGAGAGGACGGATAAACGGCTCTGACGGTAACGGATTTGATACCCGAAAGAGGGAGGGATGCTACGGTGATTTCCCTCTTTTCTCTCCCGACAAAACACCACCACCACCACCTTCCTCACCACCATCCCCACTCCTCTTCATCACTTCAATCTCGGAATCGAGCTGTCTGTCATCTCTCTTTTTTATTATTATTATTCATCTTTGAGCCCGCTTGGCTGGTTGTTTTTTTTCTTCTTTTTTGCCTCTGCGCTCGAGAAAGAACATTTTGGGTTGTTTTTTGTTTTTTTTTGTACCTCCTCTTCTCCAAACAAACAGAAAAAAAAACTGGGTTTTCCATCAGTGGATGTGTTGGACAGCTTATGAAAGAAGCAGTACTTGTTGAGAGAAGTGATCGTTGTCGGCTGGCTTGTATGTATTGGGGGAATTTCCTTGGAGAGGCGGACTGCGCACGGAGTCTCTCACTTCCAAGGTAAGGACCGCTCGAGTTAAAGGACTCGGATTTCGCCGTTGGTAGCTCAACACAGTCCCATTCATCCCTCCACCCCCCACCACCTCCACCCCCCACCACCACCTCCACCGCCCTCTCGCTGCAGAGGCTTTTAATGAGCATAAAACAGGCGGAGAGAGACCGGGGTGAAATATTACGGTTCCCGGGATGCTGGGGAGAATCTGGTTCGACTCTGGATTCATCCAAACACAGGGTTGTCACACACACACACACACGCACACACACATATTGCATTACGTTTATAAAACGGTCACTGTGAGAGGGTGTCGGACCCCCTTATGTTTGACCAAATATCGGAATCAGATAGGAGAACCCCACAGAGCCTTTGCGCATTGGCGACAACACACGAGTGTGTGCGTTGCGCTGCTGCTGGATGGAACAGCGCAGACTTTTCCTCGCTCGTCGGGTGACGACTGGGTGACGGTTGGACGTGTGCGTTATTATCACAAAACGCAAGACTGTTGTTGTTTTGTTTGTTTTGTTTTTACCCACCAGCGCCGGTGTGTATCTGCCTTTTTTTGTGCAGCTGATTTTTTTTGGCGTGTGTGAGTGCCTTCGTGTGCGCGTGTGTCTGGCCACGTATAGAGAGGCTAATCTCGGTGTGGGCTCTTTCTCCCTTCTCTCTGCCTCTCTCTCTCTCTCTCTCCTCCGCCTCGGTGCCTCCCGGCGCCTCCGCGTAACGGCGACGCACAACTTTTCTTTGGATCCCCGTGTGTGTGTGTGTGTGTGTGTGTGTGTGTGTGTGTGTGTGTGTGTGTGTGTGTGTGTGCGCCGCGGTCAGATCGCATCATTCACGAAAAATAAGATAATTCACTCAATTACCGCAATGTTTCAGAAGAAACGACGGGTCGTTACTTTGTGGGAGTGACAGCTCCAATGATCAACTTCAACCTCTTTCTCTTATTTGCTCGGGCCTGACGTCGTCTCTTCTCTTACAGTCGCCCATTATCCCCTTTTGTGGTATTGCCATCTTATAAATGTGACTCCACGCAGGTTTCAGTACTCGGGTCCATTTGAATAGTTCAGACCGGAGCTGCGTCCTGCCCGCGTGCGCCAGCACCGGTGAAACTGCATAAAAAAAAAAAAAAGAAATTGCATCACCCGCCCGCGGGGTCACTCAGGCGCATTCTGCGCTCAATCGGGTCCGTGCGTTTGGTCTCGTCGTCCCTTCAGGGCCACATCAGATCATCTTAGTAATTGTTGAGTGTGTGTGTGTGTGTGTGTGTGTGCAGGTTTGATATGAATAATTATGGATGTATGGATTATTGAGTGGCCGCTGAGTCGTTTTTTTTCTTAACGGGGGAGTAAGTGAGATACATCGGTGTATAATTTGAGCAGCTGCAATTCCGCTGAGTTTTCAATGGGGGAGCACACAGAGAGAGAGAGAGAGAGAGGTAGGGTGAGAGAGAGAGATAGAGAGGCGTTGACTAGAGGGCTCTGCACTCTTTTGGTATTCATGGCACAACTCAAGATTGCTGCTCTCAAGCAGGCAATAATATCTCTCACTCTCCACATCTCTCCCCCTCCTCTGTCTCCCACACTGTTGCTCTGAAGTGCCCCCCCCCCCCCTCCCTCCCTTACACCACCTCTACCTCTTTTCCACTTTTGCATTTCGTCCCCCTCTCGCTCTCGTCCCCCACTCCTCTTCCTCTCCTTCTCCCATCTCTCCTCTTCGCCCCACCTCTCTCTCTCAGTCTTGTAGGAGCCATTGAGAAAATCATTTGCTGTTGTTATATTTGATTCGACAGAAGGTTTTCTTACCGATCCGGGGGCCCGGGCTGCTACGACGTGCTGCTTCTTGCAGTGTTTAAAAAAACCCAAAAATATGAAAACCCTTCAGAGGTAGCAGCTCCAGTTTGTTAAATAGATTAAAAAAAATGTTTTAAAAAAGTAAAAGGGTTTGTAACTCCTTGTGTTAAAAATCTCACAGGTGAAAAGCTTCAGTTTTCAAGTGTTGCAACAGTGTTCTTGTGGTTTTTTTTCCTTTATTATGTGGTTACTGTTCTGACTGCACGGCGCTGCTTATTTCCGGCCCCCTGCCTTTTGCTAATTAGCCAACAGACCAGTCAACATTGTGGCGAATTCCCCTTTCTTCTCATTCTTTATTCTCTTTTCTTTTGCTTCTATGAGTTTACTTTGTGGTTCAGTGGCCACTCAGAAGACACATCACAAGAAAAGAATGTCCCCTGATTTTTTGCGGCTCCTACGACGAGGCTTTAACATCACAGCCTTCTCACTGTGGCTCCAGTAAAAGGCCTTTTTTTTGTCTTTGTAAACAGCACCACAGTATCGCCCAACTTGTGCTTGATGATGTTTGCCTAATTCACAAATTAATTCCTCGAGCTCCAGTATTTCCGTCATTCAGTTTGGAAAGAGGAGAGAGGATCAAGAGGCAAGGAAGAGGAGCCGCCGAGGAAAATAAGGGGAGAGAGGAGAACCAAGCCGGGCAGCAGAGCTGGGACAAAAAAAAAAGAGCATGACTCCTATCAGCATATGAGGAGGAGGAGGAGGAGGAGGAGGAGGGGGCGGGAGAGAAGAGGAGGGCAGCGTGACTTCTATCCAGCGCCGCATTTCATCTCCCTCTTTCAGAGCCACCGCTGTCTGAGCTGAAACCGGACCCGCAGCCAGAAAACAGCTCGTCTTCACTTCTCAGTCCCCCCTTACCCCCCCCCCCATCGAAAAAAAAGTGTGCTTTTTTTTCATATCCGATTGTGTACTTTTAAAAGCAGGATGGAAACATAGAATCCTCCTTGTATCAGCACATCATTGTGCTGTGTAGGGGGTAAGTGGTATACGGAAACCTGCCTTGGATGACAGATGAAAAGTATAGGGGGGGGGGGGGTGAGGTATCAGATATTGATTGGCCAATAAAATGGCACAGAAACGTCGTCAGGTTTGTTGGATTGGTCTTCAGGAGCTGGCAGTGGAAAGTGTTTTCCGTATAGTTTGCGGAGATATAATTAAACCTGTGAACGTGAAACGTTCCTTCAGCTGAGTTTTGAAAAGACACAACTAGGCCATGTGAGCGATGTGTTCAAGTTAAGCTGCACACTCACATATGGAATACATCGGGGGGAGAAGACACGAAGCAAAATCCAGGTTCACAGCTGCACATTCGGCTGTCGTCGTCCTTATTCTCTCGTCCTCCGCAGACGTGTCTCCGGTTCATCTTCTGGTGAAGACACTTGAACTCTTAATGTTCTCCGCGTCCGACAAACGCCACGCGCACGTGAGGATGAAACACCCCGCGCTCATGTCATGGGTTTCCCCCCTCAGGGCGCCTGCCTGTGAGCGGCTGTGAGACTCTCTGAAAGAGGAGAAAGACCGGCCAAGTGGACCGGCTGACGTCCCTCACCAGGGGGGGGGGGGGCAGCGAGACAGAGGGATTAATTTATGACACTGTAATCGTTACATTTAATTAGCCGCCAGCTGCTCCGCTCTCACAAGCCGAGGCACCGTGGGCCTGTTTCTTTTCGAAGCCGTGCCAGAGGGAGGCAAAACGGAGAGACAGAAGGGGAGATGTTGAGGGATTCGAGGAGAAGATGGGAGGATAAGTGAACGGGGAGAATGTGAACGGGAGCGGCACCAGACCTTCACTCGGTGACGACAGAGGGAGCTGTTGGGCTTTCGCTGCGGCAGCGACTGCTCTGCTCCTTCTTTCTTCTGCTCTTTCTTTCAAATTCTTTCCAAATCTCTCTCTCCTTCTCTCTCTCTCTCTCTCTCTCTCTCTCTCTCTCTCTCTCCCTGAGAAGGGCCAGTCAGAGAGAGATGGAGAGGTAGTTAGGCTCCCCAGGGATGCAGGATTCAATCTGCACACCCCAAACACACACACACACACACACACACACACACACACAAACACACACACACACACACACACAGAAGTCTAGTCTAGTCCGTCTGGATAAGCATGTCCACCGTGACTGGCTTCTGTTACCTCCAGGTGGGGAGTCGTTTTTTCCCCCCTTTTGCCTCTGCACTGTTTAGCAGACAACCGGTTAAGCAGCTTGTTTTCTCTCCACAGGGCGTCTTGATATCGACACTCGAGGCGCCCCATTGGCGTCTGTACGAGACGGCGATGGGCTTTTCAAGTCTCCGTCAGCCCCGTGTGACAGTCTCAAACGAGAGGCCGGCGTCTGCGTCCCGAAGGCTTCTTCTGAAGTGACGTTGTGGCGTGTCTTCCGCACGTACGGTGTGTTGTTTACGCTCTACGTAGTTCACGCGTACTTATTTGAAAAAGTGACACCGAAGGGAATCCTGACCGAGTGGCAGCGAGTGACGACCTCGGGATGAGAAACCGTTTCGGGTTGAACCTCGGCCCTCAACCCCTTCCTGCACCGAGTTCTCCCTCAGCTCTTCATCATTGTTTTCCTGCCCTCCTCCTCTCATCTCCTCCTCCCCTCTCCTCTCCTCCCCTCCTCTCCTCCTCCTCTCCTCTCCTCTCCTCCTCTCCTCCTCTGCTCCTCTCCTCCTCCTCTCCTCCTCCTCCCCTTCTCCATTCAAGGCAACATGCCGGAGAGCCAGGTACATGTTCCACTGAGTTCATGGCTTCCCATGGCAGTGTGATGGGATTATATCTCTAATCTCCAGCCTCAACCAGATTAAATGACGGAGTCTGTAATTAGTGTTTCTGACCTTTAATCTCTTTACTTGCGAGAGAGAGAGAGAGAGAGAGAGAGAGAGAGAGAGAGAGAGACAGTGGCTGATTTGTTTGGATTGAACGAGGGGTCCAGTGGGTGGGGGAGGGGGGGGGGGGAATGATTTCCTGGGTACTGGTGCATGTGAGGAGGACGGAGACGGCGCAGGTGGTTTGCTGTTGTCGACAGGGTTTCCTAGCAGCGTAATGTCCTGGCTCTGGTTTCCCGGGCCTTTAAGCGATGGACTCTGTGCGTTTCTTTTTTCTTGTGCTCACGTGGTTTCACTTAGTCCGCCAGCGCTCCACCTTCCCGTGACACGAATAGATGAACCGGAGAAGCGAAACAAGCTTTTAATAAACAGATTGTTGCCGTTATCTCCCCCCCCCCCACCCCGACGTGTTTTTAACCAAACTTTGCCCTCAACTGATATTTTAAGTCGCTCTTTGTGAAAACTTCCTATTTCTTGATTGCATATTAATAAACAACCTCAAAACGTTATGTTTAACCAAGAGTTAAAATGCTTTAAGACACCGTGCTGACTGATATGAATGATAGTTTTGGATCTTTTGTAGGTGTTTCCCCCTTGAACCTACTGCATGCTGGGATTTAATCCAACCCCCGTAAACCCTAAGAAAGTCAAATAAATTGAACACATCTAAACATCAACTTCAGTAAGCTGGGAAAGGACTTTCACAGAAACAAACCAGCTCATGATGCGATGAGGAAAAAGAAAAGTCACATTGAAGTCGTTCAAGTGGCGGAAGCGTGAGACCCGGCCTGGACAGGAATCAAATAATACCAGAAAACAACAAGGACACCACTTGCAGCAATTAACAGTAAAAAAAACAAAACAAAAAGAAAAAAAAAAACATGTGGCGGCGCGGGAACACATCCAGCATCAATTAAACGTCGACTCTTTAAGAGTGATTTACTTTTAAATCGCCTCTCATCCTGAGAACATGATGCCTGACGCTGCCCGCAGAGATGCGTCGGCTTTTCATGTTGAAGCTGTCGCCGCTTGTTCCCCGGCTGAGTATTGCTCTTCGGTTAGCGCGACCTTTTCCCTCCCACACATCAGAGGGAGAGAGCGAGAGAGAGCGAGAGAGAGAGAGAGAGAGGGGAGCGTGGAGACTAGGAGGCCGCGCCGCTGCTGTGATAACGCCGGAGCACGGGATCGATGCTAGTTCGGGATTAACGAGCGATTTCATCGATTCCACTATTGATGATCTGAACGCGGCGTTGACGCGGGGCATTGATCAGATTAGAATGAGAATTGATTACACCAGATAGAGAGCGACATTGATCGGAGCACCTCGTGTTCGTGTGTGTGTGCGTGTGTGTGTGTGTGTGTGTGTGAGAGAGCGAGAGAGAGCGTATATGTGTGTAATCTAGTGTAATTTGTTTTCTGTGACAGTCGTTAGGTGCAGTCAGGTGGTTTGTGGTCTCATGACAGCGGTCACATGAGGGAAAGCAAAGCAAGGTTGTTTTTTTTTCTTCACTGACAATTGTAACTGTTCTTTTCTTTGCTTTGCTAGACAGCATTCAGCAGGGAGAGACACTGAGGAGAGAGAAAGTAAGTAAGGGATATGTGATGAAGGTCAACGACTAGGACTGTCAGGAGGTTTTTCTCTCCTGCAGTTTGGTTAAAAAAAATAAAAATAAAAAAAAAGTTTCAAAGAAATTGGGGTCACTGGATTTTGGGGATTTTTTGTTTTAATGACAATTAATAATTCACGGTCGAGAGGCTTCTGGTGACAGATTTTCGTGCGACGTACAGTGGAGTCAGTGAGGAAGAAAGCAAGGAGGGAAGAGAGGCCAGTGTCTGCGCACGGGTCAAGGGGAGATTTAATGAGTCGTTTGCGTCTCATTATTCAGGATAATAATTAACTGTGTGTGTGTGTGTGTAAGAGAGAGAGAGAGAGAGAGAGGGAGAGAGAGAGAGAAAGAGAGAGCCAGCAGTGAAGTGGTAATTTGTAGCTCTCTCTCTCTCTCTCTCTCTCTTTCTCCTCATCCTCATCACATTTTTCCACAGCCCAAAAGTATTTGATTATTAATTCATCAGATGTTCCATTCAATCGTTCCGATTATAAAAAGAAATGCGTGGAAACAACTTCAGAGAGCCCAAAGTGACGTCCTCAAACTGCTCTCTGACAGATTATTGTCCGTCAACTCAACTCTTTCATCTATTTCCTTCTCTCACTCCGTCACCTTCATCCTTCCATCTCTCTCCCTCCATCATTTCGCTCCGCTAAGCTTGCCAGTATGTGGATAACACACACACACACACACACACACACACACTCAAACAGGTTAGAGTGTGTACTTGCAGACGGTGTGTTGTGGATTACCATATTTAACATGGTTATGTTGATTGCAGCGAGTTAATTTTGCTGATGGAACACATTTGTAAAGGTGAACACTTTTGGACAGACGGGTATAGCCTCAAGATAGTGTGTGTGTGTCCGTGTGTGTGTGTGTGTGTGTGTATGTGTGTGTGTGTGTGTGTGTGTGTGTACATGCACGCATTCCTACCACGTGTGTGTGTCGTGTCCATGTTTGCGGCTGCCAGAATGGCTCCAAACAGGTGTGCACCGCCTGTAAACAGAATATATTTTATATTTCATCAAACAAACTGAAGCTGAACAATCTGCCACAAGTCCAAAAGAAACACACACACAGACACGCACAGACACACACAGACACACACACACAGCCTCAGTGGTCAGCAAAGGCTGCACGGAGCTCATGTGATTAACAGCAGGGCGAGACACAGGGCTCTGTGTCGTAAAAGGGGTGGATGACCAGACAAGCAGATCTACTGATAGATCGCTTCACTGAGGAAAACATAAAATAAATGGCGTCCTGGTGGCTCACCGGTCCAAAATAAACATGCGACTGTGACCGCTGCAGGAACATTTGTCATACGTCCCTCCGCGCGCATTATTTTTTTTCCCGTCACAGCTTAGACTAACCAGAAAGTGAAAAATGACATTGAGCGACGGCGTGCACACGGAGGACAGAAATAGCTGCGTAATGAACATCCCTAACACGCAGCCCGAGGGCAGAATGCGCGGCAAATTGTCGTGATGTGTGGCGTCCGATGTCGTGGTGAGAAGAAGAAGAAGGGGGGGTGGGGGGGGCGGGCAGCTCTGGCGCCTGCTTGTAAAAACTTTCTCTCTGGAAATAAATGACCTAATCTCCGTGTTTACCGTCTCCGCTTTTCTGTCTCACCACATTATTTATTTAGCATCTTTAGCTTCCCATTGTGAGAGACGCATTCTCTAATATTTCCTGCAGTGGTTCCTGCCAAGAGAAGCTTTAAGTGGTTTTTTTGGGGGGGAGTAGGGTGGGGGGGGTTCTGGAGCCAGACGATACCATTTTTGCCGCCGATTTACCGACGAAATCATTTCGGTGGTCGTGTTGTTTTTGAGAAATGTCACAGAAACGGAGTAATGGCAAGCAATTTCTCAAGCGGTGGGAACGGTTTGTTTGTCTGCTGGCGTCGAGCTTGTTATGACAGTCTGAGGGAGAAAGAGAAGCAGAGGCTCATTCCTTTTTCTTTTTTTTTTTGTGGTACTGCAAGAGTGGGTGTTAGATAATGGGATTTCTTTTTTGTTATTTATTTATTTTCATATCCCATGATTCTTATGCGTTGAAAGCGAAAATGAAAGTCACTAACAAAACGATCGGAATGCCGTCAGGACGGCGAGGAGGACCGAAAACCGTGACTGTGCGCGTCGGCATCACGCGGGTGGACGTGAGATGAGGCTTCTTCTTAGTCACACACGCTCTCGTGTTTCTAGTCACACACACTCTCGTGTTTCTAGTCACACACACTCTCGTGTTTCTAGTCACACACACTCTCATGCTTCGCTGTGTGTATGTGTGCGTCTCTAAGCATTAACATATCAGCACGCTGGCGAGGCCTCCTCGTGATGTCAAAGCGACACTTTGATCACACTGGGACTTATCACGTCTCCCTCCTTCCTTCACCGTCTCCTCTTTCCTTCCTCCTATATCCTCTCCTCTCCTCTCCTCTCCTCTCTTTTTTGTCTCCCTTTCCTCTCCCCCTCCTCCGCCGGTCCTCCTCTCTTCTGTATTTATCCCGGCTGTGCTTCACAGCAGACAGACGGAGCGCAGCTACTCACCTGAAAGATTTCCAAAAATAAACCTGACTATGTGACAGATATATAAAGGGACTTTATTTAATTTAAATGACACTTTGCTGAAAGCCACTTCTCCTGTAATATCACTTAATACAATGTTTGCTAAATTAAGCATCAGGCAGACGCAAAAATCTGCCGGGCATATTTATATTCCTCGTCACATAATGAGTTTACTAATGAGCCACTCAAAAAAAGTGCTCTGAAAGACGTCCTTCCTGTCTTCCGCGTACCTCCACACACTCAGAAGAGACCTCGGTGTTACGTAACCGCCGTCTTCGCCCCTCAGCACGCAGACAAGTGTGCACGCTTTCGTGATGCGACGGCGTGGTGGAAGACGATGACTTGTGCGCACACGCGGAAGGAGAGAAATGGAGATAACAATGCCCTCCGACACGCACACACACACACACACACACACACACACACACGCGCACACAGACAGCATGTTTTCCTTTCTACAAGACCGAGCATTACTGCGAGGTTGACCTCTTTACCATAATAACTTCTGCCTCCCTCCGTCGCTTTCTGTGTACGTGTTTCTTTATTATTTTTTTGCCCTCTCTCTCCCACATTCCCTTTTTCCTCCCATTTTCTCTCTCTCTCTCTCTCTCTCTCTCTCTGCCATGCTTCATTGACTGTGACACTTTTAATGGTGTAATATGATTGAATGTGACTGCCGCTTCTTCATTGAGGAGTATTAATTTCACTTATTTGCCACGTGAGTGGCTCGACTCCAGTATATGTCTTTGTCGGCTCTATGCGTCAATCCTTGACCATGACACGCTTACAGACCTCTTTCTCTCTCTCTTTCCCTTTTTTCTCTTTTGATTTCCTTTTCTTTTATTGTCATCCGCCCTCCGAGGTTCCGTTGGTACTTCTGCAATCTCTTCTTCTCAAACAGTTCTCAATTGCTCGTTCTCTGTCCGTCTTTATCTCCGGCTCCCGCCGTCTCTTTGGGTTTCGGTTGCAGCGGTGACAGCGTTGACCTTTTCCAGTGAAAGGAGAAGCAGTGAACGACACAGATATAGCCTCCTCCAGGACCGGCTAATTGTTATTGCGCTATAGAAGTCCCAATAGCTATCTATAGCGGGAGGTGAGAAGGCCGATACGAGACAGATCTTGACGCGGCTGAAATTCAAAAGAGAGAAGAATTTCGTAAAAAACACACTTGATTCCGCCCTTTAAACCCTGATATGAGTACGCGAGTGAGCTGAGGTGTCAATAACTTTTGTATTTCAGCGGCGCTACTGAGGGTGAATGTTTCACTCTTCACTGAACAGATCCGACTGGTTGCACTTTCTGTTATTCCAAATAATACTCACAAATCTACACGCGTTGTACACTGCCGACCATTAGATATTGTTTTGCAATACTGTTGTGTATGGGTAGGTTTTTAAGGGCCTATGAAATGGCCATAGTTGTCATTGCAATTCATTGCTCTGATGTTTCAAATGACTATTATCACCAATGTTTAAACCTAGAAAACATAAAAAAAAACGACTTACACTTTGTCCAAAAAATGATTGCACATATTACATGGAACGTTTAAAATTGTTCAATCAATAACTAAATCGTATTCTAAATGACGCTGAACTCAACGTGCCCCCAGTGTCCACTCCACTGGGACGAAGACAGAAAGAAGAGTCATGGTTTGGCGTTGTTAACACTGTCAGTGTCTTAACGTGCACGTTTAAGTCCCTGAGCTAGCTGTTGTTAGCCCCCTTCGTTGATTCATAGCATGCTAGGTCGCTAGCTTTAGTCTGGGGCAACAAGCTAGCCGACTAGCTAGCTAGTAAGCTTGCTTGGCGTGCTGCTGGCCAATCCAGTCGATCAGGAGCGAACCAGAGCGACTGCTGAACGCAGACAACACAAAATAAAATGAATATTAGTATTTCTGGTGACGGCTAGCGAGGGTGGCGACGTTTAATCCACTATTCGACTGATGCGCGCAGTAGTTGCGTTGCTGCAGTTGCAGTTACATTGAGCCATTTTCATACATCATATGTGTTTTCGGCGTTTATGTGCAGTGACGTTATTGTGATGTTATGGAAGCCAGTGTCACCAACGCTGTTTATATTCTACTGACAAGGTTGAACAAACAAGGTCACTGTGTGTGTGTCTGTGTGTGTGTGTGTGTGTGTGTGTGTCACCCCAATGTGCCCACACATGTGTTTTCACATGCTGGTGCTTAAGCTGACCATGCAAGGTCGGGGTGTGTGTGTGTGTGTGTGTGTACATGGCCGTGCACCTGAGCATGAGCATCACTAGGGCAACGGATAAAAGTAGCTTCAGGCAGTCATTCTGCATGTGTCACTGTTACCTTGAGGTGAGACATGCAAGTTCACTCTGCGCTCTGCGTTTGTGTGTGTGTGTGTGTGTGTGGGTATGCAAGTCTAAGTGTGTGTGTGTATAAGTTTAAGCATGCGTATCGCCTTGTGCTCTTATCTTCATGTGAACCAGGTGTCTCCACAACCAGAGAAAGACCTGGAATTTCCTCCAAAGAGCAGATAGTGTTTTTAGTTGCTTTTAGTTCGATGAAGCATTAGGTTGAGTTTAGGTTTGGTGGGGAAGGATACAGTGTGGATCAGGAGTTTGTGAAGTGGATCAGTCTGAGGGAAGTCCTTACAAGTCTACACTAATAGCAGTACAAAGATGTGTGTTTATGTGTATTTGTACACATGGGCAGGCATACATCCATTGTACATACAGCTGATAGACAGCTGCATTGACCTGTTATTTATTTTTTTTACACAAGAAAATAGTCCTGATGTTTTATTCATGGAGCATGCTGATATGTTATTCAACCAGCCAATGCACCAATCTTTAAGAGCAGATTATAGCAATAATAGCTGCGTGTCATCGGGTTTCACTCTTCAGATGAAAAGAAACATATATCAAAGAAATATTGCGGTGAGATTTGGAAGCGAGACAAACTCCTCTCATTTGTGAGGGTTTCCGATTTTCCGTTCACCCTTCAGATACAGTGTTTTGTCTGGTGCCCTTATTCCAAGCGACTTGCACTGAATGGGGAGGAACGGGTTCGGTGGATAAGGAGTGCCAGGTTCAGATATATTAACACTCAACTGCAAGGTGTAGATTTAATGCCATTTATTTTTAAGTATTGCCGGTTTTCACAAAGATTCAACGGAACTCTGAATTTCATGAAAAACAAGTCATTTTTTTAAACCATTTCTAGTTCAAACATATTCAATCAAATCTATAAATAAAAAAAAGGGAGCACATACGTTTTTCCAGGTGCCTGTTTGTATCAGTTTTGGGGGAAACCTAAGTTGAGAAATGGGATACATATGTGGGTCTTTGGTTGGAGGGAAGTTTGAGAAGCAACAGTGCGGGCTTATTGAGGTATGTGATCGCGGCTCAGGACAACAAAGGGCTCTCTGTGTCAACCTGGAGGAAGAAGGAAGGGATGGAGGACGGGGTGGGTGGAAGGAGTGGGGGAGGGAGGGCGGGGGGGGGGTCTGGCTTCAACAACCATGTGGGGCTGAAAGAGGGGGGTTATTATCAAGTAGCCAGCGTGTCCGTGCATTGGTTTGGAGCGGGGAGGGAAATGAGAATGGAGGGGGAGAGAGCATGGGGGGGGTATAATTTTGCAGGGGAGGATGTTTTGGCACAATGACCCCAGTGTTCTCCAGTTCGTCACCGAGTCAAAAGGGTCTTGGTGAGGAGCGATTTTGAGAGATACCTGGGATCATAACACATTGCACGGGAGGTGTAATGGTCCGCAACACCGCTGATCAGTTCCTCCCCCTGTTCCCGTCCACTCCCCAGGACTCAGTCATCGGTTTATTCCAAAATAAGTCATGAACCATCGGACCAAAAAAAAAAACAAAGAAGAAGAATGGCTGCTTTTGGAGATACAGCACATTGACATTCATTGTTCAAGTCAAAGGTTATCAAGACATTTGCTTACAATTGTCTATATATTTTCGAGCCAAACCCTGCAAGTGGCATACACAGATCAATGCCATGTTGAAATGAAGCCCTTTAAGCATTTACTAGTGTTGTGTGTATTGATGTATTGGATCAAAGATCAAATCAATTGAGAATCCGACCATACTGCAAAACTCATCCCAGCTCTTTGTACAAGCACACAAATAAGGCATTTGTTTATATCTTCGCCATTGTTTTATTCCCAAATTATATATTTTATTCCACGTTAAGATGTCCAACATTGAGCAGCGGACACGACAGAAGAACTGTTCAATATTTATGAGCTATCCTGTGGTCTTCACTCACGGAGGAATAAAGCGTTTGATGGTGCACATGCTGCTTTGAAATCAAACCCATCATTGCACTTTATCATTATGAATAAAAAAAAAAAACTAAAAGCTATAAAGCCTCTAATGACTTCTAGGTGAACAGATCACGGCCTGCTTTTATGTTCGGCCAGTAAGGTCTCCATGGGCTAATGTGTATGTAAACGGTGTGTGTCACTTACTGGATAAATGGGATGGGGATGGGCAGGGGGGGAGTCGTACGTCCCGGACTGAAGGGGGGTCTTTAAAGGCTTAGCGGCGTCCACTAAGACCTTGTGTTCTGCCCCTTGCCTCCTCAATAGAGCAAAGCTAATCTGGGTCTGCTTAGGGCTGCTTCTTTTTCGTCTCTTGGGTGACTGTCTACCCTCCCCTCTCTCTTGTCCTCCCCTTTTTCTATCTCAACCTCAGCGACTTCGCTGTCTCGCTCAAGGACACTTTGACTGGACACACGGTTGCTGATGCACATATATTGCGGCGAAAGAAGCGCCGACCTTTGAGCCAGATGCGTCTGTCAAACCACTTGATGAAAACCGGCTGCCGGTGGTGCAGAGGTCTCCGTCAAGTGTGGCTCTGACATATGTCTGCCTCTCTGTGCCTCCTCCTTTTGGTAGCTGGCTGCCATGTTTTGAGGAAAGCACCGACCGTGCCTCAGTTCCACTCTACTTAACAGTAA
The DNA here is from genome assembly GCA_016806645.1 of Ophiodon elongatus. Taxonomy (NCBI): domain Eukaryota; kingdom Metazoa; phylum Chordata; class Actinopteri; order Perciformes; family Hexagrammidae; genus Ophiodon; species Ophiodon elongatus. The sequence continues at coordinate 4,453,769 of JACSYO010002062.1, read as the reverse complement.
ATTATTAAAAATACAGTGCAGAAGAAAAAAAATGTTGAAAGTTTCTTTGGAAAAGAGTTTGCGCCAGTGCTCGACGCAGCAGAAGTGAAGAAAAGCCGTGCAACGGTGAAGAAAAGCCCAAAAGAAATCTGTGCTTTTCCCTTGTACTTAACTTGATACTTGTCTCCCTTGTGTGTCCATCAGATTGGGGACATGTTATTCTAGTGAAAATAAAAGATGCGTCTCGTAAATGAATGTGTCCCTCTCTCTCCATGTCACTATCTCCTCATTCTGTCTGCCTCACCGGCTCCCCGAGGGTCACGGTGTCAGCTGTTGGACAATAGGACAGCTGTATCCAGATCAACCAGAGAGCTACTAGCCCCCGGGGGTGGGATTAAGCCAATTAGTAGCTGTCAATCACCGTGGCATATCATGGACAGCTCGATCAATACTCGGATGAATGGAGGGAGGGTGGGGCGGACGGGCGGCCGAACGGATGGAGGCTGGCAGTGGGGGGGGGGGGCCGGGAGCAAGTTTGGCTGGACGGAGCGATAAAGGGACGGAGAAAGGAAGTGTGGAGGATGCAGACGTCGGAGATTGGAGTGATGGTCGGACTGAAAATGGATAGGGTGCACAAGTGAGCAGAGATCAGATGAGTTTTTGGGCGGAAAAGGGAAACATAACGACGTCAAAACTACTGCTGATTTATTTCTTCTGCAGCTTGAACTGATGCGTCTGATACGGCAGAAGAATAAATAGTAGATGCTGCGAGACGATGTAAGATATTGCTTCTGCTGAAAGTGACTGTGATAAAGCACTGGAAATGATTTAAATAGCATGAAAAATGAAGAAGAAGAAAAAAAGGTATTTGGGGGACAAAAATGGAGAAAGAAAGCTATCCAGAGAGCTAGACTGGTGCCATTATAAAGCGTATAGCCTCAGCTTGCAACCCCAAGAGACGTTAAAAATGAATAGATGTGCAAATCAGCCCCCCACCCCCCTTCTCCCTTTTTTCTCTCTCCCTCTCCATCTCTGTTTCCTGATCATCTCTCTCTGTCTCACATCTGTTTTCCATTCAAATATTTGTGTGCATGTGCTCCGTGTCCCAAAGAGTTTTGTGGGAGACGTATAATTTGTTTATCATGGTTTGGGGGACATCTGAGGATCCCATCTCCTCCTGACAGCTGAGAGAGGCCCCACTAGAGAATCAATAGGACTCCCAGTGAGAATGACAGGGAGGGAGGGAGGAAGAGGAGGAGGAGGAGGATGTGGGGGTACTTATGAAGGAAAGGAAAGCAAGAAATGGTGAAAAAAAGGAGAGGATATGAGATAAAAAGGAGGGGAATTGAGATGCGGATGGTTAATAAAGAAAACCCCCAAATTCAAGCAAGAAAGAAAGAAATGATTTAAGAAAGATGCGTCATTTAGATCCAGAAAGAGCCAAAGAATGAGGATGAATGATAGATTTATAGAATAGTCTTAACAGAGAGATGTGGAAAGTGGAACAGGAAGGATGAAGATCATAAAAAAAGAAACATTGAAACATCTGTCATACCCAGAACTATAACTGTATGTGAATATGCCTTCAATAGCGAAAAAAAAGCTACTGTTTTGAGCTGATTGAGGCGACAGTGAATGGGCTGCAGAACTGCAGAGTATAGAAGCGCATCGAAGGGGAAAAGGAGGAAACTGAGGAGAGAAAAGGAAGTAGAGGAAGAGGAGATTGTGTACAGACATCCGAACAAATTAAGGACAAGGGGGAGAAAAGTGGAGGATGTAAGCGTCACAATGGAGACCAAATGGAAAGGGAGTAAATAATGAGTTTTTTTTTTGTTTTTTTTTAAACCAATGGAAGATGAATAAAAGGATGGAAGAGGGAGAGGAGCTTCTATAAAAAATAAAATGTAAAAGGAGAGAAAATGAATAAAAGGATGGAAGAGGGAGGAAAAGGAGGAAACGGGACAAGAAAGGCGACAGGGAAGGAAAATGAAGAGAGGATGACGTTGGATGAATGTGAAGCTTGGAACATCTGGCATGACTCTCAAAAACTTATTTGGCCTTTCCAATTTGTGCGTTTAAGTGTGTGTGTGTGTGTGTGTGTGTGTGTGTGAGAGAGAGAAAAGAGGGTATTGGGTGGGGCTTTGTTAGTCTAAAGCAGTGATGCACAAAGACACACCAACCAGGCCTGCCACACTCACTTATATACGGCTCGGTGGATCCAGAGAGAAAAGATCGAAGGTTTGCGGAAGAGAGGGATGGAGAGAGATACAAGAGAAAAAGAGAAGCTAAATGGGGAGCGGAGGATGGAAAGAGGCAGGAGAAGGACAGATGGAGGAGAAGGGTGAGGGGAGGGGGGGAGAGGGGGACAAGGAGGGGAAGGAGTCGGAGGAAGGTTTTCTTTTTTTGATTGATTTACCTCGCTCTCCAAGGCCAGCGAGTCATGTAATCATCGGGGGGATTTTTTGATCTGCACTCTTTATGGAGGACATGTGGCGTTTCTTCAGCTCCTTCGTGGGTCTGCTTGGAGGCGACGGAGCATGACGTATATTTACTCTCTCTGACATGTAAATAGTCCTCATCAGATTCTATTTTTCATCACCTCTGATCTAAAGTTATCTAAATATTTTTTTTAACATGTATTTAGTCTAATATTTATATTTTTTATATATATGTGTTCATTTTCCGCCTGTTTTCACCTCCCAGGAGGCTGTGCATAACTCACGACGTTTCGTCAGTAACACATTGTTCAAACTTTGAGGGGGGCTAATATCCTTCTTTCGTTGCTTTCTCTTTGAAATTATAAATGTGTACACACATACCGCCACGGAATATTAAATTAATACTTTAACTTGGATTGATGAAGAAATCTTAAATATTCAATACTTGAATCATTAAAACTTCTATCAACTTTCTCTCTTTCCTCTTTTCTCTTAGCATTTAGTCTCTTTTCTTTCCCCCTAAAGAGTGTATTCTGTCTGCTCTTTGAGGTCTTAACGAGCATATTTTCCGCCTGTTTTAACCCTTAAGGAGGCACTGAATAATTCATTGGGTTGTGCTCCCACTAGTTTTGCTAATGGGCCAGTCACAAAGCCATGCATTTGTAAATGAGGGTAATCCACCTCTATGAGTCCCAGTGCGTGTGTGCAGGACTGTGTGTGTGTGTGTGTGTGTGTGTGTGTGTGTGTGTGTGTGTGTGTGTGTGTTTAGACGGGTCAGACTCTCAGGTTTTAAGACAGGGAGCGTTTTGTCCGACAAGAATTTTGGGTTGTGTGTGTGTGTGTATGTGTGTGTTTTAGACGTCGAGTGCTGAGTGCTGCCAGGATTTGTAGCTGTGCTACCACAATGACCCTTTCATCCAAAGAACCATCTGATTGTGTGTGTGTGTGTGTGTGTGTGATTTTGTAGGCCTCTTTTCTGTGCGACCCAATCTCTTTATCTGCCCAGAACAATAAAAGATGGAAGCCTGGAGGCACAGACACAAACGGACTGACGGCAGGAAGATAAGCAGACAGACAGACAGACAGAGATGTATAATTCGGGTCACTGGCGTGGCCTCAACGCACACACACACACACACACACACACACACACACACACACACACACACACACACACACACACACACACACACACACAGACACACACACACAATCTGTCAATAAAGGCAGAGCACCTGCTTCCATCTCTTGCCATTAACACAGGTGTCTTGAAGTGTGAACACGCCGCCGAGTTTTCCATCCACCACGTGGACTCTCCGTCACGCTGAACGCTCCTCGGTGAAAGCCATATCTTTGTCCAGAAGTGTGTTTGTGTGCGTGCCTGCTTACCTTTTACCCGTGCAACTGACACTGTCAGAGCAATAACGGAATATGGTGAAAATTCCTCGATTACAGACATCCGCAGGGTGCGGTGGTAGGAAGTGTAAGAGCCGGAGCCGCGGGAGAGAAATGAGAGCAAAGCAGTGAAGTAGAAAAGCTTTTTAGCTGCAAGATAAGAGCATATTAGGGCGAGTACTGGTAGGAAAAGACAGGCGCGGGATGGGGGGGGGGGAGGGGGGGGGGAGGCGCTTTATTAGTACTTGATAAGACTAAAATGAGTGACTGGAATTGTGATTGGGAAGGTTGTTTCCACCTCTGGGAGGCTCAAAGACGGATTGTAAAATAACGTAAAGGAACATTGTAGCTTTGGTCATTGCTTCATGTATAATAATAGCATTCAGCATTTCACAGGCCTTTTGGTTCACTGAATATGGGAGGAAGAGGAAGAGGAAGAGGAGGAGGAGGAGGAAGCAGAAACAAAAATGGAGACGAATGAGGAAGGTAAAAGGTTCAAAAATGGGAGACGGGGAAGACGAAGAATAGAAAGAAGAAATGAGGCAAAAAGGAGAACAAGGAATGGAAATTCTAGCGGTGCAGGCCGTGCTTGTTCTTTGCAGTCGGGACATCTTTGTATGTATGTATGTGTGTGTGTGTGTGTGTGTGTGTGTGTGTGTGTGCGTGTGTGTGTGCGTGTGTGTGTGTGTGTGTGTGTATGTGTGTGTTTCCCAGCTGTGAATAGCTCTGTTAGACAAACCTAGTCTGACAGCAATCACACACTACCTGCGGGGGAGGAGGAGGAGGAGGGGGGACTTTTCCACTTCTTTCTTTCTCTGCAGACGTGCTGTTTGGCCTTCTCAAGACTCCTAATCGTGCAGAGTTTTCCATGGCCGTGGCCCCCAGTTCCCTCCGTGTGCATGAGCTTGTCTGTGGGTTTGGCAAAAAGGCCCGAGCTATTTCTGGCATCCCTTGATTGGTTGGACTTGTTAAGCAAAGTCTGGGTTTTTATTCCCCACCGCTGTGTCTCAAATTGCACATATTCTCTTGCTGTTATTTTTCTTTCCTACTTTTTTTCCTTTGCCTGTCGCACTCCACTCCCTTCTGCTCTTTCTCCACAGCTCGCCGACTTTTGTTGAATGATCGACGTACTTCTGAGTGACAAAAGAAATCCGAGGGCCTCTGTAAAAGATTTCACGAAACAAGAAGTTTAACATCGAGGAAGAACGGAATGATTTTGATTCCCCCCCCCCCCCCAAAAAAAAAAGAGACACAGAGGCTTTTAGAGTAGAAGAATCATGAAATTCTTGATGGACAGTGACCAGAAAGAGCACTTTTATTTCATTTCTGTTGCATGTACTCAGTCATGTTGACAGTATAACATTTGCATTCCCCTTGCCATCCCAAGTGCTCACCTGTTCATCAGATGCTAAGTGTGTGTATATGCCAAGAAACACCCCTCTTTAGCACCGTCCTCATTTCTATTGCATTACCAGTGGAAAGGTCACAAAGTACCACGAGTACAATAGCAGTCGGAGCACAGTTTAAATATATATTTCAGATTTGAGCAAAAACAGAGGCAGAGTAACAGTGCGAGCCTTTACGGGAGCGTTCCAAAACGCATTGGCGAGCTAATGAAGATGTCTGGCTGCCATCGAGGCCAACTCTGATTTCATCCAGCCTAATGGGTTCAAATTAGATTTCTGTCCTCAGCGGGACATTTGCTTTATGGGTGAACGACCTTCCGGTCAACTTCACGAGGTCATCAAAACCCTCAATTTGTCTCAGTGGATAGTTACCAGAGTTAATAAATATGGAACTGTTTTACCGTATCACCCATGCATTCATGAATTATGCACTTCCACTAGGTTTACTTCCTCTAGTAGTCCACAGAGTTCAAAATACTTTCTTGTGTTGATTTGATGAAACTTGAATTTACTAGAACTGACTTTGGATGCTCTTTAAGTTCAGCCAACCGTATGCTTGCTTCAAGGGTTTTACGCGGCGGGGACCCCTTGACGTCACTTGCTAACGACAAACCGTGTCACTCAACGCTGTGAGCACAAAGACAAGCGACAAGATGTTTCATGTGGGTCTTGAACCCTAGGCTCCTGGGTGAAAGTCCTGCGTTTGATTGTCCCGTTGTTTCTTCAGCCTCCCTGAAGCATTTTCTCCGAGCGCCCAACGACGACGCGGATGGTTTTACACCGTAGTCACTCGAAGGCCCGATGCGTTTCATACAGATGCTAAAAGGGTGCCTTGTGTGTGTCTCCTGGAAAGTAACATTCCTGCGCTGTGAATTACGTCTCGTGGGAAACGTATTCATGTCCTGGATTACGTTTGCTCGTGTCGTATCACAAATCAGATGAGTCCACGGGGAGTCCGCGCAACGACGAGGTCGAGGTGGTGGATGGGTCAAAAAACCAAAAGCTGTCAAAAAACCAAAGCTATCCCCCAGACGACTGCTTTTGTTGCTTAAACTTAAACCTTTTTTTTTTTTTTATTTGTTTACATTTTCAGTACGTTAACCACGTGTTTAAAACGCTTTGAAACTGCGACCGTAACCCAGGAGAAAATATGTTTCCCTCATAACGTAATTGAGAGTTTTAGTTGTTTAGTTTAGTTGCATGGGAACGTAATCGTGTAGGAGACAGGCTTGCCCTGGGAATGAGACCAGGCTGTGGGGACAGGTGGATGGGTTTTAGATCCATGTGTTCATCATGCAACAGTTAAGATCAGTCAGTCAGCGGCAGATTGGTCTGGGTGGTCCTGGAGGACGGCTATCGTTACGGAAACAGTGGATGGTAATAACTTCTTGCCATTTTAGGAGAGGGTGGATGTCAGACAATGTGAAGTGGTTTTGTGTGTGAGAAAGACAGAGAGGAAGAGAGAGAGAGAGAGAGAGAGAGAGAGAGAGAGAGAGAGAGAGACCCTGTGACGCCACTCATTTACATAACACTACAGTCAACGGCAGTAAAAGGGACACTTTTTTGTAATGGTGTGTGTGTGCGTGGGTGTGCGTGTGTGTTTGTGTGTTTGGTGGACTCACAGGGAGACACAGTAGGAGGTAAGGGAATACACCACACACACACACACACACACACACACACACACACACACACACACACAGTAAAAAGCTGGCAAACGAGTCGAGTGTGATGGAAATGGTTGCTCTTTTTATGGTCTTTTTTTTATTTTTATTTGTTTGTTCCTGTTGAACAGTGAGTGGCGGCCTTTTCACCCTAAACTTTGACCTCCCACATGTCTGAGAGGAAGCCAGACAGGCTGCTTTCTGATGCACGGGAATGTATGTACAAACAAGAATGGTCTTTTCTGCCTATTCAAACTCAAAGTGTGTGTTTACCTCGCGTGCTGTGACACGCCAGGAGAGGACACTTCCCGGTGTGTCACAAGACGCAGAGACGCTGATTTGAATGGAGTGTTTCTTCCACTCAGCGCGTGTTTTACCAAGCAGATACATGAAAGGACAATCTGCCCTGCAGGGGGCAGGACGCTGAATTCAACAATAGACTTTTTTCTAGTATATATTTCAATAGCTGACAAGAAGCCCTGTTTCCTTAAAGTTATGCTTCCATACAGCGAAAACCGCATTGTGAATTACAATTTGAGGGAAACGTAATTTGCTGTGCATTACGTTTGATTTTGACGGATCGCGAAGAAGTCTCACACGAGTCCCCGGAAGTCCAGGTCAGGGAGAGGTGGACGGATAAAAAACAAACACAGGAAGAAGGCTGTTCATGTCCCGTGTGAACCAAGTACTTTTGTTGCCTAAATAACGAAGTAAACGTGTTGCATTTTTGTTTGATTTCAATTTAAGCCAAATCATGATATTTTTTGTACTTTTGTGGCTTCAACCCAACTTTTTACTTTTGTTTCCGAAACCTAACTTAGTACTTTTGTGTTTTTGTCTTGTTCTGTCACAATTTACAACGTTAATGTCAAACTGTTTCAAACCGTAATACAGGTGGATATACGTTTCCCTTAAAAATGTAACTGAGAGTTCAGTTTAGTCGTTTAGAAACGTCATTTTTTTAGGAGACGGGGTCGTCCGGTTTATGCTCTTGCGTAGCTCCGCCCAAACTCAAGATGTCTCGTCAAACAGCCAATCAATTCACTCAATGATCAATTAATGATTTCAGCTCTAGACTATTTAATTATTGACACTTGGGAGACACAACTTGGATTTGCAGTTGCCGAAGCTTCGTATTTACTTTTCCAAAAGAGAGTTTCACATAAATATATAAAAAATCAGCGCGCGTGCATCTCGAGATCACTGACAGGATTCTGAATGGCTGCTCTTGCATATGGATGTCATCATACCCACTTGTGCTCACAGGTAACGATGCCTCTCTCTTCATCTTTGTCTTTGTGTGCGCCGAAGTGTCTGTGTGTGTCAGGAAAGTACGGCAGAGGCAGACAAAGTAGCCTTGTTCTACACACACACATGAAGCATATCAAACAGCGTTGGAGAAAACAGCGGGGTGTGTGTGTGTGTGTGTGTGTGTGTGGGTGGGTGGGTGGCACAGATAGAAAGTTGTAGATTCGAGTCACATTGAGAAGTGAGCGTCTGTCATTACTTTGTCCTTGGAGAAGCCACTTTGTGTCTCTCTTTCCTTTTACTGGCAAACCCGCTGTTAACAAAGCAACGGTTCACTGTGAGGGCCGGATATCTACAATCACGTGGACAAAAAGAAAAACGAAAGTGGCAACTAGAACAGAAAGAAAGGTAGTCCATCCTAAATAAATGTAGGTCACCAAGAGATATATAACAAAAGCAAACTAGGTTTTTTTTGTCAGGTGGATAAATTGACCTGTTTTTTTTGCCTCACCCTGCTTCCCTTTCTATCTGTCTCCCCACCAACAACACACAACCAACACCAACGCCTGAACGCCGGGCATGACCTCCAGTTGATAGCTATTATAGAGCCTACAAGCTGTCCACTTGCCGGATTGATTA